>CM068961.1:20231179-20246684 GCA_035128595.1 Eptatretus atami | reverse complement strand
CGCAGAACAAAGTCGAAGATAGCGCGACACGAAACCACAAACTCGGAAATAATATATAAGATGATGTTTTGAGATCACACCTTGCTGCACACCTTGCGACAAGCAAATCCTTTCTGGGGTCCAAAAAGATCCCAGTTGTTTTCGTTCATTTTTTGGATCATATATATGATTATTGTTTCTTGCATGTATGATTACTTCACGTGGTATTTCTATCGAGCAAGTCCTCTAAAAAAAAATTATTTTATTTTTTACACTTATGTTTGTTTACTTCATCACTACAACTAGTGGGGCAACTTAGCTAAATATAGCATAACAATTGTGCATTTTGTGAGGAAAGCACCAAATTTGGCACACTAGTAGCCTATCGTATTATGAACAGATTTGGATATTGGGCCATCTCAAAATTTTTGATGGCAGTGGAAAATGGCTGCCACAGCCATCAGCGGCTGAATTTGAGATGGCCCAATATCCAAATCTGTTCATAATACGTTAGGCTACTAGTGTGCCAAATTTGGTGCTTTCCTCACAAAATGCACAATTTTTATGCTAAGTTGCCCCACTAAACTTCATCCAATCAAAATAATTACGTTTCCTCATTGATGTGAAACTTCAGCAGATTGAAGGAAATTTCGTGATTCTGAGTTGGGGTCATAAAAGAAGCCAGATGGTAAGATTAGGTCATAAGATATGTTGGTAGGACTTGGGATAAACTAGCTACGGCCCCCTGTACCTATACCTAATGTATTGTCTGTAATACCATGCACAACCCACTCCATACAATACAGTCCCTCCATTGGGAGGATACCTATAACACCTGGCGCATGATATTTGCACAGTCCCTTGGTGGTCGAGACGTCGGACCTTACCTGCTGGACAGCTTCGCTATTTGGTGGCTCCTTGACCTCGACGATCTGTATGTTTTTATGCGTACGCCTCCTTAGAACAACATATTGATGTGGTTAACCCGAGCAACATGTCCTGGGTCTGTGTGAGTTAAGTAAGGCGTGCTTCGAACGTCCATCTCCAAGAAACGTCGTGAGCCTCATGTGAGCAGCATGCTATGATTGACTAGCACGTCACAGTCATGCGGAGCCGTATATACCGGGAAGTAATTTCCATGGAAAGCCAAAGAATATGGAGAAAAGTTTTGCCCTTGGCAAACCTGTCATTTTCGTCTTCCTTCTTTGTTTGTTTTTAACAGCAGGCCATTTTCGGCACAGCTTTGATGGTAGTTTTGATGAAGCTTGTTTTATCTTATAGCAGAATGACACACATAATTCCCCACTGAAACCAGAAGGATGCCTCAATAGAAATTCCTGGCAAAATACACAGCATGTCCTCTCAGTATGAGATTTGATGTTCTCGTCAATACTGCGCGGGATTCTGCGAAGTTTTATTTCTGTAATCTTTCAGCCTCATGTTTTTTAATTAAACCGGGGCTTTACAGCAATAACGATAGAGATCAATTTGGGTCACAACGTTCCCATGACATTGCTATGATATCTACCTCTCTCCCCCTCTCTCTCTCCCTCTCCTCTCTCTCTCTCTCTCTCTCTCCTCTCTCCTCCCCCTCTCTCTCTCCCCTCTCCCTCTCTCTCTCTCTCCCCTCCTTCCCTCTTCTCCCCCCTCTCTCTCCCCCCTCTCTCTCTCCCCCCTCTCTCTCTCTCTCTCTCTCTCCCCCTCTCTCCCCTCTCCCTCTCTCTCTCCCCCTCCTCCCTCTCTCTCTCTCCCTCCCTCTCTCTCTCTCTCTCTCTCTCTTCTCTCCCCCTCTCTCTCTCCCCCTCTCTCCCCCCCCTCTCCCTCTCTCTCTCCTCTCTCTCTCTCTCTCTCTCTCTCCTCTCTCTCTCTCTCTCCCCCTCTCTCTCTCTCTCTTCTCTCTCTCTCTCCCTTCTCTCCCCTCTCCCCCCTCTCCTCTCTCTCTCTCCCCTCTCTCCCCCTCTCTCTCTCTCTCTCCTCTCTCCCCCTCTCTCTCTCCCCCTCTCTCTCTCCCCCTCTCTCTCTCCCTCTCTCCCCTCCTCCTCTCTTCTCTCTCTCCCCTCCCTCTCTCTCTCTCTCTCTCTCTCTCTCTCTCGCCCCCTCTCTCTCCCCCCTTTCTCTTTCTCTTTCTCTTCTCTTACACACACACACACACACACACAACACACACACACACACACACACACACACACACACACACACACACACACACACACAACACACACACACTACTTCAGAGGTGGGTGGACTGGAAGGATGGCCGAGAGTATGCACACTTACTTGAAAGCTGCCTAGCCTGGTTCGAATCCTGAGCCAGCTATGAACTGTTTCACAGGCAAGGTGATTCAAAACAATGCGTGTGCAATCTCTCGGATGGACGTTAAACAGTCGTCCCATCTGCCGGAATTAATTGGTGGACGTTTAAGACCCCACAGTGTCCTTCACGAGGAGTAGCTGAGCTCTCGCTGACACCCTGAACAAATTACAAACTCCTGCTCTAACCCACAGGCGGCACTGCATCAGCGGCACAGCCGCCACGAGCAGTGATGCAACCAGCAGCCACAGGCTGCAAACAAAATGAACGAATGACAGGTATTGGAAGTGGTGTTAAGCTGGCTGTCCAATCTGGTAGCATGTGCCAGTTGATGTTAAACATCTGACAGTATCTTTAGTAAAGGGTAGGCCTGTGTGTTCCCATACTCTAGCCAAATATCCTATTCTTGCCTTACTTTTGGGCTTCTTTAGTCTCACCCTGTCGAGGATAATATACTCAGCTATGGAAGGTTTCATGACTTATCGTGGTTGTGTGCTGATCTGCCGAGGGTGATCCAATTGATGGATCGTGGATATATACATGTTTGCTATTTCGTACTTGCACGGTTTATATAATGGAAATATGATTGGAGGCTAGAGGCTGTACAGCAATAAGATTTATTATCCTAGTATTCGCTGTTCTTCATTTATAATTGACGGATCACTTAAGCATCATCAGTCATGATTTCATGAGAATTGAATCCCTCAAAGATGAACCAGAACATAGTTGGTCGTATTCATGACTACCGCGCGGGATAGCTCTGTTGGTAGCATGCTCTCCATTCATCTCTCGTCTGGGTTTGAACCTGGAATTTCTGTTCTGACAGTGCTAGCAAGAGATGCTGGAGCCGGCTGTTCTTTCCGTGGTGTTGCTCGAAAAGGAGTTCACCGTGGCTTCTGACCAAATTGCTTGCCTGTAACCTTCAAGGAGTGTGGTTAGAAAGTTTGATTCCACTAATGGTGAGAATGGGCTCATTAGTTATTCCATAGTTGAGAAGTAATTGATCGGCTAAGTTAATGCCACATTTGGGGTGAAAAAAAATCACTGATTCAAACCCTACTCCTCATCTGAATCCTATATTGGAACGCTGGCCACATTTTCCATCCAATCATCATGTAACTTTGTGGAAAAATTCTCCATTGGGGCAGGCAATCGTATGTTGAAAATTTTGTGTCAATCGTTCAAATGGTTGTGGCCAAAACGAATTTAAAAGCAAATAAAGGTGAAAAAGTGAGGGCAGAAAAAGAAGAATATGGCAAGGGCCTCAGCCGATGTTCCGCAACAGGGTCAGGGATTGTTGTGGATGCCTATTACTAGTAAATATATATATATATATATATATATATATATATATGTATATACTGCAATATGATCTTTTTATAAGTGACCAAAGACTCAATGGAGAGCCCATACATTATATACAGAACAAGGATGCAGTTGGGAACCACACCAGTGCACTTTCACATAAATTACAAGGACGTGAGTATCCATCACACAAATCAACACTGTATATGGGATTTGAACCTGTGGTCACAACTTCATGAACAACGGGCTGAGATGGGAACATCAAGTCAGCCAACCCAAAGGTGTAATAATATACAGCTCCGGCTTCTTCTTTCGAATGTAGCACATGGTTGTGAGTGGCATTATCTTATGGGGGCACGGGTGTGTCGCTGATGCGGTGACCACTGCAAGTTAGAGCCGCAATTTAAAAATTTGGCCAGGGTGCCGGCATTAGCTCACATACTCTTCGCGAAGGACACCGTGCAATCTTTAACGTCCACCAACTGATGCTGACAGACTCTTCACTTGCTAGTTTAACGCCAATTCGTGCGACAACCAGGTTAACGTGAATCCGAGACAGCACACCCATCGAGGCCGTGCCCCGTGTGTGAAACACCAGGATGACAGTTTGTTGCTGGGCCGAGATTCGAAGTCATGTTAGATAATTTACTAACAAGCATCAACACTGAATAAAGTAGAACAACAATATCTGCCACAAGGTTTGTTCACACATTCACTGCAAGACTTAGCAGACAGAGCAAGAAGAAGGCACCACTTTAATTCAATATTTCGTTCCTCTGATCGTATCAAAGCTTTCTAGGAATGTTTGGTATTTCCTATCATTCATTGAATTTTCATGAAATCACTTTAAAATGATTTTATATTCCTTCAGTAAACCCAACTTCAATGACTCGTACGGAACTCCCCAGTTGTAGCTGCTCCGAGTGAAATGTGAAAACATGTAAAAGGTACCACATAAGTGAAACAACAACAAACAACATTGAGAGTATTACATGCAAAATAATTTGGAGGTTCAGCAGGAAGACCTCGGGGACCTTATGAACCAATGTCTCCATCTTGTTACAGATATGTTGTATTTAACCTTCTTACTTATAACTGCAGTATTGTTTTTATTCTTGTGTAGAAAATTATATTTTCAGCTATTCCCATCAATTTCAATATTTATTTTAGTCTTATTATTATTGTTGTTGTTATTGATATTGTGATGGCCACATGGGCGGATAACTCAAAAAACCTGGCGTGTCTATAAAAAGACCATGGACACCATAGACACATCACTGAACTCTGGCCCAGGGACCTTTGTGCATTGGGTTGGTTTACCATACCTGTGAGATGAATGAAGCAGATGGAGAACATCGCCAACTACTGCATAATGGCTACTCATTGGTCGAGCGAACCGATGCCACATGTCACTCTCTATTGGCTACCGTTACAGTTATTCCTTGGGACCAATTGTTCCGGGAGCTCTATTCCAAATCAATCCCGAGCAGGTTAAGTCGAGACATGATAACGAAACTTCCGTGCACCTTATTACAATGAATAATTGAGTGGGAAATGACGAGAGGAATGGCGATTGGGGAATTCAAATGAGGAAATGGTGGGAGAATTCAAAGAAAGGTAAAGCGAAGCATATTTGATGATTTATAACACTTATACATTCCCTTTGTCCCTTACGTGATGATATCAGCACTAAGGTGCTTTATTGCAATGACGTATCACCTGGACACTAAAATGGATCCAGACATCCAAAGGAAAGACACAGAGAGTTTGGGAAGAGGGGTCTGAAATTAACAATATGAAAGAGATAGTATGGGGTTTTATTCCACTAACTCACATTTTGCGGCCCCGGTTGAGGCTGCAGTTATCTGATGACTTAACAGTTTGGGCTCATCTCCTCCTCGTCAATCCCCTCTGTTCTGATGCACCCGATCTTTTGGGGTTGCTCATTCCCATGCCAAACAACAGTCGAATACCATGATATGTGTGGCGCCGATTTTCTCATGACAAGGTGCGAAAAGGAAGTCCACTTGCTGGTAACGCGGGGTGCAGTAACGGCGTGCTGGGGGGCGAGATGTGTGTGTGTGTGTGTGTGTGTGTGTGTGTGTGTGTGTGTGTGTGTGTGTGTGTGTGTAAAAGCTGTGAATAGTCCAGAAAGAAAAAGCGTTAACATCTGTGGAGAAATGGTGCAGAGAAGAAAAGCAAAGGGCGAAACGGTTTGAACGAAAGACGAAAGGCAAGAGGCTTGGAAATTGTGAAAAGACAGCACTAAAGCGCCTGTTTGCTCAAAGGACAAGACAAGACTCTTGGAAGGAACTCCTCCTTCAAAAGCCCCACTCGGACCGCAAAAGACCAAAAGACGACCTCAAACTGTGTGTGCATTCCTCCTTATATTCCTTTTCCCCTCCCCTGCACGAGTGATTCCTCAGCCTGGCGTACCCTCATTGGCACAGGGTTGCATAGGCAGTTGAGTGGCCCTTGATGGCTATTGGGAGGGGAGGGGGAAACCATCTTCCTTGCTGTGGCCACACCTGATTGGTGGGGGTGCTTCAAAACTTGCCCTTATTCACATTGTGACTGTTCACCTCTCCACCAAAGAATGAGGCAAGTGAGGATGTGAAAGTGAGTTATAGTGCATGTGTTGGTAGATGTAGAGGATTAAGAAGATAGAGAGGGTGAAAGAAACACAAAACTTGCTAACTCACACTCGCAGCACACATATACCCCCATGTTCACGATATAACTTAAATGCTAAACAGAATACTATGAGATAACTAACAATAATCCTATGTGTATGTGTCTTCATTCTCCTGGGAGGTGCACAAATTCCTCACCGGCCTCACAACCGTTACAATATTGTTTTTTGGCTTATCATCCCAACATTGCCTCTTAAAATTTGCAGAGCCTCATCAATTACAGTTTACACATCTCTTAATACAAAATCCCATCTTTTTACTGTTGCTTTTTCTTCATTTTTACTTTTCTTACTTCTTCCTTCTTTGTAAAGTGCTTTGAGATTTTATTCTAAATGAATGCATTATATTTGAAAGATTTTTAATATTTTATTATGTGATACCTGTCGTCCGTCCGTCTGTCTGTCTGTCCGTCCGTCCGTCCGTTCCTGTCCGCACTCTAACTCACAAAGTTTTCAACTTTCACGTTTCATATTTGGTACATAGGTACAGACTGTGGAGACGGTGTGTCGCGACATACGTTCGTCATCTAAAGTGGTTGCCATGGCAACCAGGATGCTATTTTCCATGTAGTAGCACAATTCTGTATATACCTTCTTGTTCTTCATAAATTGACGTGTTTGAATATATAATTGTGTGTGTGTGTGTCACAGAGACTTTTTCGGGCGTATATTTTATTATTATTATTACCTACACTGTATTAAATTAGTCGGATTTCTCTGTCCATTGCTGTTTCTTTCTTTCCAGCCATTGGTTGGACAGCTGGTCTGACTGCCACCCACAAATGTAACCTGAGAATCACCATTTTGGTCACTACATATAGCCCTCAGGCTTCAACCCTTAGGTGGCAGGCCTCTGACATACATTTGAAGACTGAACAATGCATCTTCTATCATGAAATAAAGGTATGTTTTGAGGAAAAGAATGGTACATTTTGATTACAACCAATGCAGAGGAAGTGAGGTAATGCATGTTATTTTTTTTCGGGAGCCATCGAGGCAGCGGTGCACTCACTATACACTGCACAAATAAAACTTTCGTGCAATCCAGAGGACTGCTGCGTTTACGTACATTTAATAACTGAATATAGCATCGTTTGTCATGAAAGAAAGCCACGTTTTAATTACAACCCATAATGTCCATTTTTAGCCTGAGTCAACTGTTGCCACACTGTCCTAAATTAAGGGATGTAATGGATTAAGGTTTTTGTACGTAATTTTGATTTTAGCCCAAGTTTTCAAGGCTGATTGGTGTGGAAATACAGAAGGGTCGCCCATCATTTTGACGGGCTTTTCTGCTAATGTCAACGTTCTGTATGGGAGCGGTGTGTTCTTCATTACTCGACGAGAAATGGTGCATTCTTTCAAAAATCACTTCTAATAACTGCTAACAGGCCTTAAAAAATTTGCCTACATTTTTTAATTGTTGCTTAACAATTACTGTAGTAACACTGTATAACCTTTGTCGTAACTGCAAAGTTAATCAACAATACTGGCATGACTGTATAATGACAGCTACGTCACTTACTTAAACTCTGCTTTATTATTGAGTTCTTATTACTGTATTCACTTCTTAAAGTAAGAAATATATCATTTTATCGGCTGATTATATAAACCTTAAAAATGGCAAAAAGTAACAGAAGTCACTCGTTCATTGCGATGTTGTAGAACAATCCCATCATTATTTGGCACGACAACGTCAGCAATGGCGCCCGTACCAATTTTAGCACAGAGGGGTCAACAAGCAAAGTGTGACGCCAGTGCAGCTCAACATCAGCAAGGTCCCCCCCCTCCCCCGACACCCTCTTGATCCATCACTGAAATAAAATGTTTTTTCTTCATTATCACTATTGTTCACCATCATAAAGCATAAATGATGACAAATAGAAAGAATAAGGGAATGCCCCTAGAATGTTAACTCACAATGTTTTCAGATATTGACCTTCAATAAACCGTATTACTGGACTGTAACAGATATAGGTTATGTTGTTGCAGTTCCATCAGTGAAGCAACGGCTCATATATGTTCATTATTATTGAAATGAAGCATTATTGTTAACTCTCTGTTTGCTGGAGAGAAGTTCCCATAACATTAGAGGCCTATACTGTTTGTCAAAGGATACTGTTGGTGTTTCTTTTTTGCCACATAAGTGTAAAAACAAATATTATTAAAATTTTGAATACTAACATAATCCAACACGATATCTATTGAGGATGGGTTCTCAATAGAATCAGATCTCATTAAACCTTAAACATTCCTTCAGAGGAGATGCTAAAATAGCTGTTCTATTTCCAAAATGGGCATTCAATATCTTCGTGAGATTTGGGTTAGTGCCTTGCTAAAATAGACTTCCTGTTTCTATCTTGTGTGGAGTTAAACGCCTCACCTTTTTAAGACCATCCTGCTTTATAATTCCCAGCTCCATGCACCTGTTAGCTGAGAGAGACCTTATCGTCTTCTCAATCCATCGGATCACACAGAGCACGTCGTTTCCGTGAACAGATCGAGCTTTTTTGAGAGCTCACACAAAACACACTGGACCCACGGAATTCAGAGAACGAATGAATAATGAGCAACGAAAATCGAACAGAGCATGAGCAGGACGTCGTCAGGTGACATCACATCTTAACCAGTAAAACAAGAACAACCATTACTGACAATGAATAGAGTTGGGCCTACATCTAGTTCTGCTCTGTTCTTGCATATGGTAGCTTAGCTGCTGGGTAGCTATCATTTCTTGGAAGTACAGCTGTGCCACTGATGCTGTGCCCTTCGACCAGTACACTGGTACTCATTTCACTCACCTTGGAAGGATGACAGGCTGAATCAACCACACCTGGTGTTAATTCAGCAGGAAAAATGGGCAAGCATCTTGCTAACACATGCCTAACCCATAAATGCTGACAAAAACATCACTGTACGCACACAGATAATCGCCTATCTAAATAGCAATTTACGAAAGGCGATAAACAGCCGATTAGCCTGTGAAACACTGCACATATCTTCAACATCCAATTGAAATTATGCACTTGTGCATAGAATCGCAGCACCACAGACATTTGTTCGAGGAGATTCAGCGCATTGCTTCTTATCGTAGGTTGATCCAGGCCATCTTACACTAGATTCAGCAGCCAACTAAATGATTCCTTCGAGAGTCTAACTCCGGACAAATGTAACACAAAACAAATTTGTCATACTTGTCCAGAGGATTGCATCTATCCTCGAAGATTCTCAATGCACGTTGGAGAACTGCCCTGTTCTTATCCTCTTTTGTCTCCTCTTGAGCTAATTCAAGCATTCCCAATTCATCCATATTCACCGTCCCATGTAAACTACCAATTATAAGCCATGCAATTCTGATACATCCCTTTGCTATAGTTATTCTCTGCAGACTATTGTAATTAGAACTGCAATCAACTGTAGTTTTAACTCTAGTATTAAGGAATAGTTCTCTGCAGACTCCTGTAATTAGAAGTGTAATCACTTCAGTTAACGGCAATCCTTACTGCAGTACATAAGCCACAATAGTGTAACTTATAGTGATTATAAGGTTAATTTAAACTGCCAGGAAGAATATGAGAAGTACAACTACAGTTTTTGCCTAATGTTTGCTTCAAGGCCTTAAATGCACTCTTAACTCTTAAACAGACTCTTGCACATGTCCTCACCGACGTGTAAAAGTTTCTTTGTTATTTAATCGCTTGTGATTAGGTTTTGGTCAGGATTCGATAATCGCTCTTCAGTGATTGGTGACTAACTTTGAACGGGTGATGATCGCATGATTGCCAATTCTACACACGTCTAACCTTTTAACGCCTTTCATAAATTTGCTCCTACCTGATCATCAGGATATAGTGGTAAAGTTGATTTAAAAAAAGAAAATACAGTGGAGTTTGATTTCACTGGATCTGGATCATGCTGTTAGGCTGTTTAAAATGGATCGGATGGGAATTCCACTTATCCGTTATCATCTCACAAAACCGTGTGTGACAAAGCACAGCAAATCAACCAATGAAAATCGACTACATCATCATCATGACGTTGCTGTATTTCGATCCAACATTAAATATATATATATATATATATATATATGTGTATATATATGTATGTATATGTATATATATGTATATATGTGTGTATATTTTATGTATATATATGTATATATGTATTATTAAATGTATATATATATATGTGTATATATGTATATATATATATATATATTGATGTGTATATATATGTATATATTGTATATATGTATATATATATATATATTTATGTATATGTAATATATATATTATGTATGTATATATATATATATATATATATGTATATATATATGTATATATATATATATATATATATATATATATATTATAATATATATCTGTTATTATCTTGTCAAACTTTGATTTAAGTGGTAATACGTTTTCAATCCATGCACGTATACCTTAAATAGTTCCAAGATTGCTTTTTAATTACATTGTTTTCAGTGTGAGAAATGTATTAGCGATATGGCATTTGATTGTAATGTGACTTTTCAGCTGTATGTCACAATCGTTATGTAGAGCTTGTAAGTTGTAAAAGTCAGAAAACAAAAAAAAAAACACCAAGAACATGTCAGTCAATTTTACCCCCCCCCCCCACTGGAAATTATACAAATCACACCATGGATACTTGTATTATATTTTATTTTAGCACAACAGGTGCTGAAGGATATCGAATATTCATGGAAGGTTTGGAAGGTCAAAGTTGAAACAACTGCCCGTGGATTCTGTATCGAATCTCACCATCCTCAGCACCCTGTAACTTAATATTCATTCAAAAGAGAGAAGGAATTTCATACCTGGTAAAAATTGCGAAAGCTTCCAGAGTAAAATTGAAAAAGAAAAGCGTCAAAAATCCTCTCAATTTTCTCCGTGCTCATTAAACACTCCAAAAAGCATTCGAGTGACTCTCACTCAAGACATGTGATCAGGTCCATTGTTGACATGACCTTTGCTAAACGACAAAGGCTTCTCTTAATTACGCTCAACGGGACTTCTTTCGCAATGAGTTTATATCATTTCACATTCACTTTTGTTCTTGCAATGGCTTCTTTGCTGTGACCTGTAATATCATACAAGCACCCTCTGGTTGATGGAGGGTGATAGATGAAAGGAGCTATAATTTGCATGTATAATGTATTTTGTGTGACGATATTGGAATTACATATAACAAGTGAGGTGTGGTGACCTCTATCTTTAGAGCCTTCTGTTCCTGCAAGCAAATGTAGAGTTGGCTGGACTAACAGTTGGCCTTGCAAAAGTAATTTGTTTAAGCCTGTTGTTCAATAAATGAGGTGACTGCCATGATCACCCATCTGCTCATGCTCATGCAGACAGCTTTTCATTTGCTAGTAGGTACTGTGATGTGACAGTTATAGACCTGGAATGGCCTTATGGAAGCCTTTGTAGGTCAGCTTTATGCGGAATGCACAAAGTGGGATTTTGCAATATGTAGCTATTAGCTATGGTACTGGCCCAAAAAATGATACCATGATATCTACAATGGAAATGGGACAGCCAGCTTAAAGTTCTTTGTGAACGACAGCATGCTTCACAATCCAATATGCTTCAAGTGGCAATTATGCTCTCGATGAAACTAGCACCGGAGTGTTTAAAACCCTGAAATGTCCATCTGTGCTTTCAAACGGTTTACACCTTATTTGAGGTGCAATGGTCTCTAGGAACTCTCGTCATGAGTTTTTTTTGATATGGAACCATCACTTTCTTGTGTCGATATATCAGCAATGAAAAGCATGTGTCATTTCACAGCCAATCATTGGCCCACACCGGTAAGATCTGACTGTCTCCATAAAAATTACTATGAAATTCGATTAATTGCATTTGCTCCAATAATGGAGCATTTATTCATGCAAGGATATAAAGAGACAAAACATTGAACAGTTACAGTACATTTTGAGTCCAACTTCCATTGAAGTTCACCAAGATAGTAAAGAATGACTAATCTCTTACAGAAGCAAGATTTGAGTTTTGTTACATTATGATGGTGACAGTTGGTGTCATCGGCCCAATGGTTTAGTTCTCTATGAGAATGTGTGTGTAATATTCCGTGCCATACCAGAGTAAAATGAACATCCCTGATTGTAAACAAACTATATTTTAACAATCTGTGATATGAACACAATCAAATGGGCCACACAATTTAGTATCTGGGAACATGAATTTGTGAGCTGGTAGTATGCACACTCACCTCTCAGTGGTCTAGCCTGGGTTTGAATCCCGACCCAGCTATGAACTGTCATGCCAGTGTTTCACAGGTAGGGTGATTCATCAATGTGAAAGATCCCGTATCTGTTGCAAAGTGTGAGCGAGCTATCACCAGCACCCTGAACAAATTCAAAATTCCTGTTCTCAACTACTGCTGGGAAGGCAATGGCAAACCACCCAGCATAACCCTTGCCAAGAGATGCTATGTAACAGAGTATTGTACATTAGAATCAGAACATGTCATTTATACTGGCCTGGCATTTTCAAGTTTAGAGCACAGTTACTCCAGGAAGATTTCACCACATGTGACACATCCAGAACCACCTCTGCCTGGAAGAGACAGAAATGATCTATTAGCTGCAGGTTCTCACCTGCACACCAAAGTCTTGTACATGCACATTTGGGAACATATGGATCGGGAGCTGCAGAAACACCGACCGATGCCAATACCAAAGAGGTGCAACAAAATCACTCCACATTTGGCAAAAATCCACTCCACATTTGGCAAAAATCTGGATTCGGCTGTCATACAAATTATCATTGGTTTAATGCTTTCATGGGTTCAAGCACTGTGTGACACCAAAGGACATGCTCCCTCATAGTACTTTGTGTAGTGCATTTGATTGCATTAAGGTTGTTAAAATAAAGTTTATTTATAGTGGAGTTTAGTTTATAAAAGGTGTTCCTTTTATTTCCAGCAGGTGTGTGTGTGTGTGTGTGTGTGTATTATGTGTGTCAGTGTCATTGATTATTATCTCCATATGCAGGTTTCAGAAGGTGGAATGGAGTCCTCCCGGGTCATGAAGTATACACCTCCATTTTGGTAAGGGGTCACGATTCATGGTCCAAGCAGTGAAGTTTTCTGTTCTCAAAGTTTTGTGTTGTGGGCTCTCTTCAGGATCGTCAGTGAGCCCTGGACATCTTGCAACTATAGTTCGTTTGTAATAATATTCCCAGGGTTGATTTTTCAGATCTCTGTAAGATTCTTATTCATTATTCTTTTTGCTCCAATAATCACTGGTACAAGTTCAGCGTTCAACTTCCAGGGTCTTTTCACTTCATTTTTGAGATCATAGTATTTGGTCATTTTCTTGATTTCTGCATTGTGTCGGCCAAATCGCTGGTACTAAACACCTCAATTAGCAATGCCTTATTTTCTTTTTTGTAACTTGATACTACATCTCGTTACAATGTTTTGTTTTATATGTTCACGCTCGATGGGATCATTATGTCGTATGTGAGCGTGACTTTCTTGTTTTCAGTGATTGCTTTTCCATGAGTTTTCTAGAACTGGGAATTTGAATTTTTTGCAAATGTACCTGTGGATTACTCTACATACCTTGTTGTGCCTTTGTGTGTACAGCTGCTCTGCCGTGAGTTTTTTTGACATCCCGAGAAGGTGAGTCGTACTTTCTGTTTCTACCTTGCAGAACCGACACCTGTCCGATTGACTCAGTCCCGCCATTTTCTTAAAGCCATTCATGTGGTGTCCTTTGTCTTGGGCATTTATAATGATTCGTTCTCAATCCTAAGTGAGCTGACCTCTTCTTAGTCATTCCAAAGAGCCTTCTTTGTCGACTCCCAATCTGTCAAACTTTAAAAAAAAATTCTTTCCTGCTCTTTTATCGTTTCCCCAGTTGTCCGTATATATCTGTTTGTATTTTGTTTTATATTTTTCTTTTATGTTTTTTGAAATTTCTTTTTTTATTTTCTGTGAATTTTAATTTATGCAGAGACTGATGAAGGGGAAAAAATTAGGATTTGCGAAAAAAAAACACAAAAATCTCATACATGTCGTTATATTGATGATATTTGTGTGGTTAAGTATAATTTTTTTGATAGGCAGCTTCACAATATTTATCCCGATAGCCTGATTATAAACAGGAGTGGTGATGATTGTACAGTTGCTGTATATCTGGATGTGTTGGTTAGAGTTGGACAGAATGGTTTTAGTACAAGTGTATATCATAAAGTTGATGATTCCAATTTCCCTGTAGTCTTGTACATATTTCTTGGTCGCAATATATCAATAAAACCAGAGAGTTGGTGTCAAAGCCACCCAATGCTCGCCTGTTTATACATTTATCGTTTTCGTTTTTTAAAGACTAGTCTAATAATATTTTTTAGAAAGCATTGCAGTGAAGTCTGATCCAAATAATTTTAAAGCAATATATGTATTTGTATATTGTAATCAGTAAAAAATAGTGTGGTAGATAAAAACATTGGAAAGGAAAAAACTTTAACATTGATGTGCTACAAAAAGTGAAGTTCAAAACAGGTCAAAATTTTTAAAAATTTGAAATTATTTTTTTATTTCAACTTCACTACATCAATAATATACCCAAATGAACCTCCATTCCAAATATCAGCATCCTAGACACATATTAAATGAATGGCAAGCTTCTAAATAACTTGCACCAAAAACTTTAACGTTGATGTGCTACAAAAAAGTTAAGTTCAAAACAGGTCAAAAATTTTAAAATTTGAAATTATTTTTTAATTTCAACTTCACTACATCAATAATATATCCCGAATGAACCTCCATGCCAAATATCAGCATCCTCGTACACATATTAAATGAATGGCAAGCTTCTAAATAACTTGCACCAAAAACTTTAACGTTGATGTGCTACAAAAAAGTTAAGTTCAAAACAGGTCAAAAATTTGAAATTATTTTTTTAATTTCAACTTCACTACATCAATAATATACCCCAAAGGAACCTCCGCCAAATATCAGCATCCTAGTACACATATTAAATGAATGGCAAGCTTCTAAATAACTTGCACCAAAAACTTTAACATTTTCACGCTGACGCTCACGCTGAGGCTGATGCTCACGCCGGGGGTATCGCTATAGCTCTCTGTTCTTCGAACAGGCGAGCTAAAATGGGTTACAATGTCTTTTCATCTCAGTTACTGAGATTTGCAAGAATTTGTTCAGTAAAGGATGAT
>CM068961.1:20195200-20210690 GCA_035128595.1 Eptatretus atami | reverse complement strand
GGGGGGGGGAGGGGTCACAAATCATGGACCAAGCTGTGAGGTTTTGTTGTTCTCAAAGTTTTGTTTTGAGGATCGTCACCGAGCCCCGGATAGCTTCCAACTGTAGTTCGTTTGTAGCAACATTCTCAGGGATGGTTTGTAAGATACCTGTAAGGTTGTTCTTCTTCATTCCCGTTGCTCCAATATTCACTGGTACAATTGTGGTGCTCTTCAGATTCCAGGATCTTTTCACTTCATTTTTGAGGTTTTGGTATTTGGTCATTTTCTTGATTTCTGCATTGTTTAGGCCAAAATCGCTGGGTACTGACACTTCAATTATCAATGCCTTATTTTCTTTATGGTACCCCAGCACCACATACGGTCGTAATGCTTTGCTTTCTATGTTCACGTTCAATGGGATCATCAGGTTGTACCTGAGCGTCACTTCCTTGTTTTCAGTGATTGCTTTTACATGAGTTTTCTGTTTCCATTAGTTTTCTGAGGCTGGGATGTTGAAGTTTTTGCAGATGTGCCAATGGATTAATCTACATACTTTGTTGTGCCTTTGTGTGTACAGCTGTTTGGACTTACGTTTTTTACATCCAGAAAGGAGGTGACTCATACTTTCTATTTCTACCTTACAGAACCTACACCTGTCTGATTGATTCAGTCCCACCATTTTCTTAAAGCCATTAGTGTCATACCCTTGGTCTTGGGCATTTATACTGATTCATTCCCCATCCCAGTTGAGCTGATCTCTTCTTAGCCATTCCAATGAGCCTTCTTTGTCTATGCCAAATCTGTCCAACTCTTTTTCTTTCTTTTTTTTAATCTTCCTGCTCTTTTGTTGTTCTCCCAGTTGTCAGTGTATATTTGTTGATATTTCACACCGGGTGTAGTGGCGTGCGCCTGTAATCCGGCTACTCGGAGGCTTGGGTTGGAGGATTGCTTGAGGACGGGAGCTCTGCGCTGGGCCGCGCTATGAGAGGGTGTAGGGCAGCCCGGAATCATGGCGAAACCCAATCCTTATCCCTGTGTCGTAAGAGGCGACCAGGGTTGCGTCAGGAAGGGCATATGGCGTAAAACCTATGCGGATCATAACGGATGATCTTCTGTGGCGACCCCTAACGGGAGCAGCCGAAAGACGAACAACAACATTTGTTGATATTTCACTTTATATTTTTCTTTCATCTTTTTTACAATCAATTGGGGCTGTATTTGTTGCGGTTTTGGTTTCATGTACAACATCTTCCATTTGCATCTGTCTTTGGGATTTTTTTGCTCGGTGGGTTCGGGATACCTTCGTTGACTTACTTTCTTTGTGTTTGCATACAAAGTGGATTGTGTAGTCTGTTGAGCTTTTCACGTATTCAGCCAATCCTACAGTTGTCATTCTGTGCACTTGCTTGAGCACCATCAGGCCGCCACCTCCTCCTCATCTCGGTAGGTACATTCTCGGGATGCATTGATTTTTGTAAAGCATTATGTGGATGGTGTGGAGTTTCCTTGTTTTGATATCCAGTCTATTGATTTCTGATTGTGGCCAGTTTATTATTCTGCAGCTGCATTGGAATACTGGCACTGCTAGTTGGTTTATGGCTTTGATGTTTGTCCTTGGAGAAAGGTATGTTTTCAGGATCAGCCTCATTCTACGCAGGTATTTTTTTGGTAATTGTTTTGCGCATTTGTTTTTTTGACATATTTGGTGGCCCTCTTCCACTCTGAGGTATTTGTACGATGCTTCATTGTCTAGGTCCCGTATTGTTGTGTCTGAGTTGATTTTTATGTTGTCCTTTTTGTTGTTCTTCCCTGGTACGAATATGGACTTGGCACACTTATTGAGGTCAAATTCCATTTGAATGTTGGTGGAATACTCTTTCACTAATTTCAGTTGTTGTGCTAATTTTCTGTCGTTTGGTGCAAAGAGTTTTAGATTGTCACCTTTCCTGAATCTTTGAAAGTTCTCCTATTGGACGTTAGGGTGTATCCATATCCTTGCTCATTAATGAGGATGCTCAGTGAGTCCATGGCAAGGTAAAAGAGGAGGGGTGAAAGGCTATCTCCCTGAAAGATCCTGTGACGTATCTGCACTCCTGGTATTTCGATCTTTCCTTCTGAATGTCGCAGTATCAATGTGGTGTTCCACAGCTCAATTACTTTCTCAATCAGTTTGATTATTTGGGAGGTTGATCTTGTACAATTGCATGCATTTTATTATCCATGAATGTGTAACGCTATCACAAGCTTTTTTTGTAGTCGATCCATGCTGTGGACAATTTGGTTCTTCTCGTTTTACAGTTTTCGAGTATGGTCTTGTTTAGCAGTAGGTGGTCATCTATTGTTCCATAGCATCCTCATTTACATCCCTTCTGTTCTGCTTCTCGGCCTCCTTCTTGCGTTAGGTGTTGGTATATCATTTCTGTGATGATTCCCATCAGAAGTTTCTGTGTTGTTGGTGGACAGGTTCATGGTCTATATTTGTGAGGTTGCTTGGTTTCTTCAGATTTTTGAAAGTGTTCCCTTCTGTGAGCCATTCATCCATTACCTCCTCCTCTTGGATAATTTTGTTGAAAGCTCAAACGTAGTGATTGTGTCGTGCATCTAGTTGCTTCACCAGAAATTTGGAATTTCATCCGGGCCTGGGCTTTTAAAGTTTGGCCTTTTTGCGAGGTTTTTATTTTCTTCTTCATCTATTGTCACTGAGGCCATTTCCTGTCGTTGTTGCTTTTTCTTTTCCAAGTTTTGGATCCAATCCACCTCCTTATTATATTATTTTGGGTCTTCATAGATTCCTTTCCAAAAGTTTTCAAGTATATTCTTCTCAAGGGGGGGCTTGTTACATCTTGCTTTTGTTTCCTTTGTGTATGTGTGCGCACGCATGTGTTCACACACACACACACACAATGTCCAGTGTATTAATGTCCATATGCATGCATTAACCGTTTAATATTTCACCGGTAAAATTCATGAATGGAAAAATTCCATATACACTATGATTGCAAATCTATGCAGGAATGGACAGACAACAACCATGAATCAAGGAAAGAGGATGGTTTCAAATGATAATTTTATTGTGACCATCCCTACCTTGTTTACATACTTTTTGGCATACCATCCTTGCATCGTTATACATTTTAAAAAAATGTTTTTTTTATCACCTGTATCTCTCAATAACACTCAGATTATACACTTGTTACAATCCAAAGAAGTTTTCAAACTGAAGGCAATTATACAGGTCATTCTGTGCATGTCAAATCAGCATTGAGTGAAGTGTGGTCAGCTAACTTTCAGCCATTTGCAAAGATCAAACGTTAAAACAGCAACAACAACAAAAATTAAATTATATGTGCTTCTGGTTTCTAACCTCATGCCTTTTCATTTGGCATTCTCTTAAGTTATTTGTCGATACTTTGTGATCCAAAATTCCTTGTATGACATAAAGTGGTGTATTCTTATGTGCAATGTACAATGTACAATGTACCTTGACTCATGTACGCAACATATATTGTTTAAACATTTGGGACGTCAAAGCCAAGCTTGAAATGAACTCGCCCAACCTGCATACTGTATGTTGCCAACACTGAACAGCATCGCGTGCTCTATAAATTGACATTTTGGACAGCACTGCACGACTGATGCAGTATGACTGTGAAAAGCCTTACACCTGTCAGCATCATCACACGCTTGATGTCACTGATTAAGGTTCAGAATTAGTTGGAGGACAACAACATTGATAATATAATTTGCAGGGATCAAACCAGAGCCTTGATATGAAATCAAATGAACCTCTCCAGGACTCCAAAAAAAAAAAAATGATTAAAATATCTTAGCTTGTGGAACACAATCTGAATTATTCAAATTTAGGAAGCACAATACATCTGTTCATTGAAATTTATGTTTATATTTTCATGAAAAACTAGCGAAGGGACCTGGTAAAATGGCAATTAGTTAATAGTGAATGTCATTATTTGTTTGTACACTCCAGGTTTTTTTTGATGTTGACATATTACTAACCCTGTTGTGCTAAGATGGAAGTTTAGTTGTTTTAGTTAATGTTGTGACGAGATCGATGTTGATGCAGACGTGACCTTCAGAAGATGAAATTGTTGATGTCTGATTGGTGTGTATGCTTCAAAACTGAGATTGTTTTAATTGTTGGGGGTGCTGCAGGAGTGCTGCTGGGAGAACGATTGTTTTGTTAAGCACCATAGTAACTGATGCCGTGAAATCCTGTTGCACATGAATAAGTGACATGCAGTTGTCCAGGGGAAAGCACAGGTTTTACCAGGTGAAGGCCAACTCTTTGTGGTGTTTGTTCATGGACTTTTTTTTATTGTCATGGTAAATACTGGTGAAACTAGGAATTGGCGATAACATGGCTGAAATGGTATAGTCGTAATTTTTGGAAACCGCTGAGAGATCACGTAACCGTGTAATAAATGATTTGTCAAAAGAAAGTTACCAAAAACACACTCACCAAATGAATGCACAATGTAAGGTTGAAAGTGATGAATTTTGTTGTTTTTTTCACCAGAATATTTGTCAAAAGTCAGCACTCAGGAATTTATAATAAATAATTTGTTTGCGCACGTAAAACAGATGCCGACGTAGCAAGATGGTGTGGAGCAGAATCACTCGATTAATTTATTTATTTTTAAGAACAAGAAGAAGGTAGAAGGTAAAAAAAAAAAATTGGGCCCAATCATAAATAACCAAAGTCATAACTACATTTTTTTTGTTACCACAACAAATTTTTGCTAAAAAAATTAGCACAACAACTCAAATTAGTGAAAGAGTACTCCACCAACATTCAAATGGAATTTGACCTCAACAAGTGTGCCAAGTCCATATCCGTACATGTATGAAAAATAGTTGTGCAGCATTTACCTGATGGATTTACATCAGGACCTCTTTGCTCAATGTGATGTACGTCAAACGCCAGGGTACCCGCTGGCCCTGTTTAATCCCACTATATTAATTTAGGAAAGAATTGAAAGTTTTTATTATGATGTTGACTTTCCTCGTGTGAATATAGTTTTGCACAGTAAATCAGGGCAAACATGCATGTGCAGTATAAGTTCTTTGGTAAGATGGTACAGTGCAGGAGTTGTCAATCATTTTACTATTGTTATGTGGAAGAGGTAGGGGGTAGAGTCCATAGCCAGATTGTCTTAAGAATTGTATGGTCCATAAGTCTACATAGGTTAGATTACTCGTGTAAGAATGAAAATGTCAGAGTAAGCCTTATTGTAAAACGTACACCAAGGAGGCGGTGAGCGTTAACTTTCAGACAGCCCAGTGGACAGCTGTACCGCTTTAGGTGGTAGTCTCCCACTTTTTGCCTACTTTAACAGCCTTCCGCTTTTATAGCGAAAATACCGATTTTACAAAATAATACGTCTCATCAAAGCTTTTGATAGATTTTCATGTTGTGACAAGGTATTTGTCGGCCTTTGGGTGTAAATTCATCAGGAAAACATGATTATTCCGCTTTAATTTTGCATAAAAGTGAATGATAATGTACACGTATAAGGATAAAATTACAAAATTCCCCTACCTTGGAAGGGAGGACATTTCCCAACCCCCTCTCAAGCCCCCCCCCCCCCCCCAGTTGCTTCGCTCCATGGCACCGCCAATCCTTTCAATCCTACCACTTGTTTTTCTCTCAATGTTGGCCACTATGAGCAAGTTTGTTGACAAGTATCAGTATAGAGCAAGTTCGTTGTGTAAAATCTCCTTTGTTTGAGATTTTTGAGGTGAGGACTTGGGCATTTTACACAGGTAGTGGAACGGCGCTGCAAACTGTGCTTTACACTACTACTCTCCCCTCTGGGCTGCGTCCCCTGCCTCACATCTTGTTCAGCTTAACGCTGAGGAAACTAAGACCTTCAATTGGAAACTAAGACCTTCTGCTGGCATTAGTTGGTTGACACTAAAGATCTCACTGTCCTTCATGAAAAGTTGGTGAGCTATCCCCGGCACACTGACCAAATTCCAAATTTTTGCCCTGACTTCCTGTGGCAGAGTGGCGACCCGTCCAGGATTGTAGCCCAAGCCAAGAAACTTATTCGGCATAACCCACGCTCTGTATAGAGCATGGCACATGAATCATGACATTGAGGCTTTGCATTATTGGGACCTTTCACAATTGCATCGAAATGTGCATGTTTTTTCTGCAATTGGAGTGAAAGAAAGTGCAGAAAATACCTACATTTTCAAAGCACCCTCCAGCGAATGTGGCTTGCAAGAACAGTCCAGCACTTCCCGAAAAGGCTCTCTGCAATTTGCTGCACAGTTTGGCCCCGTATGTCAAGGGGGCACAGGTAAAGGTTGTGTGACGACAGTGCCTCACATCAAATTGCTGACGACCTGTTCACTGCACCTGCAAAAACGTCAATCACCTTTGTTGCTTTCTCATTACGAGAAGCACCCACTCCCTACGGGAGCCGTCAAGGGGGTACCTGGGAACAGACAGACAGACATACGGTGAATTGTAGTAAGATGTGTGCGTTTCACTTGTTCACATTTGAACAAGGCACAAAATCATTTTGCGGATCCGAAGGTAGCTTTAGATTGTAGACTGGAGGAGGATAAGAAATCTTGTGGCGATGTCGTTACATTCTCTGCATTAAAAAAAATGTATAAACCATGCACCACCATCCGCACAACATCGTAATTACAATTACAAAATTACATCCCGAAATAAATATTCTAACGTACACTGTCTCTACAAATGTGGTACTCTCAGGAAAATAAATGGTCTTGGAGACGAATTTTGAGGGATAAATACAAAAAAGAAGCATCTGCCTGAAAGTTGTGTCTCCGGTTCGGCCTTTCAATCCAGATCTGGAATTTTAAAATCGTGTGATTACACCTGTTCGACCTTGATATTGTACAAGATGTTGTACTTATTGTCGTTTTCATCCGCTATGTCTTCATTGGTGTTTGTTTAACTGGACATGCGCTGATGTAAACTTTCTTTCACCGTGTATTCTATACTGCACGTTCAGTGTGTTTTGTTAGGCCTAAGTCACATTTGCCGATGGCCGCCGTGGGGTCTACAAAATCTACGGCCATTAGCAATTATACGGCGGCCGCAGTATTTCCACGGTCACACAATGTAGCAGTCACATATGTTTTTTTTTTCGGGGAGCCGCACGGCGGATTTAGAAATTGTGGAGACCGAAAACGTGGGGGTGCCGTACGGTCTTTCATTTGATGTCGCACGGTGACCTTAGGGCGTTCCTGCGGCGGCCATAGAATTTTCAAGGCAGACGCAAGGTGCCCGCAAGGCGACCGCAGGGGGCCCTAAGGCGAACGTGCCACCAAATGGACGGTAACGAGTGGGTTTTTTTTTTTTTTTTTAACCAGTCTTTTGTTTCGGCTTGTCGAATTGCTACGGCGAACATAGAAATGAAAAATTATAACTCCGCGCTATAATTCCACGGCGACCCCTACGGCCTGTAAAAGATAGCCAAACGGCGTAGGGCCACCCTGAGGCCACCGCAGAAACTCTGCGGCCGCCGCACGTTTCTGTCAATTCAGAGGGCGTACGGCCGCCGTATCCTCGCCGTAGAGCAAATGTGACTTAGGCCTTAATACCCTTTGCCAAAGGAGAGGGTATTGCATGTGGTTGTCTGTCTGTCTGTCTGTTTGTTTGTTTGTTTGTCCACACAGAATTTTTGTGTTTTTCTCCGCAACCGCTTGGCTGATTGACACAAAATTTTCACCATAGATGCGACTACTCATATAGAGTGTTCTAATCATAATTATGACATCATAAGTCACGTGGTATGGCCGCCATGTTGGGAAAACGGGAACGTTTGGACTTCTGTATCTGAAACCGCACCAAGGAAAAAGATTGAAAGTTGGCACACGGCAAATACTCCTCATGGGGAATGTGTGATTTTTAGCCGCGTCGCGTTGAGAACGCTGGCTCTAAGAGAGCTCCGCGTTGTTCTTCTTCTTCTAGTTCTCTTCTTCTTCTTCTTCTTCTTCTTCTGGTGAAGACAAAACCTTTATGACATGGCTCTTGGACACATTTGTCCTTGTTTATGATGTCATAGGTGCTTTCTTTATGATGTCATAATTGCATATGTAGAACGTTACATCTGACCAGTATGAAAAAAATTGAGGGTCATCTCAGGATAAAATGGTCCATAGAAAAAAATTGATGACGTCATAGGTCACGTGATTCGGCAGCCATATTGTTAAATAAATAAAAACTTCAAAAATCTTCTCTGAAGTGGCTGAACAGATCAAGGCGAAATTTTACACGTATGATCGCCTATCCATGAGGAACAAAAGATTCACACATATGATGTCATAGGTTTGGCAGCCGTATTCGATTTGCCCTAAAACATATAAAAATACACCACTCAAAAGAAGTCCTGGTGAGGGTCTGCAATCTCCGATTGCTCTTTTTCTTGTTCGTTTTGCATTGAGATTAAATAATTTATATAACACAAGCAAATGCATCCCTCCTCAGTGATGGGAAAAGTTTGAGTTAATCTATCAATTTAAATTATTTCATGGACTTTAAAAAGGTTCATTGTGTTGCATTTTTCAATTTGAGACCAATTGGTCATCCTGTTTGCCAAAAATTGCTATACTGGTCACTTTACGGCCTCAAAATGGACTCAGATGGCGTGGCCACAAAGCCCATGTTTTTTCCTGCACAAAGTTGTATCTGCATCCAGAGTACGGAATATGTAGCTTTAAAGATGTGGTCATGCATAAGGAACAGAGAGAGATAGAGCAAGGGAGACATTCACACTTTCACCCACACGTGTGTGTATATATATATGTATATATATGTGGTGTTGCGGGCCGGGGGTCGTGTGAGAAGACCACTGAGGGGGGGGTTAACTATCTTGGCTCCCACCAGACTACCCGGAATTGTAGACCATTATATTATATATAATATATATATAATATATATATATATTATACCATAAATATATATTTATATATAATTATAATATATATATATATAATATAATATTATATATATATATATATATATACAGTAGTGTATATATACAGGATATATAAATGATCCCATACTTCTTACATGTAAGCGTTATGACCTGAAGAAGAAAATTCGAATGAATAATTAAATGTAAAGTCAGAGAAACTTTGTCTTTTGTCAAGAAAGTCTGCTTGTTTTCTTTTTGAGCTGAAACCAAAAATAACCACTCGGAAAATAAACAGACACGGTTTCTAAAAAGTATACAAAAAAAAACCAACTGACAAAGCAAGTTCATAAGTAATGCTGATAGAAGTGATACTGTTCCATAATTTCTTTGTGTCCACTTCAGCTTGAAGAAACATTTCAACATCTTGATGATTAATTAGGTTGAACTGAAAATGAAGTCTGCTGTTTCATGAGCAATAAGCTTGGCTTGCACAGAACCCCCTCGCAACGTTTGGTGCTATCCAACAGCTAGAATTTCCTCAAGAGAAAATAATTAAGTTCCAAAGCACAACAAAATAAAGGTAAATACAGAAATTCCTTTAAAAAAAAAAATTAAGTGTATTAATTTTTTTGTTTATTTATTTATTTTCATTTTAATATAGGGACAAAATACCATGAATCAGATAAACATATCATTATTTGTAAAAATCGGATAATGAGGCATTCTCTATCCCTGTTATTCATTTATTATTTTTATTCTATCCGTTTACTTGCTTTTTCTTATTTTTCCCTCTATACTTTCATGGAAGCCGACATTTAAATAAGATATAGGCTCTCATTAATCCAGAGGGCAGAGCTCCATCACCTCTGGGATTGGCTGTGTGTCTTCGTGGCAAAGGGGGTCAGTCTTCTTTCCTGTGAAAGCCAGATCAATTTTCTTCCACAGGAACCAGAGTGCCTTCACCTAAGTGACCATTTCTACTGTCACGGAGCTAAGTACCAGGAGACTAATTGCAGCAAGAATCTCAGAAGACTGATTATCTCACCAGGCTACAACTGACCTGATAACGATTCAACAAAAGCAATTGTTCATCGCGAATATTGAAGTACAGTATGACGGAAAATGTATTTTGAATTTTGCAAGAGGTAAATGCGAATTCATTTTTGCTATGATGACAAATCCAATTTGAAGAGAACCGGAGAAGGGGGGGGGGGGGTGGAGTGAGCTTTGGTATTGCTTAAACTTTTGACCTTTCAGCATTTTTATTTCTGAAAGGCACTCTCGTCCAATGTAATATGAAAACAAATCAATAATGTCAAACGCACGAAAGGTTTACATTAACAAATACTGTGCACAGAAACTTGGAGCATAAGGAGAGGCCAATTGGCCCATCATGCCTGTGCCACACCCACGCTCGAGTACTCCCACTTATTTCAAATAGTGCTAATTATACAATAAGGCCCAAGCAGGGCATTTATCCAGGGTAACAAGAAACAATGGCCTACTCGTTTTTGAAATGTACCATTGGATCTTTAACGTCCATGACCAAAATGCACACGCAATGACCGGCTTTAATTCCTCTGCTGGTACTGCATAGATTGGCAGCTTTTAATAGTTGAGTTTAACCTTATCATGGATCAAATCTCGACGAGACAGCTCAATGGTGAGCATGTTACCAACTCGCTAATTTGAAATAAAAATTACACACTGTCAAAATTTTGTGCCTACACTTAATACAGTGCATTTAATGCTCCAAAGGATTCATATCACAGAAAATTTATGGCATTTCATCAAAATGCACACACCATATGGTCGTTGACAGATGACTGCATTAGACAATGAATTGTAATTAAGGCAGCGGTGAGTCTCGAAAAAAAGCATTAATGAATGAATTTGAGGCTGTTGCAATTATGAGAAGGAAATGAAGCATCATTTGCTGCTATATGTCATTGTGATTGCTGGAGACAAATAATTGGTGCTAAACAGAAATACCAGGCTGCAAAAATGGTGCAAAAAGCAGCCCACCCTTGCGAGCCAATTATTTGTGCTTGCCCAATGTCTTTGCATCTTTCACGAATTTCAACACCTGTTGGAATTTATCTTCACTGCAGTTATTTATTTTGGTGCACTGAGCCTAGTTTGGGTGCAACTAGATTGGAATGCCAATACCATATATATAAAGGCTTGAACAGCTACCATCAATGAACTGGTGACTAACATTTTAATGCTGACTTCTTCGAAGAAACATTGAAGTTGAGGCTTACAACGTCATTATAGCATATCAGTAAAGTAATTCCAGAAAGAGGCAACAGCATTGAGGGAAACCATCAGTTGCTGCACTGATAATCACAGAATCAGTCAGCCTACACAGGCTTTGGAGGCATTTTTATTTGGCAAGATCATCAATGCCCCACATGGGGAAAATAATCAATCCACGGATGCATTTTTGTCTCGCTTGCTGTCATCAGCACATGGTGGTTTGCCCCCAGAAGATGAGATGACAGGCCATCCCTTGGAAGAGTATCAACCACTGGCACCTCTCAACTAGAATGTTAAGATTTTTCCCACTACACCTGAGCCCGGTTGTCATGTAATGTATATCTAATATATAAAGCTCTTTATAACCACTCACTGACTGACTGACTGGCTGATATTAATGTTTGGTATCTTCCGGGTAACGTAGAATGCTAAAATTTTGCGTGCCGGCGGACATCAAAGCCGATACACCAGGAAAAATCACAGAACTGTTGGAAAGCATCCCTAAATTAAAACATAAATAAATATAATAATAAATGAAAAAAACAAATGCAGGTGAGCAACCCAGGACAATGGGGAAGTATGGTAATTTTACAGACTGATGGACATTGAAGCCGATACACCAGGAAAAAAAATCACAGAACCATTGGAAAGCGTCCATAAATGAAAATATAAATAAATGAAAATAAATGAATAAGTAAAAATAAATTCAGATGAGTGACCCGAGACAATGAGGAAGCATGGTTCATTATTGCTTACAATGTGGAAGCATACCCCACTACTGTATACCGTATATGGAAATGATGAAATGCTCCTAACTTATACATCGCCATGATGACATCATCATGACATCGTCATGCCTGCAAACCCAGAAGGGCATCTAGCAGTTCATGAATGCAAAGTCAAAAGCTGTCACCAAGCAAATGAAAAGTGAAGCTACCGACCAGGTTTCGCCCTTATCTGGGCTCGTCAGGGCAAAATATTGCTGTTTCATCCACTCGGTGACATTTGAAGCCTTTTAGGCTTATAAACTGGCTAATGATGCCCCACTGATGCTAGTGATGCCACTATATGGTGGCAGACGGCCATTGTTGCTCATTCGTTGTGCAGTTCCGCCTGTTGTGAGACACGATCTCTGCCTTGCTGCTTAACCAAATGGTCAGCTGTATTTTCACAACTTCACATTATCACCAATTATGGACAGCACTGTTTCTCAATAAAAATAAATCAAGAAACACCTTTTTCTTTCAAAAATGTAAAAAAAAAAAATCAGCTCTTCCACGACCGTTAATTTCAGAATTAAAAAAACCTGCTGAACACATACAGTAGCTGAAAATTAAAGTAATTGATCAGACAATGTCATGGAAAATTTATCAATGCAACACACATGCACCTTAATCAAAAGGTCAAAAAGCATGCTCATAATAAGCTCCATTTGGTGTCCATATAACTTAAACAGCAGGACAAAATAGTCAATGTGAAATTTGTAAAAAGGCCCAAACTTATAGTTAAAATCACGATCAATGAAATGATTATTGAAATACTAACACAAAGAAGAAAAGCCAGCAAACAATATATGAGAGAAAGAAAAGGAGAGATATATACAAATGTCCAATTCCTTGTACCTGAGCAAATACAATAACAGAAATGTCCAACTGCATATCACTGTGGAACTGGATAATAAAAATGTAATATCCAATGGTGAAATATACTTATATCAGTATTCTTTAATGTGAAGGTCATTTCCCTTACAAGTGCTGAATGTTGGAGCAAGACGATGAAGTCGTCATTTGTTGGATCTGGTTCATCATATTGAATTTCACCTCAAAAATTAACGTGATCATTAGTTGAGCACCAAAATCAGATGCTGAAAACCCACAGCTCGATATGTCAGTCAGACTTGCAGGCAGACTCCAGCAAAGTGCTCCTGAAAATTATACAACAACTGGTAAAGAACAAAGAGTCTACATCCACTTCCTACATTGGTTTTCAATTTCATGGAACAAGATGACAAGCTGGTAAGAAGTAAACCTGCCAAACAATGATGTAAAATGATCGTCCCTTTTATCTGACATTACAGACACGTTCGAATTAGTACTTGTAAGTCCAATTTGCTTTCCAAAATGCAGAAGCCTCCAGACAAAAGCAGGTTGCACACTAATGGGATTCTCAGACAATGGCACTTCACCTCCTTCCCTGGAGAAAGCCAGTTCGACAAAACTTCAATTCCATCCATCAAGGTGTCCCCCACAAGAGAAAGCCATTGGAATACATTGATTTATCCCATCCCTGAGCCAGACAGGGAAAGCTATTAGTTCATGAAGACCACTTCAAGTGACTGTCCACTTGCGCTACAGGGCAAAAACATTTCTTCAATGCAAGTAGGGTCCACAGGCTACACATCTTGAAAATAAATCTGAAGAGCCTTTTCCATTGGAAATTATGCAAGCAAAAGATTGGTCACCATTATTCAGTCTCGAGTGGGGAGGAAAAGAAAAAAATATATATATGGATTGACACCTCCCACGCTCCTCAAGCCGAAACTGCTGCGTAAAGCAACCAAGAAGGCCTGTACAAGGTAAGTGCTATGCTGTATCAAACCCTTCCCGGAGTTCCTCCACAGCGATAAAGACATTCACAAATAGTACACACATGAGAACACCAATGCGGCACACTCCCTCAGCTGCTGGACCAGTTTCATCACTAATTGGTGAATCATCAGTGACAGCACAGATAGCAATGCATACCAATGAGGTTCCCAAGCATGTACTATGTGCTAATGTCAAAAGCAGTCAATATATAAACAATAAGGAAAGACCCACCCACATCTCTCACCTGTGAATGTAGAGATAGACAGAAGTGAATAGACACCATGGTTTTTAAGCAATATATTTATTTAACATTTGAAGTATATTTTATCCATTTTTAGCGCGCCTGTTCGAAGAACAGAGAGCTATAGCGATACCCCCGGCGTGAGCGTCAGCGTCAGCGTCAGCGTGAAAATGTTAAAGTTTTTGGTGCAAGTTATTTAGAAGCTTGCCATTCATTTAATATGTGTACTAGGATGCTGATATTTGGCATGGAGGTTACTTTGGGGTATATTATTGAAGTAGTGAAGTTGAAATTAAAAAATAATTTCGAATTTTTAAAATTTTTGACCTGTTTTGAACTTAACTTTTTTGTAGCACATTCACGTTAAAGTTTTTTCCTTTCTAATGTTTTTATCTACCACACTATTTTTTACTGATTACAATATACAAACACATATATTGCTTTAAAATTATTTGGATCAGACTTCACTGCAATGCTTTATAAAAAATATTATTAGACTAATCTTTTAAAAACGATAAATGTATAAACAGGCGAGCATTGGGTGGCTTTGACACCAACTCTCTGGTTAGTACATAAACTAGTATTTGGTAGACTTGCCATTTGCAGATTTCAACGCTTTTACTCTTTCAGACATAGAACTTAACGAGTTCCGAAATTTTCTCTTGTGGGATTTCTGCCCAGGCTTCACGCAGTCGGGTTTGCAATTCTGCCTGAGATGTTTGTTTCCTGGACTCTTTCTGCACAGCTCGATCCAATATGGCCCAGAGGTGTCCAATGGGATTCATGTCAGGAGACTGACTTGACCATGGAAGTCGCTTGATCCCATTTCTGTCCTGCCATTCTTTGGCTTTTTGGAGTGTGGCATGGAGCTCCATCTTCCATGAACAGAGTGGTGTTTTTGACCATCTGACCAGTGGAGAAGATGGGGAGAAGTCCATCCTCAAGGATAGAAATGTGTATCGTAGAGTTGATGTTGCCAACACACTCCACGAGTTCTGACCGACCAGTGCTCCAGATTGCTCCCCACAATATCACTGAAAAAATACCGTGTTTGACAGTTGGCTGCAATCAGTTCAAAGAGAACTCTTGACTGGTAAGTCTCCAGACCCATATGTGTCCACTTTCAGAAAATTGAGCAAATTGGGACTCATCTGTAAAATGACAGTTTGCCAAAACTTCAAAGGTCTGTTGGCCATCTCATCAGCCCACTTCTTTCTCCTTTGAATGTTGGCTGGTCGAAGAAGTGGTTTTCTCCAAGCTGCTTTCCCATAATAGCCCAGTTGATGAAGGAACTGCACAGCAGTACTTGAGCTAACTTGGACCTCTTCTGCAGCATCTGCTGCTTTGCAATGGGGAGTTTTCTCAATGGATCGCTTGACAGCTCGAAGACATCTTTCTGAGGGCCCAGATTAACCAGAACTGGAGGCTGTGAATTCCTTGACTTCGCTGGTGAATTGCACAATCACCCGATTTACCGTAGAAAGTGGAATGCCAAGGTTCTGAGC
>CM068961.1:20169264-20183649 GCA_035128595.1 Eptatretus atami | reverse complement strand
ATCTCTACTTTCTCCAACATCAACTCGTCCTGGGAATTCTTTCAAACAAACTTCCTCTTTCTCATGCACAGATTTATCCCCTCTCATCTTCAGTTGTCCTACCTTTCCTCCCGCCCATGGTTTACTGAAGCTTGTGGCGAGGCAGTTGTCGTGAAACAACTTGCCTTTACCTGATGGAAAGCAAACCCAACTGAGGGTAATCTCAGTTCTTTCCATAAATCTTTGAACAAGTGTGTACTTACCCTCAGGAGAGCCAGAAAACAACATCTTTCTAATCTCAAGTCTGAACTCTCAATCTCTCTCCCTCCTCCAAATCTGGTGGCATCTAATCAAATCTGTTTCTGGTGTATGTCCCCCTCCATACCTCCCTTACCTCAAATGGCCGCACTGCTGACACTGCACGTGAAAAGGCTGAATGTCTAAAGTCGGTGTTTGCATCTAAATCTTGTATCCAAAACCATCACTTTCTTTACCCACCTTACCCAGTCGCACCCAGCTGTGCCTGGATTCTGTGTCTTTTCTCCTGACAAAGTAAGAGCTTGCGTCAAACCTCGACTCAGATTCTGCAACCGGTCCAGACGGCATCAGACCACATGTCCTAAAAACCTGCTCCTGCTCTTACTCAACTCTCTCTGTTCTATTCACCTTCTCATTTGCTCAAGGTCATCTGCCATCTGCTTGGAAATCAGCAAACATTACCGCTCTGCATAAAAAAGGTGAAAAAACAGATCCCTACAACGACAGAACAATCAGCCTTCTCCCAATCATCAGCAAGGTTGTGGAATCCATCATCACTTCAGACATTAAGTCCTTCCTCTTTCCAATGGCTTGATTACCGATCATACATTTGGTTTTGACCAGGCACTCTACCTGGATATGCTGCTTCTGCTCTCCCAACAATGGTGGAGGTCTCAATGCTGGACATGAAATCAGAGCCATATCCCTAGACATATTGCCATCTACTTATGAATCGGAGCTTTTGACACCATCTGACACTATGCCCTGCATCAATAACTCTCTTCCTGTGGTATCCAAAGCCATCTCCACTCAAGGCTCGAATTTCTTCTCCTGTCGCAGCCAATGTGTGCCCTCAATGGAGTTCTCTCATCCCTCTTCCTGTCCAGGCGGAGTTCCTCAAGGCGCATTCTGGGCCCTGTTCTTTTTCTGGTTTCATCAATGACTCTCCAACTCTCTCTGGAAAATCCTCTTTATCTCTATGCTGATGACTCCACTTTCTGCCGTTCCATCTGTCATCCCTAAGACCGGCAAGCATCAGCTTCTTCACTCTCTGCAGACCTGGATAAAATCACAAACTGGTCCAACACATGGAATATGTCTCTCCAAAAGGACCTTTGGAACCCCCCCCCCCCAAATCTACTTTCCAACAATCCTCTGGAAGAAGTCCTTTCATTCAAGCTTCTGGGCTCTATCTGCATGCCTTTCTGCCATGTCTCACTATCTGCCATGACCTTTCTGGAAAGCCACATTCCAACCTGGCTCCAAAGCCAGTGCCGACTGGGCATCCTCCTTTCTGCAAAGTCCTTCCTTGGCACACCTGAGCTCCTTACCACATACAAAGCTTTCGTCCGCAGCCTGATGGAATACTGCTCTCCCCTCTGGGCTGGTGTTTCTGCCTCTCACCTTTCTTCAGCTTCGGTGACTTTGAGTCTTTGGGCCTCTCACTCTCTCACCGTAGGCAGGTCGGTGGTGTTCCTTTCTTCTACTGTCTCCTCTCCCGTCTTGCCCCCCCCCCCCTCACCCGCTCTGTCAGCGATATGTCCCCCCATATTTCCACAGGGTGCTCAAGGTCCGCTAGCAACCCCCTTCTGGTAAAACTACCAAAATCACATCACTGCTCACCTACACTCTTTCATCTTTTTTTTTCCTCCTTTGGAATAAATTCCACACTCTCTTCAATCCCATTCTTCCCTCCAGGTCTTCAAACAGCGCTGTTCACCACCATCTCTTATCTTCCCCATCCAAAACCATGATCTTTTCTACCCCCGTAATCCACCTCAAACCCTCATCCTTCAAATTCCTTGCTTTCCTTCCTGAAAGTCCAAGTGGTGTCCATCTTGTTTACCCTGTGTACCCGCCCTCTCCCTCTCCCTTCAACAGATCTCCTAATGTCTCTGTTCCCACTGTTTTGTCCTTCCCACTCCCCCCTCTTGCCTCCTGCCCCCCTTGCTGGCGTTGTGTGTTAGCTCTCATACGAGCCTCGACAATGTTTACAAAATTTTTTTCAGTGATGAGTGAGTAGTGGAGAACACACGTACACTCACACACCAGAAGCAGCTCGGTTTTGTTCATTGCAGGTCCATTTTGCCATGGCCAAACAACCAGCAGCCTTGGCCAGCTAGTTTGTGGAAACATTCAGCCACCCTCGCATGTTTAATTCAGCTGCTGCTCCCTCCCTACTCCTGATATGTACACACAACACACACACACACACACACACACATCAACTGTTATTAAAAAAAAAACATCCCTTCAGCTGGATTACAATTTGAGCACTGAAAATTGAGGTTTCGGTGCATTAAACTCAGAGCCTCAGGATTTTTCAGTTGGTCCAGAGCAGTTCATTGCTGCTTTCATCCAACCAGCCATCAAGATAGCAACAGGGAACCACACTGTCAGCTGTCAAGCTCCTTCCTGGAGTGGCAGTTGAACTGACAGCTGGACATTGCACGAGTGGGCTCAGCAGAGATGATGATGTTATTGTTAAAAATCATCGACAAAACTTTTTTTGAAACCATGTGTGTACTATCCACATTGAATTGCCATGATTCTATGAATGCATTGCCATTTTTAAACGTGTGTACATCACATTTGTAATCTTATTTTGGTTTGTTAGGTTGAAGGACCCTGAAAGCAAAGCACACTCAAGAGTTTGAATATGCCAAGCCGACATTACTTGCCACTTTGCCTCGAATAGAGTCATGGGTCATTGATTTCTCAGAGACCTCTTTCCGTGAAGGAAGGTGGTTGCATTTTACCTGCCTTAACCTGAAGAGAGTTGTAAAATTCACCATGAAAATTAATAGAACCAAATTGTGCTGCAACCACAAACTGCCTGGAGATATTTGGGAAGGTGAGCAAGTATTGTGCATTTCCCGTGACTGCGTATCTCCACTTTTGTTCACTTATTGAATGAGCTAAGATAATGATACAGAACAAAAGCAGCCCACAGCAGGTTATGCACTGCGAGGTCAATCGAGCGCAACAGAGTTTAGGCCTCAGAAAACAAATTTTGCCATGTTTCAAATGCCATGTTTATGCAGATTTTGAAGGCCTCGGCTGCAACTCTATGTTAAACTTGAATAGAATGCAAGGCATACCAAGAGTATTGTGTAATATAAGCTTCCAACCAAATGATTGTGTTACCAATTTCAAATGTGATGCATTACTGACATTGTTTTCAGCCCAATGTCTGGACAGTTTCTGTATGTTGGCATGTAGGCTCAATTAATTGAAATGAATTACAATTGGCCTAAACTTAATGTGTGAAATTTCAACTGTTAGGATTTCCCTTAGGGGCCATCTATGAAGATAGTTCAAGGTTGATGTCAACTTTTTTTTATCCTAGAAATGAGGAATGTACAATGAGGTTGATGAACCTTCATGGTGTTTCCATGCTATACCTACTTATTTGTCCCCTCGATGACATAGCACTTTTTTTTTCTTCTTTTTTGACACATATTTGAGGCTCATGAAAGAGCTTGTACACTGAATGGATCAGGATGTCACAGGATGAAAAAGGAACAGTGGAGACGGACACAAAAGGAAGAGTAGAGAGAGGGGGGAAACACCAACAGCAGAGTTGAAGGCCAAGATAGAGGGAGACTTGGACAAACAATGGGTGTGGGGAGGAATGAGGGGCAGGAGCATATGCATAGGGTAGACAATATTGATAAAGAAGGAAACTCCAAGGAGGGAAAACTGGAAATTTGGAAGGAGGGGGGATTGGGGTGGGGTGGGGGAGGGGGCTAATGAAAGTAGACATGATCATGGTTTTGGATTGGGGACGATCTGAGATGGAGGTGAACAGCTGTCTTTAAGACCTGGAGAGGAGAATGTGGAAGTTTGTTCGACAGGAGGGGAAAAAAGAGGAATGTATGAGTGTAGGTGAGCAGTGATCCTTGATTTAGGTAATTTCACTAGAAGGGGGTGGATGGTAGACCGTGCGAGCACTGCAGAAACTTGGGGGTGGAGGGCAGGAGGGGACAAAGCATGGAAAGAGCAGAGGTTGCCAGATCGGAAAGGAGGTGGTAGAAGACAGAGAGACCACCGACCTGTCTGCGACGATGAAGTAGTAAGCCCATAAACTTAGCTTCATCGTGGGAGATTCCAATAATCTTGAAGGCCTTGGTTTACACAAGGTCAAGCTGAGCAAGATGTGAGGCAGGGGGGCATATCTTTAAAGCTACAAACTCCATACGTGGGGTACAGATACAACTTTGTACAGGAAGTAATATGGGCTATGTGGCCGTGGCCTCCAAGACCATCAAAGACCAGCCCAGAGGGGGAGAGCAGTACTTCATCAAGCTGTGGATTAAATAAAGTCTTGTGCATGGATAGGAGCTCAGGTGTTACAAGGACGGACTTTGTACTACGGTGGATGCCCAGTCAGCATCTGGCTTTGGAGGCCAACTTTGAAATATGGTTTGCCCAAGAGAGATCATGGCTGAGAGCCAAGAGTTTGAGTGACTGAACTTCTTCAAGAGGGTTGTTGAGATAGTAGATGGGAGGGTTTGTGGTATGATCCTTTCCAAGAGAGAGAATGAGTGTGTGGGATTTCTTAGGGTTAAAAGACATATTCCAAGTGTTAAAGAGTAAAGTTGGCTGTGAATTCCATTAGCAGACAGCTTGTAGAGCAATGTGGGATGCCAAACTAAATCAAAAGCTCGAGACACTTCCCTGATGTCATGTCTGATATTGAGGGCCTACACCATTGTTGTGAGAGTAGAAGCAGCATGTCCAAGGTAGAGTAATCAGGTCTGAATCCGAATTGATGATCTGAGATGAGGCTGTTGGAGAAAAGGAATGATTTTATGTCAACTGTGATGATGGATTCTATGACCTTGCTGATAATTGGAAGTAAGCTAATGGGTCTGCAATTAAGGGGATTCATTTTTCCACCTTTTTATGTGGTGCTGTGATGTTGGCTGATTTCTAAGCAGATGGAAGATGACCTCCGGTAAATGACAGGGTGAAAAGTGCAGAGAGAGGAAGTGCAACAGCAGCAGAGCATGTTTTTAGGACACATGAGCTGATTCCATCCAATCCAGTTGCAGAGTCAGAGTCATGGAAGGGTTTGTAGAGTAGAAGCTGTTCACCCCTACCTTACTTTACCAGGAACTTCTCCACCTTCTCAGTTGCAAAAGACAGTGCCCTGGAGCAGTTGGGTATGACTGGGAAGGGTGGGTACAAAGAGAGAGGGGTTCAGGATAGAAGATTTGGAAACAAACACAGAATTGAGGCATTCGGTCTTCTCACGACTGGACTTTGCTGTGGTTCCATTTTAAGTGAGGAAAGGGGTGGAGGGTGAGCAAACACACGAGACAGACTTGACGTCACCAGGTTTTATAGGAGGGAGACAAGTTTTGAAATTCTTCTTTCTTCTTACATCTTCATGGGACAATTCTCACTCCCATACAATCAGGCAGTCCTTACACAGGCTAAATGCACTCTTAACCTTTACTGCCCATGTCACATAGTCTTTGTTTGGATACCTCCTAACTATTTCCATATATTTCAAGCTACTTTTATCCTTGTCTTCACAGCCATTTCTGCCTCCCACCTCCCCAATGATATCAAACACGTCTCATAAATAACAAATGTCTTCCATTTTCAACTGACTGCACCATCTAAACACATGACTTCCTGAAAGGCATGTACCACGAGATTGTGAACATAGTATCCTGAGAATTTCAGCTCATATGTTCTCGTTCACAAGGAAAATCAATGATACACCTCTGTTTGATACCACCGAGCTGTGACTGTTGGCCGCCATCTTGGTTTTATTCAGACTGCTTTGAGCATAATTGACGTCATTTCCTGCATAACTTGCTTGGTCGGGGTTGACTTTGCTTGTTCTCCTCCTCTTCCCCCATCTAAGGGGTGAGATCCAATGGCACCAAGCTTCTGCCTTGACTCAACCACGATACTCCTCCACGTCCCTCTGTCCTCAGCCAACTCTCTCCATTCTCCATCCACCCCTACCTTATGGATATCTCTCCTCACACAATCCTTCCATCTCAACTGCGGTCGACCTCTTTTCCTCCTACCTTGCTTCCTCAATCTATCCGCTCTCTTTGCTATTTTCTCTTCCCCCATCCACATCAAGTGCCCAGCCCAACTCAGCCGGCATTTTCTAATCTCCCCGTCAAACTCATCTGCACTCCAATCTCCTCCCTCAGTCATCAATCCTCATTCTATCCACCCCCTTCACTCCCGCAATCCTCCTGACCCAGTTGTTCTCGCAAATCTGCAGCCTCTGTTGTTGTCTCTATGTCAGTGCCACCATCTCCAGACCGTAAAGGTCGGCCAGCATTACACACAACATTAGAACATTGTCTTTCAATTTCCTTGATGTCTTTCTGTATGCCATTACTCCCTCCACCCTCCTCCATGCATTCGCACCCACCTGAATCCTCCTCTGCACCTCTGCCTCCAACTTACCATCCACAGTCACTGTTCCTCCCAGATACTCAAATCCATTTCCATGCCTGATCTCCTTCCCCTCTAACCTGATATGACCATTATTGATAAGACAGACTACACAGTGTGGTGCATTACTTTTATACCTTCCTGTAGAGGTTTAACTCATGCTTGAGATTGGATTATGAGATCGACATCCTTGATTATAATTTTAGATGTGATGCAAGGTATCTCATTTGGTGTCCGATGCAAGTCACCACGTACATATGGGAAGAATTAAGTTCAATCTTGTGTGTGTGTGTCAAGCATGTCATGATCCCAAATTGTCCCTTTCCTTCCTTCTCCCTATTTTCTTTTCACCGACCAAGAGGTTAAATACTCCCATCCTGAAGTTAGAAAGCAAGGCGTTTCCATGGACCACTACTAAAAAGGTGCACTTTAAGATGGTCATGGGATTTATCCAAGTTTACAGCACCAGCCCTGAACAGGAATGTTTCCTCTTGAATTGATTTATCAGCAGAACAAAAGGGTCAAAATAAAAAGTGGAAGCCTGACTTTAATACCAGATTACACCATGGACGTAACGATGCTGAAAGCATTAAAAAAAAAAACCTCCAATGGCAGAAGTTAGAAGGAAGCAAAGGCAAAAAAAATGAAATCTAAATAGAAAAATAAATTAATAAATAAGTGAAGACAAAAATACAACAGAAACAAAAGTAGAAAAAAAAACTAAAGGCTAGCAAAGGTCACATTGTCTAGAGACCTTGTGGGGATGGAATTATTTTCCAGTTTTCCCTCCTGAGAGTTTCCTTCTATATCCATCTCATCCCCCCCATGCATCCTCTCCTGCCCCCCATTCCTCCTCACACCAATTGTTTATCCAAATCCGCCTCTATCTTGGCCTTCAACTCTGCTGTTGGTGTTCCCACCCTCACTCAACCATTCCTTGTGTCTTGATCCGTTCAGTGTTTGAGTATTAACTCTTCCGTGAGTCTCGACAAGGTATACAAAAAATATATACAGTGTATAACAGTTTTGTAAATCAGCTAGTATTTTACATAATTGGAAGAATGGTCTGTAATTCACAGCAGCTGAGCTTTGAAGTGAGAGATAGGGGAAGGGAGAATGTGAGTGGGGGCATGGGTGGTGTGAGAAGGGTGAAGGGGTGGTCTTAAGTAAACTTATTACTGTAAAGTCAAGAATAGTCAGGAACACAAAAAAAAAAAACAATTAAGAAATGCATTTCATTCGTTGGGTATTTCGATACGAGAAAGTGTAAAATGTACAGTAAAAAGAACAAACAAGAAAGCTTGATGGTATGAGCATTGGGACGCACTAATAGCTTGAGCAATATCTTCGGAAATCACCCGAATCTCTCGTATGTGTTTTAATGTTTCCCACTATATTGTGGAGACAAAAGGAAAGTATTGCAAGCAAATTGACCAGAACTAACCAAAACATTATGGTGAGGCATAATGGAGTTAGAGAAAAGTGATATCTGATGACATTTGAATTGCTGGGGTTGATAGACATCTTCCTCTCATCCAAAGAGCCAGATATCCCAAGGCAAGCCAGGACCAAGATAACTGGGAGCTCGGAAAGAACATTGGATACAGCTGTTGGCCAATAAATTGGGTTTACGGCTAATACGCCCGTTGAGTGCATGAACACCAAACTGAGCAAACATTTCCAAATACAATGAAGCAGACTGATAAACGTGATGGCTATCATAGAACAAGAGCCCCTCCTATTCTCTTTCGCCATTGATACCAATGGTACTCATCCTCCGAAAGTATGCAGGTGCTTTCATTATTTTACTCATAGTTGCCTTTGCACTCTTTCACATCAGTTCCTAGGCCCTAAAGCAAAGGTTAGCAAGGTTCACTCGTGGAAGTTGTAAAGACGATTCTCTTGTGAGAGGGAATAAAAGTGCAAGAAAAGGAAACGATTTGATTGATTGAGAGAGAAATTAAAGAAATATAGACTTGTTAGTTTAATTGCAGGTGTGAAGAATAGGTTATGGATGTTAATTGCCTCATGCATGTGAAGTGAAAACCAGGGTTAAGCAATTGGTTCACTTCTGTCTGTCTGTCCTTCTGTCTTCAAACATCGGTTTATGATCAAGGAACAACTTCATGTCAATTGAATGTTATATTTTGAAAATGAATCGGAAAAAAAAAACCTGTAGTTTTGAAGTACTTCGGCTTGGAATTCATCCCGATCGCACAAGTGCAGAGAGGAGAGAGATTTTTTTTTTTTTTTTGCTGTCTTTCTGTCTGGCAGTCAAACAAAATTGAAAATAATTCCAAACAGGAAACGTACTGTTTTTAAGGACGTTATAAAGGACACAAACAACATTAATTGTTTTGAATTAAAATTAATTAGTTGTTGAATTAATACCAGGTGGGGTTGACTCTGCCTGTCATCCTCCTGAGGTCGGCAAAATGAGTGCCAGCTTGCTGGTATCCTGTGTCTGAGTGGCAACCCGTCCAGGATTGTACCGAAGAGCGAAGGAGACTGCTTAGGAAGCACCAATGCACTACACAGAGTATGGTCCTCACGGAGGGATGGATGGAAGGTCCATGCCAGAATCAGCTTACTCTGTGATGCAACACCCTGTCTGTGATGCAACACAATAGGAGGAGCACCGATGTGCTACTTTTATTCGGGCATTGATTGAGAGATGACAACACTGTCATGTTGATTGAGAGATGAAATCGAAGAAGAAAACATTCATTTGTAAGGAAATCTTAATGTTGCCTTAATATATGATGTTTGCAGAAATAGAAAACAAACAGATTGTCGATGAAATCTTCTACAAATAGCGCTGCCATGCATTTGACTTCCAGATATTTCGTCCTTGAGAAAAGTCCTGACAGTAAAAAATCTCGCCGACAGAACGTTACAACCACTGCCTTGTTGTCAGCAGCAGTTATTAGTGTGAAGCCTTGAAACGTGGATGTGACATTGGCAGTGACAAACACTGCACCGGTTGAGATTGTTCCATAAAATTGGCTGGTACTTAACACCTACGCAGATGCCATCCTCTCTTATCAAATGGAATTTAGAATTGACGCTGATTAGGTAACTGTGTCGGTTTTGGTTTATGTCCAATATTTGTGCATTATTAAATGTTCCTACTTTTGTTGGTGTTGCTTTCATATTACCTTATGGTTTTTTTTGTTTTGCAATTTTAAAATGAAGACTCTATTGAAGTCATAGTGGCTTGTTCACTGGTTTCAGCAAAATTTCCCATCTTTGGGAATCATGCTTTTTAATAGGGCACTGTCATGTTGTTTTTAATAATAATTTCATTTTCCACTATGTTGTTGGAACAGTTCCTTGTGTCTCAGGCTCATTCATGTGGTAGCCGTACAAGGATTTCATGCAGGAGAAAGATGGAATAATAAAAAATAATAATAACGAATGCCCTTTCGTTGCAGAAGGCATTCACATGTGACGTAAACTTGTTTATAAGTGGAGAAGCCGCTGCCCACCTAGCAACCACACTGTGAGCTAGCAAGCAGTGTAACTTGGTGTCGAGGAATATCTAAGAAAACTAGACTACTGGTTACCCACAGTTTAGGCAAGATTTTGTAATTTGTTCAAAGTAATGTCGATCCCCTTTTGCTAATAACACCGTAGGATCTTTAACGTCCACCGACGACCAGTGCTGGCAGACAGGTAACTCCAGCACGTCTTTCCGATGGACGACGCGCACATTGACAAGGGATAATAAGAACCTTGGTGCAGGAGGAGGCAATTCGGCCCATAATGCGTGTGCTACACCGACACCACATATTATCACCCATCCACACGCAAACGACCGACAAGGCCTGCCAATATCCATGCACCCCTTTATCTCCAGTGCATCTACAGTAGGTAGCCAATTTAAACTTATCTACTCTTTCTGCTACCATGACCTTTCTGGGGAGACCATTTGGCATCCTTCCCCGACCCTGAACCCCAGGAACTATGTATTATTTTTACAGCCTAAAACCTTCCCGTCACACCACCAGTACAACCATCAGTTTTCAACTCGTTCCGTCCAGCGGTTCAGGAGCGCATACAAGTCAAACATACAAACAAACACTTCTCAAATTATACCGCCGTATGATAAAAGTTCCACGCGTATTCATATCCAGTACAATCGTCATTTCAATTTTATTTCATTTCGAGGCAGATCATTGGCAAGAGGCAATTCAATTTGATGCAAAAGTTTTAAAATCAGTCCAACATGATATTCAGTGAAAAACACAGCTCCCAGTTCCTCTTTAACCGCATCACGTGCTGTGCGTGTGATTCTTCTGAACCATGTAATTAATGGTGTTGCTCCAGTTGAAGGCTGTTCTCGGCTTGTAAGGGGCTTACGAGTGCAGGTGTTCTGTTGTTGTAAATGATGTGCTGTTGGTGATATGGCTCGGTTTTTTTTTGGGGAGGGGGGCAAGTGGCTTCAAAAAAATATATATAATTGGCTTTTCTTGTGTTCTGTTAATTACTGGATTTGTTTGGGTTTTCAGGTCATGATGTTTCACATCTACTGTAAAGATAATACCCCCTCTGATCTATAAGAGAGAATCATTGTCGACAAATGACCTTTTTCACAACAAACAATTGTCATTTACAATTTTTTTTCTTTGAATGTCTGTATTTATTAAGAAACATGTCCACACAAGACATTTTAATGTCTGTAAAGGAGTTTTATGAATGCTTCATAGAAGCAAATCGTAGACGTTATCATAACGATTCCATAGTAATGATTGAAGGCAATGAAGTATGTTTCGACCTTTCATTCCTGATGTCCATGGGCACGTCGGTGCTGCCGAAGCAGTCTCGTGGCAATGAATACACCAGGTGGTTTGCCGTTGCCTTTCCCAGTAAAAGATCAGGGCAGGAATTTGCTATTTGGCCAGGGTTCTGGCACACATTAGTCTACTCTTGTGAAAGATGGTGGGATATTTAACGTCCATTATCGATTGCTAGCAGATGGTACATTCCGAATCATGTCTTACAGAATTGTACTGGACTAAACAATGCAGTGCCCTGTCCGTGAAGCACCAGAGTGACAGCTTATAGTAAGTCAAGAATCAAAGCCAGACTATAAAGCTCAAAAGTGAATGTGCTACTTCCAAGCTATCCTGCTTACTCGTGTAGCCGACAGGAGATGATCCCTCCAAAGTTGAATCTTGAGTTACTTGAGGTGGTAATGCTGTAGTCCAAGGAGCATTTGTTTGCAGCTCAGTTCCAGTATTTCTTTAACTACACATGAAACGTAGACACATCCTTTCTTCATGGTAATGTGTCCTTTGCTTTCTATCAACTTCAAGTTTATCTATCAGTGATGTTAAACCATCGAGTTGCTTCCTGCTTGAAGTTGTATTGATGTTGGAAGTCCATGTTTTATGCAAAGCTTGTATTCATGTCCCACTTTGATGGACTTTGAAAGCTGAGATCACTGTTTCTCTTCGAAAGCTATCTTTATGGCTTGGCAATGTATGAGCAACATATGTTTGCAAAACAACTGATTCAGCTGGTAAAAATGCACTTGTATGATAATACCTCAACACAATACTGTATTTTCTTCACAGACATCGAAAGTATTAACCTGCGCATTGTCGGAATATTGAACGAGTCAATTGAGTTCAATCCGCAGGTACCATTCTTTCGAGATGGTGACTACACCGCTGATGCAGTGCCCCATGGAGGTTTCGGTAGGAATTTGCTCAGGGTGCCGGTAATAACTCATCTACTCTTTTGATAAAGATACCGTGGGATCTTTGACGTCCACCAAGCCAAGTAATGCGAGCGGAACAGATAACCAGCTTGATGTCTATCCGAGGGACAGTGAGTGCACTTTGTGTTGTAACACCCTGCCTGCAAAATACCAACCTGACAGTTTATCATCAGGTCAGGAATCGAACTCGTACTAGACAACCCAAAGGCAAGTGTACCATCTTACCAGACATTCTACCACCTACTATTTCCTCTGAACTGGTGTCTTGCTTAGTCCTGTTTGAAATACATCCCGTGGTTAAAACATGGAGCACTTTTGTGAGCACCACAATTTTTTTTGTACACAATAAGTGTGAAATGTTCAAACTCATAGGCTCTGTAAGTAAGCATGCTACAGAATCGAATTTCGTTTCATTGCTTAAATTATACTCCCCCAACCCCAAACATCCCTCTCCCTCCCTCACCATTATTCGCCCTCATTGGACTTAGTACGAAACGGGGGCTTATGGATTTGGTCTAGATTTTTATGTCCATGTGTGCATGCATCCGCAACCATATCTCGGACATGTATGGACTGATTTTATTTGTACTTGGCACAAAGACAGCACATGATGATGTACATATGCCCATAATTTTGTTTCACAATGCAATCAAAGATGGCCGACTGGTGGCCATTTTAGCTGTAAATAAAAAAACCTGGTGTCGGACATGTCCTCAACCATTTCTCGGACATGCATTTACCAATGTTATTCAAAGTAGGCACACGGATAGGGAATGATCTCTTACATATGCATGTCATTCTTCTTTCTTTTCGCAACAGATCCAAGATGGTCGACTGGCAGCTATTTTGTTATTGCAGTGTCCCAAACCATTTCTCAGACATGCATGGTCTGACTGTTCAAACTTGGCAGAAGCACAGTACATGATGGCATACACGTGCACTTTATTTTGCGATAACGTTAAAGACAGCCAAATGGTAGACTCGCAGCCATTTTAGTTGTACGTAAATATGGGCGAGCCCTTTAACTTCGAACAGCAAAATTACTAAAACAACGGGGGCTATGACATTTTATGTCTTTTTTACTTGGTCACCAAAATGTCCTCTCCTTTTTGTTGTTCTGCTCCACACTTTCCCAACCCTCCTTTTATCTGTTTTCACCTCTACCACTTCTCTGATATTTTAAAATGTTACTCTGTTACCCTAACTGTTCCATTTCCCTCAGGGTATGTTTATGGCCCCAAACTGTTTTTACATGTTTATCTTTGACATTATTATACCGTTAATATTATAGGTCACAAGAAATTATCTTGTGGAACCATGTCCACATCTTTCTTTGAATATAATGATTGTTGCCTGTCAATTTCTGCATCCATTTGCAATGAGAGTATAGGTTGATTGTTTCCATTCATTAACTTTACCAGTGGAATATTAAATTGTTAACACACACACACACACACACACACACCTGTTGTTAAAGCTGCCAGCAAAACATTTCCAAAGACAGCTGTGAATGGAAGACATCACACATGAAACTGAAACAGCAACAAATACAGCCCCAATGATTGCAAAAAAGACAAAAGAAAAATATAAAATGAAATATCAACAGATATACACCGACACTGGGAGAACGACAAAAGAGCAGGAAGATTTTTTTTTTTTTTTTAAGAGTTGAACACATTGGGCATAGACAATAAAGGCTCTTTTGAATGACTAAGAAGAGGACAGCTCAATTGGGATGAAGAAAGAGTCACCATCAATGCCCAAGACCAAGAACACTACACGAATGGTGTATGGTGGTACTGAGTTAATCGGATAGGTGTAGGCTGCAAAGCAGAAACAGAAAGTATGAACCACCTCCTATCGGGATGTAAAGAAAACTCATATGTCCAAACAGCTGTACACACAAAGGCACAAAAAGGTGGACAACTCGTGGAAACAAAGGCACATCTCATGGAAACTTGAAGCAAAAGCAAACATTGAAAACAAGGAAT
>CM068961.1:20139106-20161537 GCA_035128595.1 Eptatretus atami | reverse complement strand
AGAGAGAGATGTTACACCGCTCCCTTCCCAATTCCATATCCAGGTGATGCATGACGTCATCGCCAGGCACAAGGAAAGGAGTACTCAGTTTTTACTTCCGTTTGTTTTCTTTCTTGTTTGTTGTTGTCTGGGCGATATCTCAGCTATCCTTTTGATCTAGGAAGCTGAAATTTGGGAACAAAAGTGAAGATGTGCTTTGTCAAAAAACAGTATTTTTTATTTTTTGATAAATCATTTAATTATTAGCGTTTATTAAGTACTTATTAATATTTATTTCTCATCCTGGCAAGATCTCAGGCACCTTTTGAGTGAGGAAGCTGAGATTTGGACATGAAGTGACCAAGTGATTTTGCTAGAAAGAGTATTTTTGATTTATTGATTCATCAAATAATCGATTAATTATTTTCTTCTTGCTTTCCGTGCCATATCTCAGAAGCTTGAAATTTAGGGACAAAAGTGAAGATGTGCTTTGGCGAAAAAGTATTTTTAATTTTTTTATTAATCAATCAATCAATTAATCAATTAATTATTATCGATTTATTAATTACTAAAATATTTTTATTTCTCATCCTGGCACTATCTCTGGCATACTTTGAGCTCAGAAGCTGATCTTTGGACATGTCGGTGACCAAGTGATTTGGCTCTAAGGATATAATTTGATTATTGATTAATCAATTGATCGATTCATTATTCGTTTTTTGATTAATTACTTAATTTTCAAAAAGTTACAGATTTGAATGAAACGGTGGTGGTTTAGGTATGCTATTAGCCAATTTATGAAGAAATTAATTATTTTATGATTATTATTTATTTATTTTAATTATGCAATTAATCATCAATTATTGTACACCGCTCCCTCCAAATTCCGATTCCATGTGTTGCATGGCGAGTCAGCATCATTTGTACACATTCACTTCAGAAGTGCACCGCTCCTCCCAATTCCGTCTCCATGTGATGCACGGCGGCAATCGCCGAGCGTTGAAGGTGCCCTGGCAATATCGCGTTCTGGAGGCGTTATTTATTTATTTGCATGGGGGCAGTGCACTTTAAATGTACCGCTACTGGTGTAATATACTTATCTTGGTATGCAGCTTTTTTTATTCCAATTATTTTTTTTAATGGATGACACTCTCAGGAAGAGACATGCCCATATTAACACAAGCTCCCCTGCCCTCTTGTAGCAAAAACTCCCACAGCAAAAACCGTGCCTGTGGCACCATATCCAAAAGTGAGTGAAAATGGTGAGTCCATTCATGGTGAGTGGCGGTACAGCCCTGGATCAGCAAGTAAAAATCCACATACCACCATTGGTTTCAATTTAGAGTTTTACTTCGCCACAGCTACAAACTGTCTGCACGAGAGGTCAGGCAGTACGATTTGGGTTAGAAGAGGATATTTGATCCTCTCACCATAAGGGTGCTTTCTCGGGGTTGATGTGATAATCTCTCAACCTTGCCCAGTCATGACTAGTTCTCCGGACACCATTTTATGTAAACAATTTAGTCCATAAAGCTTGCAGTGATAAAAACAGGTCCATTGCACATTCAGTTCATGGCAAAACATACATTGAGTCTTTAATGGAGACCCAGTTGTTTGTGACAATGTACAATTCAAGAAAACGTTTTGTTCTAAAAAATATTATTTCCTCAAATATATGTGTATCAATTAACAAGGAGAAGGTTTGCATTTTCAAATGAATAAAAAACATCTAAAACAGCCATTTGATTTCTCTCTCTAAGGAAAATGGCTTTTCCCTCGCACCATTTCCTGTCTTACAACATGATCATAACTTGTGGGAATTAAACTTTATAAGTAGAAAGAGCAATAATAACCTGGTTGGTTTTAATATGATAGCATTGACAGTAAAATGTTTAAACATTCTCTTTTTTAGGAGCGTGCTATATTATGCATTTTATACTCTGAATTCACTGAAGTTTGTTCATGATCCTGTGATTTAAGCATGATTAAACAAATCATGTATTATTCATGTTTAATGACAATCTTTCATGAAATGCATTCATCATGCTGCCCCTTATGGTCTGTATTTACCGAAATCGTATCTTCATCTGTGTGAGCAATTTTAGCTCGTCTACGACGAAGTAGAGATGTCCTGTTAAAGCACAAGCGATGTCCTTCAGTCGGTGCGTCCTGTGTCAGTCAGGTAGTCGGTCAGTGGGTTCATTAACATTTTTCGTTTTTCCCGTCTCCTCCGAGGCGGTTCAACGGATCGTTTGAAACTCGGCATGATGATTCATGACGTTGATGTGCAAAAGATAGTGGAGCCCTTACAAAAAAAAACCCCAAAAAACTTCCATCAGGTGGTGAGAATAATTAGCTAATTAATTCAAAATGCAATCGATGTTTGTATGTCCATCATGTATCGCGAGATTCCATCTCATTAGACGTTCCCTGCTGTTTAATTTAAACCTTTTAATTAATGTGATTATAATCATAATTTTATTTATCTGCTTACTTTCATTTTAACCTCATGTCATTAATGCCTCTTGCTTTGAAAAATGGAAAGAAAGGGGAGGGGAGGACAGAGAGTTGGGGTTGTGGGGAGAGCGGCAGGGAGGGGAGTCCTTTCAGGCCCTTTTTTTCATCCCTTTTAGTACTTTTACCATTTTAAGACCCTTTTGACCTTTACACCTTTTACACACTTAAGACCATGTAGACCTTTTAGACCCTAACTACAATTGGAGTGTACTCTTTCGACCTTTAGATCCCATAGACCTTTAGACTATTGGACCCCTTGACACCATTAAGTCCTCTTTTGAGACCTTAGACCCTCTAGACCCATTAGATTGCTTAGACCCTTGACCCTTTAGACCCTTACACCCTTAGACCTTTTCACACCCTTTAGACATTTACATCTTGAGATCCCATTAGATCCTTTTCGACATAAATAGACCATTATAGCCTACTTTTGGAACGTAACCTTTAGACCTTTAGACCCATTAGATCCCACCGACCTTTAGACCCTATATGACCTTTAAACCCTTAGATCCCTTGATCTGTATACCTTTTTGACATTTAGACAGATTATATAGACCTCTTTAGACCATTTAAGACCCTTCAATACTTTCAACACTTTCAACCCCTTTAGACCCATCCCTGTTCGACCCTATCCTTTCGATCCTTTAGACCCTTGAGACTGTTTGGACCCTAACTACTATTGAAATTATATCCCTTTACACCCTTCGATCCCATCGCCTCTTTGGACCCTTATGAGCCTTTAAAAACCCAATATACCCTTTAGACATTTAGATCATTTCAACCTTTTCATTCCTTTTAATCCTTTTCAAAACCCTTAAAACACTTCGACCATTTAGACCTTGAGACATTTAGACCCTTGAGGGTCTAAAAGGGTTTAAAGGGTCCTTTCACTGGACAAAACGAATGGAACATTTTTCATCAATTCAGGACCCGATCATTCTGCACAGTTTTCACTGCACAAATACAATTGTATTATCAGGCCTTTCAGCTTCAGTGGGCCCATAAATTTCCATCAAATCAAACTGAAAATTAACTTTATCACAAATGCACCCAAACTACTACAATCACCCCTCCATCGGGAGGTGATCGTCTGTCCTACTTGGGACTATTCGTGAGATTTTCTGAGGGTAAGCAAGTGCCAGGTAGCTTAAGGTAAAGCTAAGGGTCTTCGATTGTATTTATAGGGAGATAAATTATAATCAAAAGAGGTGGTGTTAACTTGGTGCAGGAATTTTATTGAAGCCTCATCTGGAAAAATGTGTACAGTCTTGATTGCCACATCTGAAGAAGGACAAAGGGTTCTGGGATAGCTGGAATATATGGAAGGGTGCAGTGCAGAGCAACTACATTGATTCTGGAGCTAGCTCGGCTAAAATCTGAGGATCGACTGAAGGAAACGGGACTTTCTACATAAGAAAGGAGGCGATTACGATGGGATCTATGGAGAATTTTTAATATATTAAAGGTGTAGAAAATATATGTGGATAAGAGTTTTACAGAATGGACAGTGATGATCAACATGACGCATAAGCCACATACTTATAATAAAGAAGAGGAGAGTCAGGATGGTAGTAAGGCAGGTCACTCAGAGTCATGAAAGCATGGAATGATTTCCCTGGAAGGTAGTGGCAGAAGAAAAAGTAGATAGGTTAATAAATGGAAAAATATCTATTCTATCAAGAAACCTTGAAGATAAAGGGGATGTTGGATATTGGAAGGACTTGCACATGGCTTAGGTTATAGATGGATGATTGTATACAGCACATGTAAAGTGATTCTGATGTCTGTGAGGGGGTCTCATCAAAAGGTGACTATGCTGTCGGTGTTTGTTCACGATACAGCTCCCAATAAAAAGCAAAACTTCGAAACACACACACAAACACAGCTTTAAAATCAGAGTGAAAATATTTTATACACATACATAATGCATTATGACAGACAACATACAAACAAAATGAATACGTCTACAGTACAGTGCACGAGCATTTGCCTGTGAGCCCATTGCGTGATACGGGGCATGATACCTTCTTTTCATGCTCCCATGCAGTGCATCAATGAATGGTTGTGGAATGTTCTTCCAAGCATCTTGTTGTACTTTCCACAATTCATCCAAGATTATTGGTTTCCATTTGTCTCTTTTTATACCCGAATAACTCCATATGGCCTCATTGAGTTCATATCAGGACTTTGTGGCAGGCTAAGGCATTTTTGTGAGTGTTCCATGAACCTCGTTAAGTTCCAAGTCCTCTTTGCTTGGGGTCATATCATGCTGAAAGATAATCCTCACCCAATGAGAAGCGTTCCTGGGGATGTCATGATGGATCAGAACCTGCCTGTAACTGTCGGCAGTCAGTGTATCTTCGATTTTATATCAATCACCTACACCCTCTGGCTCAGATCCAGTCCACACACTTGTATTGATCCACTCTCATGCTTCAATCTAGCTGTTATACACTGACTGTTTATAATGCTCCTGGTCAACCTTCGAACAAACCACAGTTGAATATTTCAAAATGTTCAAACTTTGACTCACCTGAGCACCTGATTCCACATTTGATCATCCACTGTTTCATTCCTGCTGCTCATTTAAGCCTTTTTGGTTGGTTTCTTCTCACCAGCAAAGGCTTTTGGATGGCCACTCATCCATTAAGACAACTTTGCATCAATGTGCATCACATTGGTCTTGAAGAAACGTTAACAGTCGTACTTTGACGAGGCCAATAACAAGAACTGTCCTGAATAGTTGGAAATATCATGTAATGAATATACCGGAGTACTTGACATCACTTTTGGAGAGATTGTGCTTCCTTGCTCTGCCAATTGTCTTGTAAACTGTACAGTTTTGCACATCATACTCTAGATCTTGCATACAGCTCCTGAACATGAAGTTGGGCTGCAATCAGTAGCTTTCACTAATGTGGACTTTCACTTCCATACACTCTTCATTTGTTTTTTCCTTCCCAGAAGCCAGAGGATTGATTCACCACACATTCATCACAGTACATCGGTCACCACCTACACATTCATGGTCTTTCTGCAGATTTAGCACTTCTCAATTGCTCTGGCATGACAACCAATCATAGCGTAACACTAGAACAGCACTCAGTAGAGTGCACAACTCTGCCAGGCTGAACAGTTTTACGTTTTGTATCCTGCTGATAGGTAAGTTTGATCTTATCACGTACCCAAATCATCCACCAAGTTTTGTCAAACACGTCCATAACTTTTTGAAATATCGTGATTATATACTGACATATATCCAGTATCTGAATGGACCATACTCTGTTACAAAGCAGTTTCTTAACAAGGGTTATGCTGGGTGGTTTGCCATTGCTTTCCATATACTGTATATATATATATATATAATATATTATATATATATATGCACACACAAATATATTAAACACCTCCCACACTCCTCTCGCCAAAGTTGCTGCATAAAGAAACCCGAAGGGCTACACAAGGTAAGTGCTATTACTTATTTATATAATCCTAGCCACCTGGGTTTAGTTGATTCAGTGAGAGATGATTGGCTATTCCCCTCCATTCACAGGTGAGAGATCTTGGTGGATCTATATATATATATATATATATATAATATATATATATATATATATATATATATACACTCCACCAGTCTAAAGTTTTAGAAACAGACTCATTTTTCCAGTTTTTACTGAAATTTAAGCAGTTTAATGTTTCAATGTACTCTGAATTAAAGCAGGGAAACAAATAAACAATTGCAGATAAAAAATAAATCATGGAATCGTTTTGTTGAACAAATTTAATCTAAATGTTTGACTCATCAAAGTAGCCACCTTTTACAGATATAACAGCCGAACATACTCGTGGCATTCTTTCTCCAATGGAAATCAAATATTGTTCAGAAAGTTCTTCCAACACTGTTGCAGAAGTTCCCACAAATGTGTTGCAACTTGTAGGTTGCTTTGCTTTCACCCTTCTGTCCAGTTCATCCCAAACCAGCTCGATGGAGTTTAAGTTTGGAGACTGTGCTGGCCATTCCATGATTTTAAGCCTACCGTCTTGTTCTTTTCTTCAAGGTAGTTCTGACATAGCCTGGAGGTATGTTTTGGGTCATTATCTTGCTGTAGGATGAACCCCTGACCAACTAGGTATAGAGCAGAGGGTATTGCATGGCGCTGCAAATGCTGTGGTAGCCCTTTTGGTTCAGGTTGCCAGTCACTCTGTGCAAGTCGCCGACTCTGGATGCAGCAAAAGAGCCCAGATCATCGCCTTCCTCCTCCACGTTTGACAGTTGGTGTCACACACTGAGGAAACATCCTTTCGCATACTCGGCGGCGAACAAAAACCCTGCGTGATGAACCGAAGATTTCAAATTTAGGTTCATCGGTCCATAAGATCTTTTTCCAGTTTTCAGTAGTCCACTGGCGGCGCTTCATGGCCCAGGCAGCCTCTTTTTCTTATTTTGCCATCTTAGCAATGGCTTTATTACTGCCACTCGACATGTCAAACCTGCAGCTCGAAGTATCTCTCTTCACAGTTGAAACTGAGACTTCCTTACTTCGACCAGTGTTAAGCTGTGCTTGAAGCTGCTGTCCTGTGAGCTGCCTATCCCGCAAGCTGTTGACTCTCAGAAACTCGTCTTCTGATTGTGTTGTGGCTTTGGGTCTGCCAGACCTCTTCCTGTCAGAGTTTCCTCCAGTTTCCAAGTGCCTTTTGATGGTGTCGGAAACTGTACTCACTGACCCTTGGCTTACTTTGCAATTTCTCTAAAGGAAAGACCTACACTCTTAAGGGTTATAATGGTCTGTCTGTCTTCCTTTGTTAGTCGTCTTTTTCTCGCCATTATGATAGCAATATACTACTTCCTGCAGTACAATATTGCCCAAATAATGCTTCAGAGGGTGTAGCAACACAGTCTGTTCCAACACTTCTTTTACACAGTCAGAGGGTTTGTAACTAATCAACAAAAGTTGGGGCACCCGTAGGAATTGTTTGCATCAACTTTCAAGCCTTAATTTACTTCATTTCTGCAGAACAGCTGCAGCTGCTAACCCATTACTTTTTCCCTGAAAGGGCCTTTTTTAACAACTCTGAAATTTACATTATTTTTCACTTTTGGAAACCTAAACTTTTTTTTTTTAACCTCTGGCAGTTTACCACTTAGGCTTCGTACCATTTCATGTTATTCACTGGAATTGAACTGCTTAAATTTCAGTAAAAAATTGAAAAATGGGGGTGTTCTAAAACTTTTGAGCAGTTGAGTAATATATATATATATATACTATATAATATATATATATTGAAGCATTATTTGGGCAATATTGTACTGCAGGAAGTAGTATATTGCTATCATAATGGCGAGAAAAAGACGACTAACAAAGGAAGACAGACAGACCATTATAACCCTTAAGAGTGTAGGTCTTTCCTTTAGGAAATGCCAAGTAAGCCAAGGTGTCAGTGAGTACAGTTTCCGACACCATCAAAAGGCACTTGGAAACTGGAGGAAACTCTGACAGGAAGAGGTCTGGCAGACCCAAAGCCACAAACAATCAGAAGACGAGTTTCTGAGAGTCAACAGCTTGCGTGATAGGCAGCTCACAGGACAGCAGCTTCAAGCACAGCTTAACACTGGTCGAAGTAAGGAAGTCTCAGTTTCAACTGTGAAGAGAATACTTCGAGCTGCAGGTTTGACATGTCGAGTGGCAGTAATAAAGCCATTGCTAAGATGGCAAAATAAGAAAAAAGAGGCTTGCCTGGGCCATGAAGCGCCGCCAGTGGACTACTGAAAACTGGAAAAAGATCTTATGGACCGATGAACCTAAATTTGAAATCTTCGGTTCATCACGCAGGGTTTTTTGTCGCCGCCGAGTATGCGAAAGGATGTTTCCTCAGTGTGTGACACCAACTGTCAAACGTGGAGGAGAAGCGTGATGATCTGGGCTCTTTTGCTGCATCCAGAGTCGGCGACTTGCACAGAGTGACTGGCAACCTGAACCAAAAGGGCTACCACAGCATTGCAGCGCCATGCAATACCCTCTGCTCTATACCTAGTTGGTCAGGGTTCATCCTACAGCAGATAATGACCCAAAACATACCTCCAGGCTATGTCAGAACTACCTTAGAAGAAAAGAACAAGACGGTAGGCTTAAAATCATGGAATGGCCAGCACAGTCTCCAAACTTAAACTCCATCGAGCTGGTTTGGGATGAACTGGACAGAAGGGTGAAAGCAAAGCAACCTACAAGTGCAACACAATTGTTGGAACTTCTGCAACAGTGTTGGGAAGAAACTTTCTGAACAATATTTGATTTCCATTGGAGAAAGAATGCCACGAGTATGTTCGGCTGTTATATCTGTAAAAGTGGCTACTTTGATGAGTCAAACATTTAGATTAAATTTTGTTCAACAAAACGATTCCATGATTTATTTTTTATCTGCAATTGTTTATTTGTTTCCCTGCTTTAATTTCAGAGTACATTGAAACATTAAACTGCTTAAATTTCAGTAAAAACTGGAAAAATGAGTCTGTTCTAAAACTTTAGACTGGTGGAGTGTTAATATAATATATATATATATATATATATATATATATATATATTATATATTAGATCCACCAAGATCTCTCACCTGTGAATGGAGGAATAGCCAATCATCTCTCACTGAATCAACTAAACCCAGGTGGCTAGGATTATATAAATAAATAGCACTTACCTTGTGTAGGCCTTCTTGGGTTTCTTTATGCAGCAACTTTGGCGAGAGGAGTGTGGGAGTGTTTAAATATATTTGTGTGTGCATATATATATATATATATATATATACAGTATATGGGAAAGCAATGGCAAACCACCCAGCATAACCCTTGTTAAGAAACTGCTTTGTAACAGAGTATGGTCCATCAGATACTGGATATATGTCAGTATATAATCACGATATTTCAAAAAGTTATGGACGGGTTTTGACAAAACTTGGTGGATGATTTGGGTACGTGATAAGATCAACTTACCTATCAGCAGGATACAAAACGTAAACTGTTCAGCCTGGCAGAGTTGTGCACTCTACTGAGTGCTGTTCTAGTGTTACGCTATGATTGGTTGTCATGCCAGAGCAATTGAGAAGTGCTAAATCTGCAGAAAGACCATGAATGTGTAGGTGGTGATACCGATGTACTGTGATGAATGTGTGGTGAATCAATCCTCTGGCTTCTGGGAAGGAAAAAACAAATGAAGAGTGTATGGAAGTGAAAGTCCACATTAGTGAAAGCTACTGATTGCAGCCCAACTTCATGTTTCAGGAGCTGTATGCAAGATCTAGAGTATGATGTGCAAAACTGGTACAGTTTACAAGACAATTGGCAGAGCAAGGAAGCACAATCTCTCCAAAAGTGATGTCAAGTACTCCGGTATATTCATTACATGATATTTCCAACTATTCAGGACAGTTCTTGTTATTGGCCTCGCTCAAAGTACGACTGTTAACGTTTCTTCAAGACCAATGTGATGCACATTGATGCAAAGTTGTCTTAATGGATGAGTGGCCATCCAAAAGCCTTTGCTGGTGAGAAGAAACCAACCAAAAAGGCTTAAATGAGCAGCAGGAATGAAACAGTGGGATGATCAAATGTGGAATCAGGTGCTCAGGTGAGTCAAAGTTTGAACATTTTGGAAATATTCAACTGTGGTTTGTTCGAAGGTTGACCAGGGAGCATTATAACAGTCAGTGTATAACAGCTAGATTGAAGCATGAGAGTGGATCAATACAAGTGTGGGACTGGATCTGAGCCGAGGGTGTAGGTGATTGATATAAAATCGAAGATACACTGACTGCCGACAGTTACAGGCAGGTTCTGATCCATCATGACATCCCCCCAGGAACGCTTCTCATTGGGTGAGGATTCATCTTTCAGCATGATAATGACCCCAAGCAAAGAGGACTTGGAACTTAACGAGGTTCATGGAACACTCACAAAAATGCCTTAGCCTGCACAAAGTCCTGATATGAACATCAATGAGGCCATATGGAGTTATTCGGGTATAAAAAGAGACAAATGGAAACCAATAATCTTGGATGAATTGTGGAAAGTACAACAAGATGCTTGGAAGAACATTCCACAACCATTCATTGATGCACTGCATGGGAGCATGAAAAGAAGGTATCATGCCCCGTATCACGCAATGGGCTCACAGAGCAAATGCTCGTGCACTGTACTGTAGACGTATTCATTTTGTTTTTGTATGTTGTCTGTCATAATGCATTATGTATGTGTATAAAATATTTTCACTCTGATTTTAAAGCTGTGTTTGTGTGTGTGTTTCGAAGTTTTGCTTTTTATTGGGAGCTGTATCGTGAACAAACACCGACAGCATAGTCACCTTTTGATGAGACCCCCTCACAGACATCAGAATCACTTTACATGTGCTGTATACAATCATCCATCTATAACCTAAGCCATGTGCAAGTCCTTCCAATATCCAACATCCCCTTTATCTTCAAGGTTTCTTGATAGATAGATATTTTTCCATTTATACCTATCTACTTTTTCTTCTGCCACTACCTTTCCAGGGAAATCATTCCATGCTTTCATGACTCTGAGTGACCTGCCTTACTACCATCCTGACTCTCCTCTTCTTTATTATAAGTATGTGGCTTATGGTCATGTTGATCATCACTGTCCATTCTGTAAAACTCTTATCCACATATATTTTCTACACCCTTTAATATATTAAAAATCTCCATCAGATCCCATCGTAATCGCCTCCTTTCTTATGTAGAAAGTCCCGTTTCCTTCAGTCGATCCTCAGATTTTAGCCGAGCTAGCTCCAGAATCAATGTAGTTGCTCTGCACTGCACCCTCTCCATATATTCCAGCTATCCCCAGAACCCTTTGTCCTTCTTCAGATGTGGCAATCAAGACTGTACACATTTTTCCAGATGAGGCTTCAATAAATTCCTGCACCAAGTTAACACCACCTCTTTTGATTTATAATTTATCTCCCTATAAATACAATCGAAGACCCTTAGCTTTACCTATAGCTACCTGGCACTGTGCTTACCCTCAGAAAATCTCACGAATAGTCCCAAGTAGGACAGACGATCACCTCCCGATGGAGGGTGATTGTAGTAGTTTGGGTGCATTTGGTGATAAAGTTAATTTTCAGTTTGATTTGATGGAAATTTATGGGCCCACTGAAGCTGAAAGGCCTGATAATACAATTGTATTTGTGCAGTGAAAACTGTGCAGAATGATCGGGTCCTGAATTGATGAAAAATGTTCCATTCGTTTTTGTCCAGTGAAAGGACCCTTTAAACCCTTTTAGACCCTCAAGGGTCTAAATGTCTCAAGGGTCTAAATTGGTCGAAAGTGTTTTAAGGGTTTTGAAAGGATTAAAAGGAATGAAAAGGTTGAAATGATCTAAATGTCTAAAGGGTATATTGGGGTTTAAAGGCTCATAAGGGGTCCAAAGAGGCGATGGGATCGAAGGGGTGTAAAGGGATATAATTTCAATAGTAGTTAGGGTCCAAACAGTCTCAAGGGTCTAAAGGATCGAAAGGATAGGGTCGAACAGTTGGATGGGTCTAAAGGGGTTGAAAGTGTTGAAAGTATTGAAAGGGTCTTAAATGGTCTAAAGAGGTCTATATAATCTGTCTAAATGTCAAAAAGGTATACAGATCAAGGGATCTAAGGGTTTAAAGGATCATATAGGGTCTAAAGGTCGGTGGGATCTAATGGGTCTAAAGGTCTAAAGGTTACGTTCCAAAAGTAGGCTATAATGGGTCTATTTATGGTCGAAAAGGATCTAATGGGATCTCAAGGATGTAAATGTCTAAAGGGTGTGAAAAGGTCTAAGGGGTGTAAAGGGTCTAAAGGGTCAAGGGGTCTAAGCAATCTAATGGGTCTAGAGGGTCTAAGGTCTCAAAAGAGGACTTAATGGTGTCAAGGGGTCCAATAGTCTAAAGGGTCTATGGGATCTAAAGGTCGAAAGAGTACACTCCAATTGTAGTTAGGGTCTAAAGGTCTACATGGTCTTAAGTGGTGTAAAAGGTGTAAAGTGTCAAAAGGGTCTTAAAATGGTAAAAGTACTAAAAGGGATGAAAAAAAGGGCCTGAAAGGACTCCCCTCCCTGCCGCTCTCCCCACAACCCCAACTCTCTGTCCTCCCCTCCCCCTTTCTTTCCCATTTTTCAAAGCAAGAGGGCATTAATGACATTGAGGTTAAAATGAAAGTAAGCAGATAAATAAAATTATGATTATAATCACATTAAATTAAAAGGTTTAAATTAAACAGCAGCGGAACGTCTAGTGAGATGGAATCTCGCGATACATGATGGACATACAAACATCGATTGCATTTTGAATTAATTAGCTAATTATCTCACCACCTGGATGGAAGTTTTTTGGGGTTTTTTTTTGTAAGGGCTCCACTATCTTTTGCACATCAACGTCATGAATCATCATGCCGAGTTTCAAAACGATCCGTTGAACCGCCTCGGAGGAGACGGGAAAAAACGAAAAATTGTTAATGAACCCACTGACCGACTACCTGACTGACACAGGACGCACCGACTGAAGGACATCGCTGTGGCTTTAACAGGACATCTCTACTTCGTCGTAGACGAGCTAAAATTGCTCACACAGATGAAGATACGATTTCGGTAAATACAGACCATAAGGGGCAGCATGATGAATGCATTTCATGAAAGATTGTCATTAAACATGAATAATACATGATTTGTTTAATCATGCTTAAATCACAGGATCATGAACAAACTTCAGTGAATTCAGAGTATAAAATGCATAATATAGCACGCTCCTAAAAAAAGAGAATGTTTAAACATTTTACTGTCAATGCTATCATATTAAAACCAACCCAGGTTAATTTTATTGCTCTTTCTACTTATAAAGTTTAATTCCCACAAGTTATGATCATGTTGTAAGACAGGAAATGGTGCGAGGGAAAAGCCATTTTCCTTAGAGAGAGAAATCAAATGGCTGTTTTAGATGTTTTTTATTCATTTGAAAATGCAAACCTTCTCCTTGTTAATTGAATACACATATATTTGAGGAAATAATATTTTTTAGAACAAAACGTTTTCTTGAATTGTACATTGTCACCAAACAACTGGGTCTCCATTAAAGACTCAATGTATGTTTTGCCATGAACTGAATGTGCAATGGACCTGTTTTTATCACTGCAAGCTTTATGGACTAAATTGTTTACTATAAAATGGTGTCCGGAGAACTAGTCATGACTGGGCAAGGTTGAGAGATTATCACATCAACCCCGAGAAAGCACCCTTCATGGTGAGAGGATCAAATATCCTCTTCTAACCCAAATCGTACTGCCTGACCTCTCGTGCAGACAGTTTGTAGCTGTGGCGAAGTAAAACTCTAAATTGAAACCAATGGTGGTATGTGGATTTTTACTTGCTGATCCAGGGCTGTACCGCCACTCACCATGAATGGACTCACCATTTTCACTCACTTTTGGATATGGTGCCACAGGCACGGTTTTTGCTGTGGGAGTTTTTGCTACAAGAGGGGCAGGGGAGCTTGTGTTAATATGGGCATGTCTCTTCCTGAGAGTGTCATCCATTAAAAAAAATAATTGGAATAAAAAAAGCTGCATACCAAGATAAGTATATTACACCAGTAGCGGTACATTTAAAGTGCACTGCCCCCATGCCAAATAAATAAATAACGTCCTCCAGAACGCGATATTGCCAGGGCACCTTCAACGCTCGGCGATGCCGCCGTGCATCACATGGAGACGGAATTGGGAGGGAGCGGTGCACTTCTGAAGTGAATGTGTACAAATGATGCTGACTCGCCATGCAACACATGGAATCGGAATTTGGAGGGAGCGGTGTACAATAATTGATTGATTAATTGCATAATTAAAATAAATAAATAATAATCATAAAATAATTAATTTCTTCATAAATTGGCTAATAGCATACCTAAACCACCACCGTTTCATTCAAATCTGTAACTTTTTGAAAATTAAGTAATTAATCAAAAAACGAATAATGAATCGATCAATTGATTAATCAATAATCAAATATATCCTTTAGAGCCAAATCACTTGGTCACCGACATGTCCAAAGATCAGCTTCTGAGCTCAAAGTATGCCAGAGATAGTGCCAGGATGAGAAATAAAATATTTTAGTAATTAATAAATCGATAATAATTAATTGATTAATTGATTGATTGATTAATAAAAAAATTAAAAATACTTTTTCGCCAAAGCACATCTTCACTTTTGTCCCTAAATTTCAGCTTCTGAGATATTGCACGGAAAGCAAGAAAGAAAATAATTAATCGATTATTTGATGAATCAATAAATCAAAAATACTCTTTCTAGCCAAAATCACTTGGTCACTGTCATGTCCAAATCTCAGCTTCCTCACTCAAAAGGTGCCTGAGATCTTGCCAGGATGAGAAATAAAATAAATAAGTACTTAATAAATCGCTAATAATTAAATGATTTATCAAAAAATAAAAATACTGTTTTTGACAAAGCACATCTTCACTTTTGTTCCCAAATTTCAGCTTCCTAGATCAAAGGATAGCTGAGATATCGCCCAGACAAACAAACAAGAAAGAAAACAAACGGAGTAAAAACTGAGTACTCCTTTCCTTTGGTGCCTGGCGATGACGTCATGCATCACCTGGATATGGAATTGGGAAGGAGCGGTGTACAAAAACAACAATGTACTCTTACATGCTAAAAAAAAAAAAGAACATTAGGAGACAATAGACAAAACAACACAGGATGTTGGATTCAAATCTGGCATCACATCTCGAGGCAGGTCCAGCATGTCCATTGCTTGTTGTGTATGAGCATGTGACTGCCATTTTCAAAGGTATTATGGATGCCACACCAAGATGGTCTTAACTATTTATCCATCACAAGACAAAGAAATTTGTGCTGGTTTATATTGGTTTGATTACAACAGCGATTGAAACTTTTTTGCAAATATTTTAAAGTGTTTTTGTGTTTGTTTGTGCATGTATATGTTACTCGTTCATGACCGAACCATAGCACGTGGAGGCCCCAACTTTTGGTGTAGGTATTTCAGAATCTGTGCATGGTTTTCAGCTTTCACATGTTGGCCTTGACGTCCATTTTGAGGCCACCAAAGTTCACTATAAAGTGTGTATTAGGATGTCGGGTCAGGCAGTGCTCTACCCACAGGCAATAGGTAACCACCATGATGCCAATAACTGGAAAGCTTTACAATGTCCAACACGTCCCGAAACCACTGCCGGGAAAAGCTCATCCAGCGAAGTAGAGCCAAGTACACTCCCCTCCCCTCTCTTGGTATGAATGGAGAAGATCATATATACTATGATCAACTCGGTAGAGCGCATACCTCCACCAGGTTGAACAGTTTACGTTTTGTATCCCACTGATAGGCCGGATCTGCATCCGGACCTGAACTGATATCTAATTGGCTTGTTCTTGTCACCGACCCAACTCATCCACCAAGTTTTGTCATAACCCGTGCACAACTTTCTTTTTGAAATATGATGAATACCATTTTTGGTCATATCTCTCAATTATGAAGAATCACTTTGAAAAATAAAAAAAAATTCTCGTTTCTGGATCTGGCTTTTCCTTAAAATCTCATCAATTCGTCCTTGGCACACACCCAACCTGTTCACCAAGTTTTGTCCGAATCTGTCCATAACTTTTTGAGATATCCTGTGAAAACATAACGTCAGTCCACCTTCGGTGGCGGACGTAATTATTAAAGACTGTACAGCATGGGAAGAATTGTGTGAGAAAGAGGAAGTTGGTTGATTTTACATTGAAATAAAGAAACAGATTAGCAGGAATCCTTTTCATTGGCAGTTGATAAGGCTTGCAGTTTTCAATTTTTTTAATTCTCCATATATTTTTGCTTTACACTTCCAGCAAAGTCATTGTGAAAAGGTACGTGCCCAACCACCCACAGGAAATATAACTACCCGAAAATGTATTGTTTGATTCATCACAGGTGGTGTGCCAGTAGATTCTTGCTGAAACTTTCTCCTGTGAAATATGATGAAAGAGCGTTGTTGACAAAGAATATAAAAAATGTAATGACAAGATTTGAAAGATTCAAACTTTAACCTTTGGATTTACAACATCAACTTGTTTTCGACGAAAAGGAATAATCAGTGGAGGTCACAGAGCCCAGGATGCATGCAATCTGAATCCAGCCTTGCAGCAGTTATCCCAATTTGTTTTCACCTCCATTTTTATATCACTGGTCGTGAGAAAAACGTGTCGTCTGTGAAAGGAACAAGGTGCTCACAGTAGATAATATCAGCTGGAAAGCTTCCCAGCTATGAATTGTCTTGCTGTTGGAAAAAAGCCCAGACACAAGCAGGAGGATTAGCAGGTCCCTCAAGACAAGCCGATGAAGCTTGCGGTGAGCGGTGCTTAAGCTTCCATCACCAATGCACTGCGATAAACCCGGATTACAAAGATGGTGTAAGAAGAGGTATCCTCTTTATATTCAAATTGTATTTGAACCTGAGGTGAAGGAAGGTGTGGGTGGGTCTGTATTTCTTTGGGTAATTTGTAAGTTGTAATTTAACAAACAAAAAAAAACAACTGATGATTATGATGGATTGAGATAGTGTTGAACCAATCAGGATCCATTCTCAAATAAGAGTCTATACTTCACTGCAAAATCAAAGACTGCAGTGTTACAGCCCCCCACACCCTCCTCACTAATTTTCAGATCGTTTACACAGAAAATTAAGCATTGAAGGAGGCTAATTGGGACACCACGACTGTACCATATCCACACTTTAGCACTCTTACCTATTGTAGGAAGTGCCAATTGTTCACATAACCTTAATCAGAGAATTTAGTGAGGGTACTGACAAAAAATGGTGCACTCTTTTTAAAATGCAGGGTTACATCTTTAGGCATCAACCTAAATGCAAACTTGATAAACTCCGCTTTGTCCCCAAATCTAGGGCCTTGCTCTCCAAAAGCCATGCTCTGCTAGGACTGCATCAGAACGGAAGTTTTAAGTTAATTCCAACCCCATCCAGTTCAAACCCAGACTCAACAGCTCATTGACAGCACACCACCAACTGAATTGTTCGATATTTAAAGTCTGCATACATGTTATTGAGACACAAACAAATATATATATATATATATATATATATATATATATATATATATTATATATAATATATTATTATATTATATATATATATATATTGTTGCGGTTCTCGGAACCACATGCATACAACAGATAGGTGTCCCAAGACAGTTATTCAATTATTATATGTGTAGATAGTCCCCTTCCTTTTGTTTAGTGGGACAACAAGGAGTGCGTTGCGATGATCTAATAGCTTGGGTTTCTTAAAACATTTTTTCTTTAATTTCATCCCTACTCTTCTTCTTTTCTGATTATTCCTGAGGTAAATCAGCCACGTGCGCCTTTGCTGTAAGGTGGGGCCTCGTGGAGATCTCGAGTAAAGACGTTGCAACCTGTATGACACTTTTCGTCTGGTGCCAAAGTCAACAATTTTCGTCCGTTGTTGCACGGTCAGTCTTGGCATTTTTCTGGCGCTTGCTTGGTATCAAAATAAATTTCAGGGTCTCTGCAACAAGAAATGAAGCATTAGTGACAAAATTACTGTTTTTTAGATCAAACGAAGCATTTTAAAAGTTGTATTTTTGGCGGACACCATATATGTATATATACATATCTTTATAACCACTGACTGATTAAAGATCAGTACCTTCTGGGTGACATGGAAAGCTGAAGTTTTGTATGCCGATGGACATCGAAGCCAGTACACCAGAAAAAAAAATCACAGAATTGTCAGACAACATCCATAAATGAAAATATAAAGAAGTGAAAAATACAATGACAAAAATGCAGGTGAGTGACCCGAGATCATGGAGAAGCACTGTAATTTTGTGTCTGATGAACATCGAAGCTGATACACCAGGAAAAATCGCAGAACCATTGGAAAGCATCGTAAATAAAAATAAATAAATGTAAAAAAATGAAAATAAATAAATGAAAAATCAAATGCAGGTGAGCATCAGGAAAATCAAACCGAGACAATGAGGAAGCTTAGACAATGTGGAAGCACACCCCACTTGTATACCAACACAAGTTAGGTTGTGTGTGATGTGGGGTGTGTGTGTGTGTGTGTGTGTGTGTGTGTGTGTGTGTGTGTGTGTCCTCCATAACTCCAAAACCATGAAGCCTAACAGCCTGAAACTTTGCATGCATATGAAGAAAACTTAATTTTTTTTATATATATTATTTTTATATTTATATGTTGTTGTTCATCTTTCGGCTGCTCCCTTAGGGTCGTCACAGCGGATCATCCGTTATGATCCCATACTGATTTGGCACAGGTTTTACGCCGGATGCCCTTCCTGACGCAACCCTGGTCGCCTCTTACGACACAGGGATAAGATTGTTTCGCCATGATTCCGGGCTGCCCTACACCCTCTCATAGTGCGGCCCAGCGCAGAGCTCCCGTCCTCAAGCGATCCTCCACCCAAGCCTCCGAGTAGCCGGATTACAGGCGCACGCCACTACGCCCGGTATTTTTTATATTATTATATATATATATATTTTTTTGGTATGGATTACATCCATCTACATCATTAAATTGTTTCATACTTGTTTCAGTTGATTTGGGGTATGGTTTGGATTTACATCACTTTTGGAATGGTTTTGTCCAGTGTCCATTTCCCCACTAATGATGGGCTCATTTGTGCATCTGCATTTATGTTTGATATATTTTCCTTATAAAAAGATTAATGTTTGATATATTTTTTAATTTTGGGTTGCGTGCACTAGCCCAGAGACAAAGTAACTTCCTCATGTTGGAATCACCATCATGGCTTCAGCAGTTATTGAGGTACGTCGGGCTACAGTTTTACATTGTTTTTAGAGGGGAGGAAGCAGAAGGAGAAGAAGAAGGAGAGCTGCAAATTGGCGTTTCAGCGATCTCCCGATGTGGGACTTTAGCAATGTTTTCTGGCGTCTTTTTATGTCTTGGTAGTTCAGAAATTCTCGAGAATGGAGGTTATGGCTTTTAAACGCTTATAACTTCACTCTTTCATAGCTCGTAAGCCTATCATTGTGGATACATCTGAATGGGTGGCCATTTTCCCCCATATAATCCCTCTATATGGAGTACTACTGTACTCCATGATATTTATGTGTTTCTTTCAATTGTGATGTGTTTATTTCTGGCTGCCGTCGATCTTCCTCCATATTTTCTCGAAGCCCAGGAACCGAACCCCCATTTTCCCATTGGCCCTTGGTTTTCTCAATCGCAGTTTTAACTGTCGCTGCATTTTCCAGGAACCTAACCCCTGTGATATTTGAGGGCTTACTGTAGAGTCAATAACCAACCCAAAGATAGCATACAAGTTTGTTTTCAGCAACTCAACCACTTGGACGTGCCAACCCGTTTGCTTCTTTGATTTTGAATCTAAGTTCCCTCACCCCCTAATTACTGCTTTAAAATGTGACAACTCTGTCGTCACTCACCCTGAAGGAATCAAGCAGAAATCTGGACTATTTTTTTTTCTCCTACTTTGTCAAGCAACGGAAGTCTATTTGAATTATGTGTCTCACTTCCTTGATGTATTTTTACCTTTACCCAGAGCAAAGGTCGAGCATGCAGAAAGAGTTCTTTGAAAATCTTTCTCCATGCTCAATGGGAAGTTTATCACTTCTTTTGCCAAAGTCTTGGCAAAGGGAAATCACCTGGCCATTATGGACTGCCAACATAGTTCATGTTTGGGACTTAATTGAATTGGAATTGCTTTTGCTCTTCCAAGAAAGCGTGGAAAAGGACGAACTCCCGTTGAGCTGCAGGAAAACAATCCTGACCTTTCTCCCCAAGAAAGGTGATCCCTTGCTCATTTCGCATCGGTGGCCAATGTCATTGCTGTACACTGATTACAAGGTTTTCTCCAAAGCTATTGCCTTTACATCTCTCATCCCTGTTTCAAGACATTTTGCATATTGATCAAAATTATCGCGTTTCTGGTCAAAACATCCGTGACAATATTTCTGTTATTCGTGTGTGATCTGATAGATGTGAGATTTTCCATAAAAGTGGAGGTCTTTTTTTTTTGGAATAGGAAAAGGTTTTTGATTATGTTTCTCACTCCTATCTGTTTGAAGTTTAGCAGCATTTTGGTTTTGGTCCTTTCTTTTTATCATATATGCATTTATGTTATTCAAACATGAATAGCCTTCCTAATGTCAACAATGAACTTGTGTCTCCCTTTTGTTTTCAAAGAGGGTTAAGGCAGGGCTGTCCACTTTTACGTACTTTAAACGGCCTATACCTTGAGCCCATCCTGAATATGTTTCATAAGTCTTTGTCTGGCTTTACTGTTAGATTAGAGGGTTCTTCTTCTTAAGTCGGATCATTGGCTGAACTTAGAGGATTAACCCACTCTTTAAAGGGCATTGTTTATGCTGATTATATATGTATCTGAAACAACCATTATGCTTGGTGTTGACTTAATGGTTCGGATGATGGGCTTGGGATCCTAGAGTCCTGAGTTCAATTCCCGCTTGGCTGTTGAATTAATACCAGGTGGGGTTGACTCAGCCTGTCATCCTTCCGAGGTCGGGCAAATGAGTGCCAGCTTGCTGGTATCCTGTGTCGGAGTGGTGACCCGTCCAGGATTGTGCCCAATAGCCAAGGAGACTGCTTAAGCAGCACCAACACTCTGCACAGAGTATGGTCCCAATCTCCTCCTCTCCTCCTTGCTGGTATCCTGTGTCGCGATGGGCGACCTGTCCAGGATTGTGTCCAATAGCCAAGGAGACTGCTTAAGCAGCACCAACGCTCTGCACAGAGTATGGTCCCAATCTCCTCCTCTCCTTCTTGCTGGTATCCTGTGTCGGAGTGGTGACCCATCCAGATTGTGTCCAATAGCCAAGGAGACTGCTTAGGCAGCACTAATGATCTGCACAGAGTATGGTCCCAATCTCCTCCTCTCCTTCTTGCTGGTATCCTGTGTCGGAGTGGTGACCCGTCCAGGATTGTGTCCAATAGCCAAGGAGACTGCTTAGGCAGCACTAATGATCTGCACAGAGTATGGTCCCAATGGATGGATGGTGGGCTTGGGATCCTAAAGTCCTGAGTTCAAATCCTGTTTTCGCGTTGAATTAATACCAGGTGGGGTTGATTCAGCCTGTCATCCTTCCAAGGTCGGCAAAATAAGTACCAGCTTGCTGGGATGATTGAGCCATTCAAGTATCCTGCATCAGAGTGGTGACGCATCCATGATTGTGCACAATAGCCCACTGCTTTGGCAGCACAGATGCTCTGTACAGAGTATAGTCCTGATGGATGAAGTTGGATGAATCCATCATTCCGCTGATGTTGCTGGGATGATGCAATGTTTGGTCCTTTTTAATGAAGCTTCATCAGCTAAAATAAATTGGAATAAATCAGAAGTGATGTGGCTTGAACCTTTTACCTATCCCCCATGCCCCTCACTTCCTTCCTGAGAGTTTGCTTCTGTATCCATCTTGTCCACCCCATGCGTCTTCCTTATTCCCTACCCCTCATTCCCTACCCCTCAAGTGCCAAAGCTTATCTTTATTTAAACCAAAAAAATATCCAAGTGGCTCGCTTTATTTTAAGCATGCACTCCAACGAAACGGTTGATAAGTAACGTCTAGTTTGGCAAGGGATAGCAAGCTGATTGGTAATGGAACACCCTGTGGAATCTCAAAATGCTATCGAACTTGAGGAATATGATTATGCATAAAATAAAGGTCACAATTGGGCCGTAAGGGTGTCAGTGTCAATATCGCACATGAAGCCATGGCCGGAAGAGGCCTCAAGATATGTGATAAACAAGCCATATACAGGCCACATACAAATTTCGCCATGATGGCGAAAAAAAACAAACAAATAAATAAGAATCGGACAAGAAAC
>CM068961.1:20126226-20139096 GCA_035128595.1 Eptatretus atami | reverse complement strand
ATTCATGCGTAAAGACTCGTGCAAGCAGCTTTGTTAAGGAAAGATCGTTGCCGCTTGATTAGAGGCCTAGCAAGTCGAGAAGGCTCTGATCCATTTGTCTGAGGGAGACGTGATAAGTAGAGAATGCCTAGACTCTAGGCCCGAGAGCACGTCGCGTTTCCTCCAAACTTCCAATTTAATAGCGACTGCTTAAAAATGTAATTGTACGTTGGACATAATTGACTCAAAATTCTGTGATTATAATAATTTTTACGTCAGGAAGGTGCATCACATGCAAGCCATGGCAACCTAATATACACCTCAACACGGAGTTCGTGCAAGGTGCGAACCCCATTTGGGGATGGGAGTTAAATCACTGCAACCTCCGTCGTCGTGTGACCCTTCGTCCTCCTGTCAAGTTTGAGTGTGAATGGATAAGTTACAACCGAATGTATTGCGGTCAAAAAAAACAGAGAGACACCAAATTGTGTATTTTAGTAAGATTATGTCCTGATCGATTCTATATTCCAGCTCAACCACAAGCCTTCACTTTGTATACCAAAAAAATCCAAAAGTACGTCATACACTTTTTCTGGTCCGGAAAATAATGGCTGGAACCAGAAGGACTGAATCTATCGATGTCTGCGAGTGGCCAGCAATCTTCATGGCCTTTTCATAACGCATTTTTTGAAGGTTCTGATGGTGACAGGATTTTCAGCCAACAATTTGTCAACTCCTCTGTAACTAAAGTGTGCCACCACAAAAGCAAAACTAAGTGATAGGTGGTCAAGTGTTTCTGCTCTTGCCTCAGCGACTGGTATGAGATATTGCCACAGAAGAGACAAGTTGTTGTTGTCATTGTAAGTTGTTGAACTTACCGTACTTCCCAAGCTCGGTGAAATCCTCCCATAACTCTCTCTGCATTGCATTCACGTTTGCTGTCCAAACCTGACCTCCTTCCCCAATCTTCAATTATCTGGTTCTCCTGGTTGAGAGCATGTGATATTCGGCCACTCTTTCTCTGGTAACAACCGGAACACCTAATACTTACTACAATGTTTAAAATAACTTTTTCCTTCTTTGTCTATCCCTGCACCTTGTTAGTGATCTACAGTTCTGCCACATACCCTCCTTTCTGCCCAAATTGGGGATGTTATGATAACAATGTCCCGATAACGACCCACAAATTCCCTTGTGCAACACTTTTCACAAACAATCAGCGAACAGTGTCCATTCTGTGGACAAACTGAAACTTCGTTCCATGCTTATGTTGGATGCATTCGTTTCGCTCCTCTCTTTCTTTTGTTGAAAACACTGATTGCATGCCATTCCTTTGTTTTCAGTTGTCCAATTTTCATTTTTGGTCTCAGTGGCCCATCTAACCTTCCAATGGCAGTTTTAGTGGAATTTTTTTTTGATGGCTCAAGCTTTGTTAGCAATTTACAAGAAGGTGAAGTCATGTCTGCAGAACGACCTGTACAGCACCGATGTTTCAGTTGTGTTTAAAGCTCTTTGCCTGAACCAGATCAAACTGGAATTCTGCTGTCACTCCCACCCAGGTTAGTTGCAGGCTTTTAAAAAGTGTTGGTGTGTCAATGATGTTTGTTGTAGAATTTCGGATGATCAATTCGGGCCGAATTTATGAAATGTGTTTCAGAGTTCAACTCATGTAGAATCGCGAATCATGAGATGATCACCGGTTCAAAGTTAGTCGCCAATCACCGAAGAGTGATTATCCAATGCTGACCAAAACCTAATCACAAAAAAGCGTTTAAAAAAACAAAGAAACTTCCACACGTCAGTGAGGGCATGTTTAAAAGTGTGTTTAAGGCCTTGAAGTAAGCATTGCATGGTTTATAATTGATCGTTTCCATGGAATGTTTGCTTCAGTTAACTCAAGAGGAGGCAGAAGAGGATAGGAACAGGGGAGTTTGCCGATGTGCATTGAGAATCTTCGAGGATAGATGCAATCCTCTGGAGAAGTATGACAATATCAAATTTGTCCGGAGTTACGGATTCTTGAAGGAATCATTTTGTTGGCTGCTGATTCTCGTGAAAGATGACCTGAGTCAACCCGTGATGAGGAGCAATGTGCTGAATCCCCTCCAGCAATTGTCTGGGGCGCTGTGATTCTATGCAAGTACATCATTTCAATTGGATCTTAGACATATTGGCGGTGTTTCACAGTACTGTACAGGCTAATCGGGCACACAACTAATCTGCTGTTTACCCCCATTCGTAAATTGCTATTTAGACACACGATTCGCGCAATTAGCTGTGTGCATACAATGATGTTTTTGTCAGTGCTTAAGGGTTAGACGTGTGTTAGCAAGACGCTCACTAAACGCCTTTCATAAATTTGGCCCATAGTGTTTAATTTCTAGTTTGTGGTGTGTTCAGTGTTTTCCTTTTATTTTACTGTCATTTCTCATTAAATGGTAGATAACACCCTCTTTCACATATAACCGCTTGTAACTGTTGGGTTTGTTTTTTACTCATGATTAATTTACATGATTGCAACACCTTTTTGTACATTTTTAAATAAAAGTATGCCATTATCAAGTCTCCATAGTCTCTCCTCTTTGTGTGTGTGTGTGTGTGTGTGTGTTTCTCTCTCTCTCTCTCTCTCTCTCTCTCTCTCTCTCTCTCTCTCTCTCTCTCTCTCTCTCTCTCTCTCTCCCCCCTCTCTCCCTCTGTCTCTCTCTACTCTCTCCTCTCTCTCTCTCTCCTCTCCTCTTTCTCTCCCTCCACTCTCTCTCTTCTGCATCCTCTTTGTCACCCTCCTCTTTCTCGTATCTCTCTCATCTCTTCTCTCTCTTTTATCTCTTGTCTTTCTTATCATTTCTCTTGTCTTTCTTATCTCTTCTCTCTCCTCTTTCTTATCTCTTCTCTCTCCCTTTTATCTCTTCTCTTTCCTCTCTATTATTTATTCTCTCTTCTTATTTCTACTCTCTCCTCTTTCTCTTTTCTCTTCTCTCTCCTCCCTCATCTCCCTTCTCTTTCTTTTTCCTCTTCTCTCTCCCTCTCTTCTATCTCTTCTCTCTTTCTTTTTTTCTCTTCTCTCTTCTCTCTCTTTCTCTCTCTCTCTCTCCTCTATTCTACTCCTTTCCAGTTTGTTCATTCACTGCATTTTTTTCCAGATGTTTCCCCTCCACTCCACTACCCATATGTTACCCTTCTACTATCTGTCACCTTGTTGTTCCACAAGCATATATTTTGTATACAAAAAAAAACAGAATCAAAAAGGCATTCAGACGAGGGCAACATCATGCCTTAGTTGGATGTCAAGAATAGTTGGTGAAAATAAGTAAGCTAAATATTAGATATGCAGCAGTATATGTCTTCTTAACGGTAATTATTTTGGAGACAATTTATCAACATCTTCAACACTACTTCTCTACATCACAAGAAGCTGCAAAACAACGTTGCACTTTCCTCTGAATAATAACTCAAATACAACTGCTAACTTGACACAATGTTTCTTGCACAAGTTCGGCAGAAGTTGTTTGAGCTTCACAACAGTTTCACTTTGTGGACATCCCATTATAAAGGCACAAATATGATGCAACTCCCAACACAAACCCAGTCCCCACCCATTTCTCCCCTGGTATACCTGTTATTGAGATGAAGCCGAAAGGAGATTTGTATGCAATTACAATTTTGACTTGATATATTCATTACATTTGGAGACAGCTGAGATTGTAATCATCAACTGACATGCTGCAGTGATTAATTGGGGAACAGCAACATATGTTCCGGTGTGTCTGAAGGAGTACACAGCAGCACAGTCAAGCCAAGTACAGATTCTGATGCTAAATCAGAACAGACATAAAGAGACAATACCATATAACTGCTGAACCGTTCGTTCGCTGCTTGGTACATTTCCCTAGACTTTGCGAGTCATTGTTTTAACAGCACCACCACCCGACTCCTCCCCACTCAACCCTGTTCCCCCACTTTCCCCTATCTTGATTCAAAACCTTGTTATTTCAGGACCCTTAAATTCATAGACCTTTAGCCACATTTCATGATGGATATAGGGCATTGCATTGTCGGTGCAGTCGTGCCCTCAGCCAATGATGCTACCCCGCAGCCTTGTGCTGCATCCGAAAAAAGAAGATTATGGATGTAAAGTTTCAACGTGCAATTATGTTATGGGAACAGTTTTGAAGATTTCATGAAGTTGTGCTTTAATACTATTTTTCCATGCATATAATACTGACATTATTTTCCTGTGCCCATAGTGCATTTTAATGTAACTGCATTATCACTCCATTCAAACTCAATTAAAAGGGACAATCTAGGAAGAAAATAAATATGTATGGGAGGTGGAGTGAAGGGGAGTATGGAGTCGAGGACAATACATTTGAGAGAAACAAGGGAATGGGGGAGGCTGGTGGTGGGTGAGTGGAGAGGAGAGTTTGAGGGGATGGGGGATAATTTAGCATGAGGTACACATCATATATATATATATATATACATATATTATATGATAAGAGAAATGGAGTAAATGTATGAAACTTGAAGATCGTTGATGGAAAAAAGGTTGGAGTTAAAATTACACTCATTTTATGGACATTAATATGTATATAGATTCTCACATTTTAATGTTCCAGAGAGTTCATGTCTTGCATTATTTTTGCTTGCTAAAAGCACATTTCCTTTTTTGATTGAAACCTATTGGGGAATGGTAGGCAAGTGGATGTACAAGTAGGTAGATATCCAAGGTGTTTATGAAGCAGAGCATATGTGTGTGGTTCGTTTGAAAAATTAGATGAGCTGGTGAATTTAGAGCAATAAACCTCGTCATTATGGTACGTCGATAGGAATGCAGAATGTGAACATGTAATGTATGTATGTATGTATGTATGTGCATCCAATTTCACTGTATGACATACCGGCATTGTGCATTGCTATAATTTGCCATATTTAACCTTCACCAAGTGTTATACAGGCCATAGTACCATGGTCTGCCATTGGAAGAATATAATGATATTGTTACCTTCTCCAAACCTTGAGCAGTGAAAGTGTTTATCAAATTGATAACCCTACAATGCTGTATGTGTGGGGTGTGCAAAATTGCCTTTGGCTGGTGATTAATGGAAAATACAGCCTGCACTTGGAGGGTTGCTTCATTTATATTTGAAAGAAAATTTGGATTTGATTTGAAAAAAAAATAGGACCACTGGACCTGAAGCTTATCTGGGCCAGGGCCCAGATAATAGGCCCTGGCCTATTGCTGAACCCAAATTTGGGAGAACTCTGACTGGTGGGTCTGGTGAGGAAGATTTTTGAAGAGATTTATGCAATTTTCCAAAAAATTTACCAAGTCCACCATTTTGACACATTTCTGGTCATGTGATTGGCATGACCTGCACAATTTAACATGACGACCCTGTCATAATGTTGTCACCCAAATTTGGTTGCATTCTGAGTGGTGGATCTGGAGAAGAAGATTTTTAAAGGAATTCATGCGATTTTCCTAAGAGTTGAATAAGTTGGCCATTTTGACACATTTCTGGTCAGGGTGATCCTCATGACTTCCACAATATAATTAACATCCCCAATTCCCTACCCAACCATAATGTTGCAACCCAAATTTGTTAGCATTCCGACAGGTGGGTCAACAGAAGAACATTTTAGAAGGAATTTGCAGGACCACCATTTTGACATACTTCCAATCATGTGATCAGCATGGCCTCCGCAATTTAACATTAGGACCATGTCCTGATGTTGTAACCTAGATTTGGTAGCATTCTGACTGGTGGGTGTGGAGAAGAATATTTTTGAAAGAATTTACGTAATTTTCCCCAAAACTTGACAAAGTCGGACATTTTGACACACTTCCGGTCATGTAATAGGCATGACCTTCACAATTTAACATCCCGGCCCTGGCCTAATGTTGTGAACCCAAATTTGGTAGCATTCTAACTGGTGGGTCTGGAGAAGAAGATATTTGAAGAAATTTACTAGGTCGGCCATTTTGACATACTTAAAGTCATGTGACCGGAATGAGCTTTATAATTCCTGTTAACAGTCAGGAGAGGAACGTTACTTCAAAATTTCAGCCGAATCGTCCCAGCGATTCGGCGCAATTTGGCCGGAGAAGTTGAAAAATGAGACAGACGGACAGCGCGTGATGACAATACCTTATCTGGAATGTAAATTCCAGATGAGCTAAAAAATAAAAACAATTATTTTCCAGGGGTGCTTAACTTTATTCCATGTGTATCGAATATATAAAGCTCTTTCTAACCATTGACACACTGAGTCACTGATATAAATGTTTAGTACATTCTTGATGGGGTAGAAAGCTGGATTTGGCATACTGATTTAACTCAAACCCACGATTCCAGAATAATAAATCACAAAATTGTCCGTAAATGTCTGTAAACTAAAATATTCACTAACAAAAGTCAGCTGGTGGAGCCTCCCTCCCTCAGCCGAGAGAGGGGCTGAGCTTAGACTGCACCGGCGGAGCATGCTCCTGCAATTGGGAGAAGGGTGGAACTTCGACTGCGCAAAAATAAAGAGCTCATACTGCTCACTCATTACCCCGCATGCATGAAGCGAAAAGTGGGGTTAAGCAATTGGTTCACTTCGTCTGTCTGTCTGCAGACATCAGTTTATGATCGAGAACTACTACTTAATTTTAATTGAATGTTATATTTGAACACTGTAGACCACAAATCGGAACGTTAATCAGAACACGACCCTGAAGTTCAGCAGTATTTTGGCTCTGAATTTGGAAAATTGTACGCAATCTCCTCCTGGGTGCGCATGCATACAGAGTGAGGTAATTATTTTAGTCTGTCTGCCTATGTGACAGTCAAGCAAAATTGAAAATCATTCCAAAAGGGAAACTTACTGTTTTTCGGGACATCATAAAGGATACAAACAACAGGCACAAAGAATGATAACATGTTAAGCGAGGTGGTGTAAAAGATGGTGTATCAACGATGATAAACTTCTGAAAAAAATTTTTTTTTTCTACAGCCTTTCAAATCTTTATTTTATTTCAATTTAACTATATATTTGAACACTGTGGAATATATATATCACCTTCTTGGCACGGACAAAACATGCCATTTTATGTCATCGTGACCAATCAAATGTTATGCTATGTGCTCGCTCTCTCAGCATTGTGGATTATCGAGATCCAGACCAAATGACGGCTTGTAGAAAATATTGATTGTGCTCGGAAACGCAATAATCAAGAGTGTTTGAGGTTGGCAAAATGAGTGCCAGCTTGCTGGTATCCTGTGTTGGAGTGGTGATCTGTCCAGGATTGTGCCCAATAGCCAAGGAGATGACTTCGCAGCACCAATTCTCTGCACCGAGTATGGTCCGCTGGATGGATGGAGGTATTTTCTTTGTCTATCAATTTCTTCGAATGTTCTTCCCTGCCAACCTTTTTTGGGGGGAAAATGCTTTTTCCTACCTGAATGCATTTTGCATTGGGACAAAACGGGATCTCGATGATGAATTCAAGTCAGCATACAATTCTTAAGTTATTCATGGAAACATATTTGCTTTCAAGCACAAGGTTGACCAGCCCTTGACATGCAGTGGCAAATACAATTTGGTGCGGGATCAGGAGAGTAATGAAGGTACTTTAGATCCTAACTCTTGAGATTCATGACTGTCAGCATACATCGGCTTTTCAATTGAATATAGGAACATGTATGACTGATCCAAAACGTGTTGAGCTCAAAGGTACGGTCCATTGGATTGTGCTCTACAAAATACTACCTTTTATAGTCCATGGATGGCCATGTATTTTGAATCTGAGAAGTTCGAAAAAGTTTTCACTGTTTAGCAGATGCTTCCCTTGAGCATTTCCCTACTCGAATTGGTCCTTTACAGTATCCTGAATAAATAACATTGTCCACGCCCCATTTCTCCCCACACCCATTGTTTGTCTGTCTCCCTCTGTCTTGGCCCTCAGCTCTGCTATTGGTGTCCCCCCCCCCCACCACTACCCACCCCTCTCTCTCTGCTGTTCCTTCTGTCCTGTTGCGTCCTGATTTATTCAGTGTACTCGTATTAGCTCTTCCATGAGCCTCGACTATGTATCCAAAAAAAGTGTCTTCATGGACACGGAGAAATGTTTCTTCTCCCTCGTAAAATCCAGGCAGATCAATATTTGAAGTACATATGTTCAATGGCAAAGTTGATTCGTGAACATTTAATGAAAGAATCATGAAAGTGAGGTTCAGGAAGCAGTTGGGTTGAATGGGTACTACAGCTTCACGTTTGCAGTTTTCATTACAATGAATGAATAAATATGAACGTTCAATTTTGAAGAATGGCTACGATTCAAATCAAGTCAAACTTTCCAAAGTAGATAAAACTGGTATCAATGGTATGTTTTATGGAAGGTCATCTTTCAAAGACTCCAGTGTCATGAACACCTTTCCAAGATCAACACTTTCAATGAAACTTTATCCACCTAAGATGACAATCTTAAATGAACCTCCTGAAACTTCAACCACCCATCCCATTCCTCTTTCTTCTTGAATGCAAACAGTAGCACCTTGCAAAAGCAAAAGTTGTTATACATTCATGGACTCAGCTCCCATCAAAAATGCAGGAAGATACCTCAAACCAGAAAGGGAACTGGTGAGCATAAGAACTGCAGAAAACAATTTGGCGTGAAGGAGAAAATGGGGGTGAAGCACGCCAGAGACAAATTTAAAGGAACTCAACATAAGAAGTATAGAAGGCAAGAGAGATTGCAAGTTGGACGAAGGGAAATTGAATATCCGTGCACTCATTAGGTGATGTCTTCGCCTGACAATCACGCTGCCTTGGGGAACAGCGGGACAGACGCCAAACCGATTGCCAACACGCACGGCCGTGCCGCATGCTACTCACACCCACTTACCTTTCTCTCTCTCCTTTTCCACTGCCTGCTACCCAATATTGCATCATCACATCAAGTTCCCAGGTTGATAAATGTCAGAATAGACTTGTTCACACACATGCACATGCTTCCCTGCACAGCTTCAAAATTACTATGGATAAAATCTCTTATTCTCTTCAATCTTCGAAATATTTCTGCTGACAATAAAAAGGGAAAAATGTAAAATATGGAATAAATTACTAATCAACAAAAACACATGCAATAATTGTTGAGGCCAGATGTAAAGGGCTTTTAGAAAGACCATGTCTTAGGATATCAAGCACACCGATTGTGCAGACTCTTCATCTCCAAATGTCAAAACCTTTTCATCAAAGCTCTTCAACCACAGTTAGACTGGCCCTCAAAACGAGACCTCAAACTTGAAATATGAGAACTCAATATTGTATCCCATTCAACTTACAAAGCAGCAAAGTTTCTCAAATATGTTTTTAAAAACTAGATGTCAATAGATATGGTTTGATCAAAGTTGAATCGAATGCAGTTTTTGGCATATGCTTTAGTTGCAACAGTTAATATAGGGCCATTTCAAATCTTGAATTAGGATGATTTGGACCAGGTGGCAAATGTTGTATGAAAATTTAGCAAGCTTTACATAATTGGAGGCATGCCATCCAAACCAGATCCTTCAGACAGTTGTGTTTATAATACATATATAAAATATATATATATACATATAATAAATATATTACATAAAGCTCTTTCCAACCACTGACTGACTGACTCAATGACTGATATTAAAGATCGGTACCTTCGGTGACAAAGAAAGCTGAAATTTTGTGTGCCGATGGACATCGAAGCTGGTACACCGGAAAAAAATAAATCACAGAATCGTCGGCCAACATCCATAAATGAAAATATAAAAAAAATGAAAACAAAAAAATGAAAAAAATGCAGGTGAGTTACCCGAGACAATGAGGAACACCGGAATTTTGTGTGCCGATGGACATCGAAGTCGATACATCGGAAAAAAAATTCACAGAATCGTCTGACAACATCCGTAAATGAAAAGATAAATGAAAAATCAAAGGCAGCTGAGCGACCCGGGACAATGGGGATGGTTCCTACGCTTACACAATGTCTAAGCACACCCGTCCGGGCAGTGTTAGTCTCCGGACGCGTCCGAGCGGTGTTCATCTCCAGACGTATCTGGGCGGTGTTCATCTCCAGACGCATCCGGGAGGTGTCATCTCCGGACGCGTCCGGGCGGTGTTTGTCTCCAGACAGTTTGGCTGCTGATGTGTCCAGGCGGTATTTATGTCTGGACGGGAGTTTGTCTCCGGGCCGTTTTTATAGTATGACCGGTAGAAAATGGATTTTAGACATTATGGAAATGATGCAAAATAATTTTGATAAGATGGTATGAATCATAGTTAACGCTCTACCACACGTCTGTCTTCCCTTCCTCTCACCTCACACGTTCTTCCCTTCCCCAATATACACATATGCATATATATATATATATAGGAAATAAATGAATGAAAAGAATGAAAAAAATGCAGCTGAGTGACCTGAACAATGGGGAGGCACAGTAATTTTGTGTGCCGATGGACATCAAAGTCAGTACACCGGGAAAAAAATCAGAGAACCATTGGAAACCATCCGTAAATGAAAATATAACGAAATAAAAATAAATAAATGAAAAAAAACATGAAAAATGCTGGAGAAGTGAGTTCTTGCAGAAAATTTTCTGTAGGGCTCACTTGGCTGCGCCTGGATGGGTTTGAGGATTGTGGAGTAGCGGCTGAAACCCAAATCCTACCAGGTTCCTCCTGATGACTCCATCTTTGCTCTTGACTTCTTCGGGTTCCTTCTGGGTCTTCCATTTCATTATGCTTGAACCATATCCTGATGCTGTGTGGACTGTGCTTCCCGCTGACGGACTTCTGGTAGCTTGTACATGTTTCTGCATTTGAGCCTGGGGAGTAACTGCTGAAATCTATCTGTTCGGGTTCTTCCCAACATCTTTGTTCTTTGTTCCTTTCACATTTCTTTCGAATTCTTATTTATTTTATGTTACCTTTTTATTTATTTATTTTTTGTAATTCTCTTTATTCATTCTAATTCTTGCTTTTTATTCTCTTTCATCTCTATTCCTCTCTTTCATTATCTATCTCTCGAAGGAGAAGTGAATTCTTGCAGAAATTTTTCTGTAAGGTTCCCTTGTCTGTGCCTGGATGGGTTGGAGGGTTGTAGAGTAGCGGCTGAAACCCGAATCCTATCCAGGTTCCTCATGATGACTCCATCTTTGCTCATTACTTCTTCGGGCTCCTTCTTGGTCTTCCTTTTCATTGAGTGATCCAAGACATTGGGGAAACAGGGTAATTTTGTGTGCCGACGGACATCGAAGCCTATACACCAGGAAAAAATCACAGAACCACCAGAAAGCATCTATAAATGAAAATATAAATAAATGAAAAATAAAATTCAGTTGAGTGATCTGAGACAATGGGAAGCATTCCTATGCTTACACAATGTGTGTACTTACCCTGCTAACACATATAATATATATATATATATATATATATATATATTATGTAGCCTGGTGTTGGCGTAGTGGTTAGGGTAGCGGCTTGGGATCCAAAAGGTCCTGAGTTCAAGCCCCGTTGGCCGCTTGAATTAATACACACCAGGAGTTGACTCAGCCTGTCATCCTTCCGAGGTCGGCGAAGTGAGTACCAGTGTACTGGGCCCGGTGTATGCCCCGGTTAGAATAGGTTACCATATCCTGTGTCCTAAGAGGCGACCAGGGTTGCGTCAGGAAGGGCATCCGGCGTAAAACCTGTGCCAATCATTATGCGGATCATAACGGATGATCCGCTGTGGCGACCCCTAACGGGAGCAGCCGAAAGTAAGAAGAAGAAGAATATATATATATATATATATATATATCTATACACACATACACATCACATATGGGCTCAAGTACACAGAAAAACGAGCCTTATACGAATACATAAATGTATTGACCAGTGTTTTAAGTAATTATCTGAGGAATTATTAAGATTTTCTTTACTTTTCCTTCTCCTCATCAAGAGTAATCATATGTTATTACATTTGACAGACTTGACATTAGCTTCCCTGGACTGCAGCTATTACATGTTAATTGGAAACGGTGATATTTCAATCGTGTGATGCATAAACTTTTACTCTGTCAATAAATCTGTTTTGCTCAGTTGCGGGAAACACAGTGATTTTATGTCTGTCTTTTTTTTTTCAGATGACCTTCAGTTGAAGTTTCAAATCTTAATTTAAAAGAAAGAAGACTCGGAAATTTTCCACAAAATTGTTTTGCTTCAAAAACCAAATGTATATATATGGTGTGGGACGATATTATTTGTATACAGTATTTTCATGACTTACAATGAAGAATAGCCTGATCCCACATATTTTGACAAACATACAAGATGCATGTGAACTACAACATTAACCAGTCTCGAAATCATAAATCTAGAAGAAATGGCTTCATATTATGAACATTCCCCACGACTTCCTTAATTTACTCTCTGTACCATTCGAACATTTTCTTATTTACATGAATTCATACATTCTGGAAAAAAATTGTTTGGTGTCTTAAAAATTACCTGTTCTGATTATGTCAAAAATGGACATCACCGGGTCACTATTACCGAGACTAAAATTTGTAAATCAGAATAAAATGAAAAAGGCTTGTTGGTAATTTTGTTTCTGCTGTTGTTATTATTATAAATTGATGGCAAAAACACTGACAGTGAATCACTTTTGTTTTTCAGTGCTTATCTTGTGGAATACAAAAGTATTTTATATATATATATATATATATATATATATATATATATATATATATATATATATATATATATATATATATATATATATATATCACTCTGTAAGCAGATGCAGAGATCAATTAAATGAACAACTGGAGAGTTCATAGAATACCTTAACCTGCGCAGTCTTGAGAGAATAGCACATGGGAAGTGTCTTAA
>CM068961.1:20101684-20125552 GCA_035128595.1 Eptatretus atami | reverse complement strand
GAAGGCATTTCCTATGCTTACACAATGTGTGTACTTACCCTGCTAACACATATTAATATATATATATATATTATATATATGTAGCCTGGTGTTGGCGTAGTGGTTAGGGTAGCGGCTTGGATCCAAAAGGTCCTGAGTTCAAGCCCCGTTGGCCGCTTGAATTAATACACACCAGGAGATTGACTCAGCCTGTCATCCTTCGAGGTCGGCGAAGTGAGTACCAGTGTACTGGCCCGGTGATGCCCCGGTTAGAATAGGTTACCATATCCCTGTGTCCTAAGAGGCGACCAGGGTTGCGTCAGGAAGGGCATCCGGCGTAAAACCTGTGCCAAATCATTATGCGGATCATAACGGATGATCCGCTGTGGCGACCCCTAACGGAGCAGCCGAAAGTAAAGAAGAAGAGATATATATATACACATCACATATGGGTCAAGTACACAGAAAAACGAGCCTTATACGAATACATAAATGTATTGACCAGTGTTAAGTAATTATCTGAGGAATTATTAAGATTTTCTTTACTTTTCCTTCTCCTACATCAAGAGTAATCATATGTTATTACATTTGACAGACTTGACATTAGCTTCCCTGGACTGCAGCTATTACATGTTAATTGGAACGGTGATATTTCAATCGTGTGATGCATAAACTTTTTCTCTGTCAATAAATCTGTATTTGCTCAGTTGCGGGAAACACAGTGATTTTATGTCTGTCTTTTTTTTTTTCAGATGACCTTCAGTTGAAGTTTCAAATCTTAATTTAAAAGAAAGAAGACTCGGAAATTTTCCACAAAATTGTTTTGCTTCAAAAACCAAATGTATATATATATGGTGTGGGACGATATTATTTGTATACAGTATTTTCATGACTTACAATGAAGAATAGCCTGATCCCACATATTTTGACAAACATACCAGATGCATGTGAACTACAACATAACCAGTCTCGAAATCTAAAATCTAGAAGAAATGGCTTCATATTATGAACATTCCCCACGACTTCCTTAATTTACTCTCTGTACCATTCGAACATTTTCTTATTACATTAATCATACATTCTGGAAAAAAATTGTTTGGTGTCTTAAAAATTACCTGTTCTGATTATGTCAAAAATGGACATCACCGGGTCACTATTACGAGACTAAAATTTGTAAATCAGAATAAAATGAAAAAGGCTTGTTGGTAATTTTGTTTCTGCTGTTTATTATTATTATAAATGATGGCAAAAACACTGACAGTGAATCACTTCTTGTTTTTCAGTGCTTTATCTTGTGGAATACAAAAGTATATATATATATATATATATATATATATATATTATATATATATATATATATATATATATATATATATCACTCTGTAAGAAGATGCAGAGATCAATTAAATGAACAACTGGAGAGTTCATAGAATACCTTAACCTGCGCAGTCTTGAGAGAATAGCACATGGGAAGTGTCTTAACACTCTTGATTATTGCGTTTCCGAGCACAATCAATATTTTCTACAAGCCGTCATTTGGTCTGGATCTCGATAATCCACAATGCTGAGAGAGCGAGCACATGCATAACATTTGATTGGTCACGATGACAAAAATGGCATGTTTTGTCCGTGCCAAGAAGGTGATATATATTCCACAGTGTTCAATATATAGTTAAATTGAAATAAAATAAAGATTTGAAAGGCTGTAGAAAAAAAAAATTTTTTCAGAAGTTTATCATCGTTGATACACCATCTTTTACACCACCTCGCTTAACATGTTATCATTCTTTGTGCCTGTTGTTTGTATCCTTATGATGTCCCGACCAAAAACAGTAAGTTTCCCTATTTCCATTGTCTCAGATCACTCAACTGAATTTTATTTTTCATTTATTTATATTTTCATTTATAGATGCTTTCTGGTGGTTCTGTGATTTTTTTCCTGGTGTATAGGCTTCGATGTCCGTCGGCACACAAAATTACCCTGTTTCCCCAATGTCTTGGATCACTCAATGAAAAGGTAGACCAAGAAGGAGCCCGAAGAAGTAATGAGCAAAGATGGAGTCATCATGAGGAACCTGGATAGGATTCGGGTTTCAGCCGCTACTCTACAACCCTCCAACCCATCCAGGCACAGACAAGGGAACCTTACAGAAAAATTTCTGCAAGAATTCACTTCTCCTTCGAGAGATAGATAATGAAAGAGAGGAATAGAGATGAAAGAAAATAAAAAGCAAGAATTAGAATGAATAAAGAGAATTACAAAAAATAAATAAATAAAAAAGGTAGCATAAAATAAAATAAGAATTCGAAAGAAATGTGAAAGGAACAAAGAACAAAGATGTTGGGAAGAACCCGAACAGATAGATTTCAGCAGTTACTCCCCAGGCTCAAATGCAGAAACATGTACAAGCTACCAGAAGTCCGTCAGCGGGGAAGCACAGTCCACACAGCATCAGGATATGGTTCAAGCATAATGAAATGGAAGACCCAGAAGGAACCCGAAGAAGTCAAGAGCAAAGATGGAGTCATCAGGAGGAACCTGGGTCGGATTTGGGTTTCAGCCACGACTCCACAATCCTCAAACCCATCCAGGTGCAGCCAAGTGAGCCCTACAGAAAATTTTCTGCAAGAACTCACTTCTCCAGCATTTTTCATGTTTTTTTTCATTTATTTATTTTTATTTCGTTATATTTTCATTTACGGATGGTTTCCAATGGTTCTCTGATTTTTTTTCCCCGGTGTACTGACTTTGATGTCCATCGGCACACAAAATTACTGTGCTTCCCCATTGTCTCAGGTCACTCAGCTGCATTTTTTTCATTCTTTTTCATTCATTTATTTCCATATATATATGCATATGTGTATATTGGGGGAAGGGAAGACAGTGTGAGGTGAGAGGAAGGGAAGACAGACGTGTGGTAGAGCGTTAACTATGATTCATACCATCTTATCAAAATTATTTTGCATCATTTCCATAATGTCTAAAATCCATTTTCTACCGGTCATACTATAAAAACGGCCCGGAGACAAACTCCCGTCCAGACATAAATACCGCCTGGACACATCAGCAGCCAAACTGTCTGGAGACAAACACCGCCCGGACGCGTCCGGAGATGAACACCTCCCGGATGCGTCTGGAGATGAACACCGCCCAGATACGTCTGGAGATGAACACCGCTCGGACGCGTCCGGAGACTAACACTGCCCGGACGGGGTGTGCTTAGACATTGTGTAAGCGTAGGAACCATCCCCATTGTCCCGGGTCGCTCAGCTGCCTTTGATTTTTCATTTATTTGTTTCTTTATTTTCATTTATCTTTTCATTTACGGATGTTGTCAGACGATTCTGTGAATTTTTTTTTCCGATGTATCGACTTCGATGTCCATCGGCACACAAAATTCCGGTGTTCCTCATTGTCTCGGGTAACTCACCTGCATTTTTTTCATTTTTTTGTTTTCATTTTTTTTATATTTTCATTTATGGATGTTGGCCGACGATTCTGTGATTAATTTTTTTCCGGTGTACCAGCTTCAATGTCCATCGGCACACAAAATTTCAGCTTTCTTTGTCACCCAGAAGGTACCGATCTTTAATATCAGTCATTGAGTCAGTCAGTCAGTGGTTGGAAAGAGCTTTATGTAATATATTTATTATATGTATATATATATTTATATATATATTATATACTATACACACAACTGTCTGAAGGATCTGGTTTGGATTGGCATGCCTCCAATTATGTAAAGCTTGCTAAAGTTTTCATACAACATTTGCCACCTGGTCCAAAATCAATCCTAATTCAAGATTTGAAATGGCCCTATATTAACTGTTGCAACTAAAGCATATGCCAAAAACTGCATTCGATTCAACTTTGATCAAACCATATCTATTGACATCTAGTTTTTAAAAACATATTTGAGAAACTTTGCTGCTTTGTAGGTTGAAGGGGATATCAATATTGAGTTCTCATATTTCAAGTTTGAGGTCTCGTTTTGAGGGCCAGTCTAACTGTGGTTGAAGAGCTTTGATGAAAAGGTTTTGACATTTGGAGATGAAGAGTCTGCACAATCGGTGTGCTTGATATCCTAAGACATGGTCTTTCTAAAAGCCCTTTACATCTGCCCTCAACAATTATTGCATGTGTTTTGTTGATTAGTAAGTTATTCCATATTTTACATTTTTCCCTTTTTATTGTCAGCAGAAATATTTCGAAGATTGAAAAGAATAAGAGATTTTATCCATAGTAATTTTGAAGCTGTGCAGGGAAGCATGTGCATGTGTGTGGAACAAGTCTATTCTGACATTTATCAACCTGGGAACTTGATGTGATGATGCAATATTGGGTAGCAGGCAGTGGAAAAGGAGAGAGAGAAAGGTAAGTGGGTGTGAGTAGCATGCGGCACGGCCGTGCGTGTTGGCAATCGGTTTGGCGTCTGCCCCGCTGTTCCCCAAGGCAGCGTGATTGTCAGGCGAAGACATCACCTAATGAGTGCACGGATATTCAATTTCCCTTCGTCCAACTTGCAATCTCTCTTGCCTTCTATACTTCTTATGTTGAGTTCCTTTAAATTTGTCTCTGGCGTGCTTCACCCCCATTTTCTCCTTCACGCCAAATTGTTTTCTGCAGTTCTTATGCTCACCAGTTCCCTTTCTGGTTTGAGGTATCTTCCTGCATTTTTGATGGGGAGCTGAGTCCATGAATGTATAACAACTTTTGCTTTTGCAAGGTGCTACTGTTTGCATTCAAGAAGAAAGAGAAATGGGATGGGTGGTTGAAGTTTCAGGAGGTTCATTTAAGATTGTCATCTTAGGTGGATAAAGTTTCATTGAAAGTGTTGATCTTGGAAAGGTGTTCATGACACTGGAGTCTTTGAAAGATGACCTTCCATAAAACATACCATTGATACCAGTTTTATCTACTTTGGAAAGTTTGACTTGATTTGAATCGTAGCCATTCTTCAAAATTGAACGTTCATAATTATTCATTCATTGTAATGAAAACTGCAAACGTGAAGCTGTAGTACCCATTCAACCCAACTGCTTCCTGAACCTCACTTTCATGATTCTTTCATTAAATGTTCACGAATCAACTTTGCCATTGAATATATGTACTTCAAATATTGATCTGCCTGGATTTTACGAGGGAGAAGAAACATTTCTCCGTGTCCATGAAGACACTTTTTTTGGATACATAGTCGAGGCTCATGGAAGAGCTAATACGAGTACACTGAATAAATCAGGACGCAACAGGACAGAAGGAACAGCAGAGAGAGAGGGGTGGGGTAGTGGTGGGGGGGGGGGGGGGGGGGGACACCAATAGCAGAGCTGAGGGCCAAGACAGAGGGAGACAGACAAACAATGGGTGTGGGGAGAAATGGGGCGTGGACAATGTTATTTATTCAGGATACTGTAAAGGACCAATTCGAGTAGGGAAATGCTCAAGGGGAAGCATCTGCTAAACAGTGAAAACCTTTTTCGAACTTCATCAGATTCAAAATACATGGCCATTTCCATGGACTATAAAAGGTAGTATTTTGTAGAGCACAATCCAATGGACCGTACCTTTGAGCTCGACACGTTTTGGATCAGTCATACATGTTCCTATATTCAAATTGAAAAGCCGATGTACGCTGACAGTCATGAATCTCAAGAGTTAGGATCTAAAGTACCTTCATTACTCTCCTGATCCCGCACCAAATTGTATTTGCCACTGCATGTCAAGGTGCTGGTCAACCTTGTGCTTGAAAGCAAATATGTTTCCATGAATAACTTAAGAATTGTATGCTGACTTGAATTCATCATCGAGATCCCTGTTTTGTCCCCAATGCAAAATGCATTCAGGTAGGAAAAAATGCATTTTCCCCCCAAAAAAGGTTGGCAGGGAAGAACATTCGAAGAAATTGATAGACAAAGAAAATACCTCCATCCATCCAGCGGGACCATACTCGGTGCAGAGAATTGGTGCTGCCGAAGTCATCTCCTTGGCTATTGGGCACAATCCTGGACAGATCACCACTCCAACACAGGATACCAGCAAGCTGGCACTCATTTTGCCAACCTCAGAAGGATGACAGGCAGAGTCAACCCCACCTAGTATTAATTCAACAGCCAAGTGGGATTTGAACTCAGGATTCTTGGAATCCATGCCCACCACCCTAACCATTAAGCCAACACCAGGCATGTAAAGATATCCTTTTGAAACAAAGACATATTAGAACATCAATCTTTATTCTACCATGGTGCATATATTTATTTCTCAACATAATCACCACGATGGTCCACCCACACATTTTTGCCAATGTTCAAGTAATTTTGTGATGCTGCTACAATAGAACTGTGTCCTATTGACCGAACCAGCACTTCACAGCAGCTTTGACATGATAGTCATTAGAAAAATGTTCTCCATGAAGATGTTCCTCAAGTTTGGAAAGAGATGAAAATTTGATGGTGCCAAGTCAGGATTAGTGATCCTTTGTGGTGGTACTCCATTGACCACCTCTTACTCTTGTGATCGTAATGGTGCACCCAACTGTTATCTCCAGTTAGACATACATATATACTAGTAGGGTATGCCAACACATTGTGTATTGGATAAGCATATGAACTGTGTTTCCCCCATTGTCTTGGGTCACTCACCTACATTTTATTTTTTCATTTATTTATTTTCATTTATGGATGTTTTCCGACGATTCTGTGATTTTTTTCCCAGTGTATCGGCTTCGATGTCCATCGGCATGCAAAATTTCAGCTTTCCACATCACCCGGAAGGTACCGATCTTTAATATCAGTCAGTGAGTGAATCAGTCAGTCAGTGATTAGAAAGAGCTTTATGTATTCGATAGATAAGGTGTCTTTAGCGATGTGAATCAAAATTTTCATCAAATTTGAACACAAATATTTACAAGCAACGGTATGCGATAAATCTAATAGGGATAAACTGCAGCGGTGGGTTTGTGGCCGAGTAGAGGACATAGGAAGGACAAAACGCATTTCTCTTTTATCCACTTCAACAGTCATTTCTTCCATCACAAATTGAAAAAAAAGATGTTATATGTTAATTCAAGGCATCGGGGAATTGTAAAAAAAAAAAGATCAGCAGGAAAGAAGCTGTGGGAGAGGCAGCTGTTTTATTGTGGTAATTGCTGTCAATGCTGGAGAGGGCAAATCTTCAACTCGACTTTATGCTTGAAATCTTCATCTCATCGTTCACTGAAACAGAAAGGAAGATGAGTATGAAGACATGGCGGTCGAGGTATTCTCTTCCTGGAGCTCCACGACAATACTGCAGGCTATCAGGGCAGGTATGATTGCAGGAATGCATTTTGCCCTTTGCTGCTCCCTTCCATCACACCTATCCTTCACACTCAATAGAACTTATCTTCTAGTTCAGTTTGAATTTGGAACAACACAGCTGTTTGGTTCACATGCAGAGGTCAGACGTCAAAACAAATAAATATTCTTCTGTATACTGTGTAAGATATTGTTTCAGCAGGAAAAAGGCCACTCAGTCCATTGAGAGGGACAGTGTGGAAGGGATGGCAAAATCTTCAGCATTGTTTTTTTGTCCTATTTTTGTGCTAAATTTTCTTTTTTTTTCATGGAAATTAGTAACGAGGCATTCACACTGAGGTTCCACTTCCATATTACATCAGGAAATTGATACATTTTTCAAACTTGCACTCAACACATCCTTTTACAATTACCTCCCCAAAACTCCCTTGGACTTTCCCTTCTGTCCCCCTCCTTTCTCTTCTACCCTCTGTCTATTTTTTTTAAACCTCGAATAAGGCTTATTGAGGAGCTTGTACATACATCATGCAGAAAAAGAGCATGAGAATAATTTTACATGATTCACAAGGATGATCATAGATGACTAACAAATCAAATAAATGAGATTTGAACCTGGCATCCATAAAGCATCATGAGCCATGCACTAAAATAATCCTCATGGTGTACCATGCTCTCTGCAGAGCGTTGGTGTTGCCGAAACAGTTACAAGGCTACAGTCCTGGTCGGGTCACCACTCTGACTCGGGAAGTTAGGGCAGGAATTTGGAATTTGTTCAAGATGTCGGTGCTGGCTCGCCTACTCCGCGAAGAGCACTGTGGGATCTTTAACGTCCACCAACTAATGCCGGCTTTGCTGCACGTTCAACGTCCATCCAAGCCTGGTGTTGCCTTTGTGGTTAGGGTTGCTGGTTTGAGATCTTAGGGTCTTGAGTTGAATTATCGTTAGTCGCTGAATTAACACCAGGTGCGGTTGACTTGGCCCGTCATCCTTCCGAGGTCGGCGAAATGAGTACCAGTGTACTGGTAGAGGGGCACAGCATCAGTGGCATAGTTGCGCCCAAACAAAATGATAGCTACCCAGCATCCAAGCTGCCATACGCAAGAAGAACAACATCCATCCGAGGGACTGCACGCGCATTGATTAATCACCCTGCCTGTGAAACACCGAGATGACAGTTTATAACTGGGTAGGGATTCAAACCCAGGCTGTATGCATACCTCTTGACCATTGCACCAGCCCCATGTACTAAAATAGGAATCCCAAAGGGCCCTATTCATTCCTTATTCTCAATTTCTCTCCACTGTGTACGTAATATGTAGATTTTCCTTAATGCAAAGCGACAATTTTTCTGGATCATCAGGAGTGGTTTGGTAGTTGTGCTAGAGTTGAGTGTGGGCGATGGTGGGAGGAGCAGGTACATCGAACATGAAGAAAGCAATCCGTAGCACGTCATTCTGGAGAATATCTCTTGATATTACTGGAAACAGAAGATCTGGAGAGTATCTACGGGAATTGGAGTAAAACTTTCAGTGAATCATATACTGGAAACGAAAATCTGTCACTGGCCTTCGGAACTCAGCGTATGATGTTCACCGGTAAACCATCGAGGTCAAAGTTCCAGTTGCATTCATCTCCATTTTGTGGCTCACCACGTCAAGTTGAACCCGCATGTATACTTACTGGAAAATGTTTTCTCTGATGATAGGCCAGACTCCTATGTTGTAGTTGAGAGAGACTGTCATTCCTAATGGTGTACAAGCAGATATGAATTGTGAACCGCAAGGCCTTTCGTTGTCAATAATTTTGTCCTGGCTGAGAGAGCAAGAGGGTAAAGCTGGAAATCTCTGAGCATATCTGCAAGCTCGTCACATACCTAGCCATCGTCTCGTTTTTCGCCGCTCTTCCGGCCAATATGCTCCTCTCATCATCTCGCTTGTGGTTATCATGGATTATCATGACTATTTTCTTGACACTTCATTGCGTTTTCGGCCATGTCGTTTCCGAACCATAGAAATGTCACGTTGTCTATAAAATCTACCCCTGAGGATTAGAGCAGTCGGTCCACCGGGAATTGATCGCAAGACCTCTTGGGTCATTTCCCCTTGGGTATAATTGTGGGCTGCATTTTCCGATGTGTGCGTGCGCAGTATAAATGAAAGGTTTCCCCAGCCGCAGGCTTTACCTCCCTCCCCCCTGCAGCTGTAAGGCATGAGGCATAAGGTTAATAAGGTGCCCTGCTACCATCATCAAGCTTTCAGATATTAACCCGCGGTGAAGCGATGCCCGTCGGACCGCGCACAACGTTCCATCAGTGATGACACCATCTTGTTCCTGATATTCTTGAGGACTCTTTGGGAAATACAGTAGGGTACATCGAGAAACAAAGCCTGGTGTTGGCTTCATGGTTAGGGTGGTGGGCTTGGGATCCAAAGATCCTGAGTTAAAATCCACTTATCTGTTGAATTAATACCAGGTGGGGTTGACTCTGCCTGCCATCCTTCTGAGGTTGGTAAATGAGTGCCAGCTTGCTGGTATCCTGTGTCGGAGTGGTGACCCGTCCAGGATTGTGCTCAATAGCCAAGGAGACTGCTTCGGCAGCACCAATGCTCTGCACAGAGTATGGTCCTGATGGATGGATGGGATGGATGGATGGATGGATGGATGGTAGTCTTGAGTTTGAGCCCCTGTCATGTTGTTCAAATAACACCATGAACACAGGTTGAGTCAACCCCCATCTGGTGGTAATTTAGCAGGAAATGGGGCTTGAATTCAGGACCCTAACTGTTTAGCCAACGCCGTGCAAACAGTTTTGTTGAAGTTTCGGATTGATAGGCCACACAATATGGCAGTGGTTGCCTGGGAACGACATTCGTATTAAAGAGCACCAAGGGGGCAAGAGGTTCTTGACAAACGAGGCAATTAAGAATGATACAACAGAATATTCGTCTTAGTGAAGGCCCACGTTGGTCTGCGGTGGCAGACAAGTTGATTAATTTTATTAACTGAAGGCAGATAAGAGTAAGTGTAACTGACTTGGGGTAGGTAGCAAGGAGCCGTTAACGTTTTGAGCATTAGCCCTTCATCAGAGCGAGAGTCTTTAACGTCAGAGGAAGCCAGAGCTTTTCATTAGAGAGCAAATAAGGAGCGAGAGCCATGGACGCTCTGAGGAAGGGCTCAGGTTCAAAACGTCAGCTGCACATCTTCCCTTGGTGGTTAACATCCTCTTATCGACCTTCAGTTGATAAAATCCACCGAGAGTGATATCCTGTGCTGGGCCAAAAGAGTTCCACACTGGAGGCAAACGGAAACATCCATCCCATGAGAAAATGGTTTCTCCTCATTGTCGGTTTTGTGAATAAACGAGTTTAGTTATGAGAGGAAACAGGATGGCCAAGAGGTATGCACACTCGTCTCTAATCTGTGTAGCCTGGGTTCGAATCTCAACCTGGTGTTTCACAGGCAGGTGGGGGGGGGGGGTTCATCAATATAGGTGTGCTGTCCCTCGGATGGACGTTACACTGGTGTCCCATCTGCCAGCATAAGCAAGTGGATGATAAAGATCCCATGGTGTCCTTTGTGAAGAGTCGGTGAGCTATTAACGGCATTATGCACACGTTCCAAATTCCTGCTCTGACCTACAGGGGGCACTGCATCAGCAGCACAAGCACATCCTCAGCCAATGCTGCTACCTGCAGCCTTGTATTGCTTCCGAGCAAAGGAGATGAGGCAAACAAAAGTCCAGATCTAAGTTGAAGCACTCTTGTGTATATGACAAGAGGGTCTGACCCCAGGCACGTGAAGCATAAAGCAGGGTTAACCAATTGGTTCGCTTTGTCTCTCTGTCCGTCCACAAAGTCAGTCTCTGATCGAGGAATAACTTGATTTCAATTGAATGTTATATGTTGAAACCTGTCGTTTAACAGGAGCTACTTTGGCTCTGAATTTGTCCCAATTGTACATGTGCAGAGAGGAGTCGGATAACTTTTTACTCTGTCTGCCTGTCTCAGTCAAACAAAATTTCAAATCATTCCAAACAGGAAACTTCCTGTTTTTAAGGACGTCACAAAGAACACAAACAACAGGCACAAAGAACCAATGTGACGTGTTAGATAAGGTGGTGTAAAAGACACTGCATCAACGGTGGTAAGCTTCTGACATTTTTTTTCCCACAACCTTTAAAATCTTTATTTAATTTAAATTTAATTATACACTGGACTCCACTAACTTTTATACCAACCCTGGTAATTGGGGGGGGGGGGTTCGCCATTTCCTTTCTGGTTATAATCAGAGCAGGAATTTGTAATTTGTTCAGGGTGCCGGCGATAGCTCGCCTACTCTTTGCGAAGAACACCGTGGGATCTTTAAGGTCCACCAAATCATTCCGGCAGATGGGATGCCAAGTTTATCGTCCATCCGAGGTACGGCACACACATTGATGAATCACCTGCCTGTGAAACACCGGGATGACAGTTTATAGCTGGGTCGGGATTCGAACCCAGGTTCGACAACATCGAGGCAGGTGTACGTTCAGTACCTCTAGTCGAGGTGATCATACCTGTCCTCGTAGCTTCTCCATTGGATTGAAACCGTTTTGTTGTCTCGTTGCTGATTTTGGATTGTGTTGTTCAATGCCTTTCACTCCGTTTCATTACCTTACCCCCCCTCCTCCTCCTTTTCCACAACTTTCCTCATCCTCAACCACCCCACAACCTCCTCTCACACAATGATCCCCCTTCCTCTCTACCTTCCCCTCTTCCCCCACAAACTTCCCCCTGCCCCGCCTCTCCACAAACTTACCGCTCCTCCTCTCCCACAACCTTACCGCTGCCCTCCTCTCTCATCTCCAACCTTACCCCTGCTCCTCTCCTCTCCCACACCTTACCCTGCCCTCCTCTCCTCTCCACACCTTACCCTGCCCTCCTCTCCTCTCCCACAACCTTACCCTGCCCCCTCTCCTCTCCCACAACCTACCTGCCCCTCCTCTCCTCTCCCACAACCTTACCCTGCCTCCTCCTCTCTCTCCCACAACCTTACCCCTGCCCTCCTCTCCTCTCCCACAACCTACCCTGCTCCTTCTCTCCCACAAACAATTACCCCTCTCCTTCCTCTCCCACAAACAATTACCCTCTCCTCTCCTCTCCCACAAACTTACCCTGCTCTCCTCTCATCTCCCACTCCCACAAACTTACCCCTGCCTCTCCTCTCCCACAAACTTACCCCTGCTCTCTCTCCTCTCCCACAAACTTACCCTGCCCCTCCGCTCCCACAACCTTACCCCTGCCCCTCCTCTCCTCTCCCACAACTTACCTGCCCCTCCTCTCCCTCCACAACCTTACCCTGCTCCTCCTCTCCCACAAACAATACCCCTCTTCCTCTCCCACAAACAATTACCCCTGCCCCTCCTCTCCACAAACATTACCCTGCTCCTCCTCTCCCACAAACAATTACCCCTCTCCTGCCTCTCCCACAAACAATTACCCCTCCTCCTTCTCTCCCACAACAATTACCCCTCTCTCCTCTCCCACAAACAATTACCCCTCTCCTTCCTCTCCCACAAACAATTACCCTCTCCTTCCCCAAACATTACCCTCTCCTTCCTCTCCACAAACAATTACCCCTCTCCTCTCCCTCCACAAACTTACCCCTCTCCCTCTCCTCTCCCACAAACAATTACCCCTGCTCCTCCTCTCCCACAAACAATTACCCCTCTCTCCTCTCCCACAACAATTACCCTCTCCTCTCCCACAACTTACCCTCTCTCTCCACAAACAATTACCATCTCCTCCTCTCCACAAACAATTACCCCTCTCCTCTCCTCTCCCACAAACAATTACGCCTCTCCTCCTCTCCCACAAACAATTACCCCTCTCCTTCCTCTCCACAAACAATTACCCCTGCTCCTCCTCTCCCAAACAATTACCCTCTCCTCTCCTCTCCCACAAACAATTACCCCTGCTCCTCCTCTCCCACAAACAATTACCCCTCTCCTCTCTCTCCCACAAACAATTACCCCTGCTCCTCCTCTCCACAAACAATTACCCTCTCCTCTCCTCCCCAAACAATTACCCTGCTCCTCCCTCCCACAAACATTACCCCTCCTCTCCCACAAACAATTACCCCTCTCCTTCCTCTCCACAACCTTACCCATCCTCCTCGCCCTCACCCCATACTCCAACCTTAGTCATCCTCTTACACTCCCACAATCTCCCCTGCACCCCCGCCCCTCTCACAATCTCCCCGCCCCCTCCCCCCACTCACAACCTCCATCCTCCTCCACAACCCCTCTTCCACTCAAAACCCCCTCTGCTACCCACAGCCCCTCTTCTACACCAAACCCCTCTTCTACTCACAACCCCTCTTCTACACCACAACCCCCTCTTCTACTCACACAACCCCCTCTTCTACTCCACACCCCCTCTCACTCCACAACCCCTCTTCTACTCCACAACCACTCTTCTACACACACAACCCTCTTCTACTCCACAACCCCTCTTCTACACCACAACCCCTCTTCTACTAACCCCCTCTTCTACTCCACAACCCCCTCTTCTACTCCACAACCACTCTTCTACACACACACCTCTCACCCACAACCCCTCTTCTACACCACAACCCCTCTTCTACACCACAACCCCTCTCTACACCACCCTCTTCTACACACAACCCTCTTCTACACCACAACCCTCTCTACTCCAAACCCTCTCTACACAAACCCTCTTCTACTCCACAACCCCCTCTTCTACTCCATACCCCCTCTTCTACTCCACAACCACTCTTCTACACCACACCTCTTCTACTCCACAACCCTCTTCTACACCAAACCCCTCTTCTACACCCACAACCCCTCTTCTACTCCACAACCTCTTCTACTCCACAACCCCCTCTTCTACTCCACAACCACTCTTCTACACCACAACCCCTCTTCTACACACAACCCCTCTCTACACCACAACCCCTCTTCTACACCCACAACCCCCTCTTCTACTCCACAACCCCTCTTCTACACCACAAACCCCTCTTCTCTACTCCACAACCCCTCTTCTACACCACAACCCTCTTCTCTCCACAACCCCCTCTTCTACTCCACAACCCTCTTCTACTCCACAACCCTCTTCTACACCACAACCCTCTTCTACACCACAACCCCTCTTCTACACACACAACCTCTCTACACACAACCCCTCTTCTACTCCACAACCCCCTCTCTACTCCATAACCCCTCTTTCACTCCACACCTCTTCTACTCACAACCCTCTTCTACTCCACAACCCCTCTTCTACTCCACAACCCCCTCTTCTACTCCACAACCCCTCTTCTACTCCACACCTCCTCTTCCACTCCACAACCTCCTTTGCATCCATAACCTCCCCCTTTGCATCCATAACCTCCCCTTCATCTTCTCTCTTTCGCATCACAAGCCACCACCCCCCCCCCTCTAATGTCCATTACCTCCTCCCCACCTCCTCTTCCATAACTACATCTCCACTCATTCATTCATTCATTTTCATAACCCCTCCCTCCTCACTTCCATAAGTGAGGAGGGAGGGCCAAGATCACCGTCCTAGCTCTCCCGCCCCTCCACATCCATAACCTAACCGCAGTAACCTCATCTCCCGTTCGCTGCTTCATTTCGTCGCTCACGATCGGTTCTGAATCCCTTGTATCCCAAGTCCCTTTTTAATTTATTTTGTATCACTTTGTGATCCTTCCCGCCCTTTCTCCAAATCCGCTGCTTTCCTCTCAAGCCTTTCCTCATCCCACCCACCCTCTTCACCATTTTCCCCACCCCTTCGCCCTCCCTACCTCTCCGCTCCTTCCCCCCACACACTCTCTGCAAGTCTCGAGCTTCGACCATCTCGTCCTCCTCCCACCGAGGCGCGTCACACCCTCAGTCCCACGACGCCACGAGCGCAGCGACAGAGCCCGGACCACCGCCCCAAGCCCTGCCCTCCCGGTTTCGCCGTCACTCCTCCCTGTCCGGGTCCGGGTCCCGGTCCAGGGCTTCGACACCGAGCTGCGCAGATTTCCACCGGACGACTCTGTACAGTCCGGAACAAATGATGACATTTTGTTGAAGTATTGAGGATCAAGCGCGAGTTTCCACCAAAACCAGAGGAGTCCGGAGCAGGGGGAGCACTCGGTGACGCTGTCCGGCGTCGCACCTGCTCGACCCGTCTCAGAGTCCCGCACGATCGCCGATATCCACCCGGGCCCAGCCCGACCCGCCGCTCTCCTCCAACACATCCTGAAAGCCGCTCTCATTCGCAAGCCCCGACCCATGATGATCCAGGTAAGAGGCGTCGCTTCTTGCGCGCTCACCTGCAAGCGATGATTCGGTGAACCCTCTCTTGGTCGTGCTCTCGTATTTATCCGTGGCCGTCGGTCCCGCTGGTTTGGCGAGATGGCACGTGGTCCGTCGGAGCGCCTCAATGTCCCCAGTCGTGATCCCCTCAAGATTAGCAAGGATTGCTCGTTTACCATTGCGCTTCGTCACCTCGACGGGGCTGACATCGTCGTCTTCACACACTCTCACATATATATATATATATATGTTTGTATATATGTATTTATATATATATATGTTGTATATATGATTTATATATATATTTATATATGTATTTATATATATATATATATGTTGTATATATGTATTTATATTATATATATATATATATATATATATATATATATGTATTTATTATATATATATATTTTATAATTATATATATGTTTGTATATATGTATTTTATATATTATATATATATGTTTGTATATATGCATTTATATATATTATAATTTATAAATATTATATTATTATAATATTATATGTTTTGTATATATGTTTAGAAATATATATATATATGTATTTATATATGTATTATATGTATATATATGTTGTATATATATTTATATATATATATGTATGTATGTATGTGTATATATATATATAGTGATATATATTATACACATATATATATACACGAGTTACTTCCAGCGCATTACACAAGGGTTTGGCCGCGCACTAATCAAACCAAACTGCACTCCCGAGGCAAATTCATTTCAATTAAGGGCGAAATAATAACAATGTAAATGCATCGTTCGTGCATCGCGCTTTTATGGTACACATTCAACTTACGTAAACTACCTTCAGTCTGTAAACGGGGAAAATGACCCGAAACAACTCACCGAAACACCCCCCCCGATTGTGGTCATCATTCATAATTGGAGGAAAAAGATGTTTGTTGGACTAAACGCTCCGCATGATGAGTTCATGGGACGATGTGTACAATGGGTAAAATGCCCAGTGACGGACAAACTGGTGCACATCTCCTTCCTGGGCACAATGGGCACAAGTTGAGCAAGGCAAGTGTGAATACGACACAACTATAGAGACTCAGAACACACACACACACACACACACACACACACACACACACACACACACACACACACACACACACACACACACACACACACACACATTGCATTGAGCGAGGAGATGAATATGAATTGATAGTTGTACAAACATGTGGGACTGTGGTGGTAAGAGAGCGTAAACTACACTATGCGGAACAAAATGAGCAAGTGTGGGTGGAATTGGACTGGAGAACAATTGCAAGTGGGTTTGACTGTAGGGGAGGGCAAAGGAGTAGAGATGGTGAAGACGCTACGCAGGAGCCTCTTCTATGCCTTTGGAAGGAGGGATTTATCAGAGGATTGTGCGGTTGCTTCATTCTTCCTGAACTAATTAGCGATATCATTCAGGGTTTTTACAAAAAAAAATTTTTGGATGCTTTTGATGGGAGGACGAGATGTCGTAATTGGGGGTTAACATGAGATCCCAGTCTTATTCTGAGCTCTGCATGCCATCCGACTCGTGTGCAGTGGAGCTACGTTTAAGGTGTGTGTGTGAGTGTGAGTGTGTTGTGCATTTTTTTGTTTATCTTGACACTCGCAGGCACAGCCCCGGATCGTGCCCGTATTTCACGCTCGGCCGCTGTCTTGTTTGCTACTTCGGTACAGCTTTACGGCTCATGGATTACCCGGTTTTTTTGGTCCTTTTTTTTTCTTACAGTTCTCACTTGTTCGCCCTTGCGTGTGCAGCAGCACAGACGGTTGCACTATCTCCCCGTGGACTCTGCTATCTCACCTTGCCGAAGTCTCCACACAATGGCGTGACGAGCTCGGAGGGCACGGAGCGATTTGGTATTACTTGGACGTGTCGTCGACGAGGTCCGCCGAGCATCAGGGGAGCATCCGTGCATGTGGGAACGTCTGCGCTCGTGCTTGCCTCCAAACCGGTATGACTTGTCGGGAGCACGCGTGAGCATTTTGGAACCGGCCTCGAGTTTATTGCCCGTAAACCCGCACTCGACAACCTCTCTCCCTCTCCTCCGGCGGAGTCCTCGCACGTCCAATCCCCGATGGCTCGTAGCATAGACAATGTGCGGCAATTCTTTTTGTCTTGTAGCCAGCAAGCACATCCCACGTGCTCGCAAACTACAGGCGCGTGTCCTCTTTTTGCAACTCTTGTAACTCTCGCGCTTTTGTTATCGATCACAATCGGCCCATCCATATTCGAGTTCACAGCCCTCGACATACTCACCCGTTAGTCTCACTGTTCAGTAATTCTATCTACCTGGTCAGAAGTCAACATGTTTTGTTTAATATCATTTAAAATTGAATGGCGATAATGTACACATACACAGGGTTAATGGGATGGGCTGGACAAATGGCAAAATTATTTGGGAGGGCCTATGGGATGGGATGGGATGGGATGGCCCAAAAAATATTTGGGATGGCCTATTATTGGCACACCCGCCTCTAAGTTGTCTAGACTGGGTTTGATTCCCGACCCAGCTATAAACTGTCAGTTCGGTGTTTGTTTCACATGTGGATGATTCATTAATGTGTGTGCCGTCCCTTGGATAAACGTTAGACGGGCGTCCAGTCTGCCAGCATTCATTGATGGACTTAAGATCCCACGGTGTCCTTTGCACAGAGTAGGCGAGCTATCGCCGGAACCCTGAACAAATTACAAATTCCTGCCTTAACTAGTCGAACGTCAGGCTTGGCCAGCTGGTTTGTGACAACTCGGGCCAAGCTTCCCCCAGCTGACCCCACAAGAAAGGTGGGATAACGGTGGCCATTGAAGAAGAAGCAAAAGAAGAAGAGGAGGAAGAAGAACTAAACACATGCACACACCAAACCCTATTCAATATTTTTTTTTAAGAAGAACTTTTCTCCCCTCGTTCATCCACCCAACCCCAAGCCCTCCTTCTTCCAGGTTTCCAGTTTTTCTGAGTTTCCTTCTGTAGCCATCTGTTCACCCCATGCGTGCTTTCCTGCCCCCATTCCTACACACACCCACTGTTTCTCGAAGTCTCCCCTTCAACTCCACTATTGGTGCCCCCACCCCCCCCCCCCCACCGTGTCTTTTGTTCATTTTACCCTGTTACATCCTGATCAATTCAGTGCACTAGCTCTTCCATGAGCCTTAACTCTGTATGTGTAATATATACGAGATGTCCCAAAAAAATACAACTTTTCATCTGCAAAGAGGATGGTCATAACATATATTTTAAAAAAGATATACAGTATGGCTGGATAGAAAGCTGAAAGGTTGAAGTTTATTGTACCAATGTCAAAATTTCACCAAAATTTAAATTTTGTATAGAATCGTCGTTTTCTTTTCGACCACATGTTCGACGTAGGCTCCACGTTGTCCGATCACTGCCTGCAAACCCGTTGTCATGTTCTCCATCACTTTGGGAAACGTTTCTGGGAATGTTCTGGATTTCTCGGTGGATGTTTTCTTTCAGCTGATCAAGAGTCTGAGGCCGAGGGTTTCCATAGATCCTGTCCTTGAGATACCCCCCACAAGAAGAAGTCTGGAGGAGTAAGGTCAGGGGATACGGTGGCCACTCAACGTCTTCGTAGAGGGAGATAAAGCGGCCCTCAAAATGTTGGTTGAGAAAACGCCTTGTTTCCCTGGCTGTATGGGGCGGTGCCCATCCTGCTGGAACCACTGGGTTCTCATCTGGATCAGGTTGTTTCTCCTACGGGCCTGAGTAGTAGCTCAGGCAGATAGAATTCCTGAATCATTTCGGATAGTTCCTCTGGTTTACGTGCAAGTGCGTCCCTGGTCATCTTCAAAGAAGTGGACCAATTATCCCATACCAACCACGCCACCCACATGGTGACTTTGAGAACAGATCGAGGCACCAGTTCAGTTATGCATTTCCAGGATTTTCAGTTCCCAGTACCGAAAGTTTTGCTTGTTTACCTCCCGGCAAGTGAGCATGGCATTCGTCCGTCATGTGAAGTTTTTTGAGGAAGTCTGCATCTTCCTCCAACTTTCCTGAGAACCAATTTGCAAAGTCTAGTCGTTTGCGTTTCTGTTGATCAGAAGCACCGTTTCCGTTTGAATTTTGTATGGAAAGGCATGAATGTCTTGGCGAAGGATCCTCTGAACGGTGCTCTTATGAATGTTTGTCTCGGCAGAAAGTCGTCGAATCGATTTTTTTGGACTCTGAACGACCCTGTCTCACCATTTCCACATTTTCTTCACTACGACCTGTCCTCTTCCGACCACTGTGACCCTTGTGAAGGTCACAGATGGTTCCACATTGGTAAACTTTGCGATGGTGCATTTATTGTCCGAAAGTTTGGTGCATGGCGCAAGTGGATACCGAAATGTCTCGAGTAAAGACGTTGCACCTGTGTGACACTTTCCGTCTGGTGCCAAAGTTCAACAATTTTCGTCCGTTGTTGTACGGTCAGTCTTGGCATTTTTCTGGCGCTTGCTTGGTATCAAAATAAACTTCAGGGTCTCTGCAACAAGAAATGAAGCATTAGTGACAAAATTACTGCTTTTTGGATCAAACGAAGCATTTTAAAAGTTGTATTTTTTTGGGACACCATATAATATATATATATATATATATATAATAGACATATATACACACACACACGTTACTGAAATTGTGCACACATATGTACGTATTGGAAATATGGTGATTACGGCATGGGAAAGTGTAGATGGAGGAGAAAAAGCTTTGTCCGATTGAAAGAAGATTGGAGCTTGAAGTTGGAATGGCAAACGAGCCTGGAGATGGAGGGTGTTGCTGTCAGCGTTGGATTAACCAGAACAAAGCACAAAATAGCTTCACAGAGAGAGGCAGGTGATCCCATTGTGAAATATTTTATTTTACAAGTTGATTGGAGCTTGTGTACAATCTTGCACATACAGGAGAGGACAAACTCTCTTAGGACGTGAGAATGGAGCCTTTCCTAAAATTTAGTCAAATGCTCAGAGTGCTTGCTGGCTGTCGAACCCCCATCTGAGAGAGAAAAAAAACTTTCGGTGTCCCAGCTACTTTGGAGAACCTAATCGTTCCAAATATTTATTATCACCACAACCTTTAAAATCCTCCATAGATGGAAACATAACTCTAAATACCTGCAGCAAACCATTGGTTCCTTCCACCCCGCACTAAATATCCTGAATTCATGGGAGATGCCAGTTGTACAAACAGTGCTCTCCCCAAATGCACAGCATACCCCAACAGCACCCTCTCCAAATGCACCAACAACACCCTCTCCAAATGCACCAACAGCACCCTCCCCAAATGCCCAGCATGCCCCACCAGCACACACACCAAATGCCGAGCATGCACCAACAGCACCCTCCCCAAATTCCCCTCATACATTAACAGCACCCTCCCCAAATGCAAAGGATGCGCCAACAGCACACACTCCAAATGCCGAGCATGCACCAACAACACCCACCCCAAATGCACCACATACACCAACAACACCCTCCCCAAATGCATAGCAAGCAACAACAGCATCCTCACCAAATGGACAAAATTACATGTCAACATCGCCCTCCCCAAACACATCACATAACATGCCAAGATCACCCGACACTTGCACAGGCTGACATGCTAAGATCACCCTCTCCAGATGGACAACTTTACATGTCAACAACACACTCCCCAAGTGCACAGCATGTAACAACAGCACTCCATCCATATGGAAGCATGCATTATAACAGCACCTTCTCCAGATGGACAGCATGCACCAACAGCACCCTCCACAAATGCACATGTGCCAACAGCACCCTCCCAAAATGCACAACATGCATAAGCAACATCCTCCCCAAATGCATGACATGCACAAACAACACCTTCCCCAAATGCACAACAGGCACCAACAGGTCCCTCCCCAAATGCACAACATGCACAAGCAGCACCCTCCACAAATGCACAACATGTGCCAACAGCACCCTCCCCAAATGCACAACAGGCACCAACAGCACCCTTCCCAAATGCACAACAAGCAGAAATAGCACCCTATACAAATTCACAACATGTGCCAACAGCACCCTCCCCAAAAGCACAAACAACACTTCCCAAATGCACAGAATGCACAAACAACACTTCCCAAATGCACAACGTGCACAAACAACACCCTCCAAAAATACACAACATGCATCAACAACACCTTCCCCAAATGCACGACATGCACAAACAACACCCTCCACATGCACAGAGATATGCCAAGATCACCGTCCACATGCACAGAGAGACGTGCCAAGATCACCGTCCACATGCACAGAGAGACGCCCAATACCGCGAACGAGTCCGTCATCCGATGCCAAGATCACCGTCCACATGCACAGAGAGACATGCCAAGATCACCCGTCCACATGCACAGAGAGACGTGCCAAGATCACCTCCACATGCACAGAGAGACATGCCAGAGCACACCTCCACATGACAGAGAGACATGCCAAGACACCGTCCACATGCACAGAGAGACATGCCAAGATCACCGTCCACATGCACAGAGAGACGATGCCAAGATCACCTCCACATGCACAGAGAGACATGCCAAGATCACCGTCCACATGCACAGAGAGACATGCCAAGATCACCGTCCACATGCACAGAAGACGTGCCAAGATCACCTCACATGCACAGAGAGATGCCTAGATCACCGTCCACAGCACAGAGAAACATGCCATAGATCACCCTCACCATGCACAGAGAGACATGCCAAGATCACCGTCCACATGCACAGAGAGACGTGCCAAGATCACCCTCCACATGCACAGAGAGACATGCCAAGATCACCGTCCACATGCACAGAGAGACATGCCTAAGATCACCGTCCACATGCACAGAGAGACGTGCCAAGATCACCCTCCACATGCACAGAGAGACATGCCTAGAGTCACCGTCCACATGCACAGAGAGACGTGCCAAGATCACCTCCACATGACAGAGAGACATGCCAAGATCACCGTCCACATGCACAGAGAGACATGCCAAGATCACCGTCCACATGCACAGAGAGACGTGCCTAGATCACCCTCCACATGCACAGAGAGACATGCCAAGATCACCCTCCACATGCACAGAGAGCATGCTAGATCACTCCACATCCACAGAGAGACGTGCCTAGATCACCCGTCCACATGCACAGAGACATGCCTAGATCACCCTCCACATGCACAGAGAGACATGCCTAGATCACCGTCCACATGCACAGAGAGACATGCCAAGATCACCGTCCACATGCACAGAGAGACGTGCCTAGATCACCCTCACCATGCACAGAGAGACATGCCAGATCACCTCCACATGCACAGAGAGACATGCCAGATCACCCTCCACATGCACAGAGAGACATGCCAAGATCACCGTCACATGCACAGAGAGACATGCCAAGATCACCCTCCACTTGCACAGAGAGATATGCCAAGATCACCCTCCACATGCAGATGCTGAGGCGTCAACATCACCCATCCTAAAAGTACAGCACTGTCCCAAATGTCCCAAAGTGATAACCAGTGCGAACACCACTCTCCCCAACCACGCACCGCATACCCACAGTACCATTCCCAAACCTCTTGCACGAACTAACAGCACTCTTCCAATACCACGAGCATAAGCCAACGTGTACTAACAACACTCCAAAAAATCCAAGCATATTAGTCATCCAAAGCCATCACTACCCTACCTTCCTCATCCCAACCAGCCTACCCCACCATCCCTACCTCCAACCTTCACACCCCATTTCCCTTCTGAAGGAAACACTTTCATCGTTTATTGTTGTGAGCCATGACTGTACCGTGCTATTTGCTTCAACCTTGAGCATACTCAAGAAGCTTCCAAACCACCTCCCTTCCATCACATCCGGCAACCCGAGTGGGGTTTTTTTTTCTTGGCCCTGACTTCACACTGAAGATGTTGTTAATTATCGGCATTAACCACGGGGATTAACCCCGAAACGTAGCGACTTGAAAGCCCGTTGATGCAGGGTCAGATGCCAACAGGAGAGAAATCTGCGACGTGTTTGAGTGCCCGGGTGTGCCCGAAATTCCGAGTACGAGCTTGCTGCACAGAATCAGAAAATGAAAATGCTTCGCCGTGGCACGCACGCATGCACGGAGCTCATGCCGTACGCTCGTCGTGCAGGGATTCCGGATGAGATGAACGAGCCCCGAGTGCAGCCTATGCCTACCCGTCGGGCATGGACCTCATCGGCAGAACCGCCTGCGTTAATGGCTTTCGCTGCCTCGCAATGAGA
>CM068961.1:20065047-20076583 GCA_035128595.1 Eptatretus atami | reverse complement strand
TGGAAAACCGCTTATCTGATTTCAATTATTCTTCAATGGCGGGGGATTCCCCATCTCTGATGGTATATTTCATCAATATGATGATCATCATCAGGATTATTAATTTATACAGCTATTGCCATTTATCCAACGTGGATATCATTTTTAGCTCACCTGTTCGAAGAACAGAGAGCTATAGCGATACCCAAAGCAATAACAACGTTGATCAAATTAAATAACCCAGAGAGTTCGTGTAAAGCACCTACAATGCCACTCGTTATACATCCATATCGTTTTTTTTAAAAAGCACTCAAATATATGTTTAATAAACCATTGCATGACAGTCCGACTCCAAATCATTAAAGCAACATAGTATGGTATAGTAACATTAAAAAATAGTGTGGTAGATAAAAAACATAGAAAGGAAAAAACTTTAACGTTGATGTGCTACAAAAAAGTTAAGTTCAAAACAGGTTCAAAATTTTTTTAAAATTTGAAAATTTTTTAATTCAACCACAACATCAATAATATACCCCAAAGAACCCCATGCCAAATACAGCATCCTAGTACACATATTAAATGAATGCAAGCTTCTAAATAACTTGCCCCAAAAACTTTAACGTTGATGCACAAAAAAGTTAAGTTCAAAACAGGTCAAAATTTTTTTAAAAATTGAACTTATTTTTTAATTTCAACTTCACTACACCATAAATCCCCAAAGGAACCTCCATGCCAAATACAGCATCCAGTCCACATAAAATGAATGGCAAGCTTCTAATAACTTGCACCAAAACTTTAACGTTGATGGCCACAAAAAAGTTAAGTTCAAAACAGGTTCAAAAATTTAAAAACATTTGAAATATTTTCATTTCAACTTCACTACATCAATCAACATATACCCCAAGGAACCTCCATCTAAATATCAGACATCCTATACACATATTAAATAATGGCCAAGTTCAAATAACTGCACCCAAAACTTAACATTTTCACGCTGACGCTCACGCTCACACTTGACGCTCACGCGCGAGGTTATCGCTATAGGCTCTAGCTCTCCTGTCGAAACAGGTGAGCTACAAAATGCATATCCACGTTGCGATAAATGGCAATAAGCGTATAAATTAATTAATTGCCTTGATGAGATCTCTCCATTGATAAATATACCATCATAGATGGGAATCCCCCGCGCCATTGAAGAATAATGAAATCAGAATAATAAGCGGTTTTCCATTATTACAAAAAACTTTTTTTGTCAAGATGGCGCCCGGTCGGCCATCTAGATCCGCACGGCCCTAAATCAATAGGGTTCTCTTGTCAGGTGGTACATGTTGCTGACCCAAATCAAAATGGATATGGAACAGTCTGCAAGTTATGCACCACAGCCGTATTAAATTTGACCGCCCCCCATCGCCATCTGGAGCCGGCCCACGCCAAAATCATAGCGGTTCTGTTCTCTGTTTCTCAGTTGGCTACATGTGCCCAAACTTTCCAAATGGATATGGCGAACATGCTTATAGTTTATACGCACTCCGGCAATAAATGTTGACGCCCAGCCAGCCCGTGACGACCGGAACGGACAAGCCGGACAGCCGGACGACGACCCGAGTGGTATAACAATATCCCCTCCGCCACGCGCGGGCGGATAATAAAAACAAACAAAGAGAAAGAGATCTCTGGGGTCAATGAGCTGCTCTGCGTCTGACAGGGTCGCGCAGTTCTGAACCAAACCCCCGGCGTGAGTCATAAAAGACCGAAACAATGATATGGCCTTCCCTCGCTTGATCGCTTAGCATTATAAAAGAGACAGTGCACTGGAAAAACCACATAGGATTGGCACCATTAAAGGGCCCAGTCACACCTGAGCGTTTACCAGCTGTATGCGATTTTGGAAAATTATGTGTAAAACGCATCGGTACTACGTCGGAATACGTGGTACGTATTTGTATATGTAAACACGCTGAAAAAACAACTGCATAAGTTCGTATTACGCTGGCTTTAAACACGATTGACTTTGGGTTTCCCTCGAATTTTTTCATGGCCTTTGGGAAGAAAAAATTTACGACGTATGCCGCCGTATCCACACTCCCGCATACCTGGCCATAATGTGTAGGCACGTTAGATCCGTTCTGACACAAAACATCGAAACACGTTTACTTGTAAGTTACCAAAGTCGAATACACAGTCACGAGAATGTAGCACACCGAAACTTATTCAACCTATGAGTAACCGTTTGCTAAGCACGCTACACCGAACTTGTTCACACCTTGCAAACACGTTACTTGAAAAGTAACTACTAACTAACTACTACTACGTACTACTACACAACATCACATCAGTAAATCCCTCGAACTACTACACTACTAAACTAAACTCGACATCACTAAATTTCCTCAGAACTACTACACTACTACTACTACTACTAACATCCGACATCACTAAATTCCTCTCCGAACTACCTAACACTACTACTAATACACATCGGACCAATCACTAAATTCCTCGAACTACTACTACTACGACTGATTACTACAATACTGCCTAGCTACTGCACGCTACCGACATTTGACATCACAACCATGAGTCTGAACACTGAGATTCCTCTGAAGCCAATTTGTATATACCAATTCCCAAACGCGCCAATACCATTTATGCGGTGCTGTAGTTAGAACACGTTCGTCAAGTTCGTGGTCGCCAGGAAGACGCAATCTAATTACTGTCTACATACGCCAATGGCGTTTAGATACGTTTACACATTAGGTTCAGCACCTTCAAGGTTAAAGCACGCTACTTCATAGCGTTCAACACCTCTAATAGGCCAAAGCCCGTACTCGAGTTAAAAATAGTTTCGTATCTAAACAACCTGAGGTTCGATTGAATAAACGTACAATAACGTGTGCGACGTGTGAAAGATGCGGACGGCCGAAACTAGCCAGCGCTATTGCGGAACCTGGAGCCATACCGAGTACTCGCAAACTTCAGCAGCTTAAATTCACGAGCGAGTACCAACTACCATAATATGCCCACGTACTCATTGTTCTTCATCGGCCCACGTATACACAACCTTACCATACCGTATTCGACGTTCCCACCGTTTAGACACATTTTCATAGCGTGAGCAGAGCGGGCTAATCGCAAGTGAACTGCGAACTTGACCACTCAATTTCAAGCGGTTATGATTAAATCTGCTGCGGTCAAGTTTTAACAGAGAAACGCCACGATTTTCGCGCGTACGTCAGCGCCTTAAGACAAGTTAACCAACCATCGTGGAGACAAGGTGTAACGCCGACAACAGGCAAGCATTTCGTGTAGATAATCTTTACACAACGAAACGTATCTTCCCGTACTAATTTACGTTAGAAACACCCAAAAACTTAAAACAAACCAAAAACTTCATGTCGCGAGCGAACACGTGCATTGTATACGTGCCATCCTGGCTAAAACGTCCACAGTTGACTGGCCTTAAGCAGGTTATCGCCACCTGTGTCTCCCTCCGTTAGTTCCTGTAAAGAACACTATTATATTATCCCCATGCCTAAAAAATACGGGGATACTGAAACAGTTCCATCGCCGCCCATCCCGTGCCATCACGCTACTCTCCACCTAAATGGTTGTGCCGGAGATTTACCGAGAACTTTGAGTTGTATCAACCAACAATGCAAGAAGTGCAAAGAGCAGTACACTTTGCCCTCGCCAATGGACTCAGGAATGGGTCAAAAGGCAATAACCAAAAAATCAATTGTATAACAATCCAAACATTGGAGAAGTATAAATATAAGGGTTTTTTGATTGACCCCCTGTCTCATGCCCAGATGCGTGGACACAGTGGTAAAAACAAGATGTTTCAATAACAATGTGTAACACACAAAAAGATTTTTGATTTTGATTTTTTTTACTGAAACATTGATGTGGGTCCAGCCTTGGGAACTTATTTGCCAAGCGTTAAACTTTCCTGGGTGGGAAGCATGGGACTGTGCCATGGCAACCACATACTTTCCGTCTAGTTTATTTAAACTTTTCTTTCATTGTGTGGAAGCATTTACAAACTCATTCAATAGAAAAAACAAAAACAAGGTTTCGCATGTTTTGTGCTGTGAGACGTTGCTTGCTGGTATCCAATTTCACAACATTCATTGACTCGTGATAAAAAAACCATTATGCTTTTTGTGATATGATTTTTTAGCTCCTGGAAAGGCTTATGGGAAAGATTCAAACTTCTCGTGACAAGTCCCCTGCGCATGCTGCCCGTCAGACAAATCTAGCGACGAAGGGGAAAAACGAATTCATCAACTCATAAAGAAGAACCTCAGTTGAACATGCTAAGATTCATCACTGAGAGTGTCATCTCATCACAGACTATGAATAAAAGCAGATTCTAAAGCATGCTTTTCAAGGCGTGAATATAATCAGGCACACTCAGAGAAGCTTGACTCAAAGAATCCCTCCCTTGCATAGGAAACCATAAGGCTGTAATAAGAAACATAACACCATGAACCTGCAACTCCACCAATATATCACAGAATCATACAATGAACTTTTAAAACAATCAACATTGCTCTGAGCGAAGATTTGTATCTTGCAACTGAGAAATTCTATCGTGGACATTGTGCAAGAAGAGCAGTTTGATGGCAGTGAATCGGTTGTGAGCAGTTCAAGCAAGTGAGAAGTGTTCTTGTCTTCTTTAGAATCCACAATCAAATATGCAGCGACTGCTGTATTCGAGAGACGTTTTCCATCTCCGGCAATAAAACTCGAAATCTCCACAGCGCTAACGAGAATTCAAAAAATTGAGAATCTAACAATAAATGATCATTTAAAAAGTGTATAGATGTGATGTAAAAATTAGTGTTCTCAAAAAAACGTAAACGTTGTCGAGACCGGTGCTCTATGAAGACAATGCCAGAATGTGAGGTGCTGTTCACAAATGGAACGGAGAGCAACTGTTACCGAGAAAATGGGTAAAGAATTGCCATAGAGCGGAAATTAAGTTATAATCTAATAATATATATAATAATATACTATCTTATATATATATTATCAAAACATCTAAGTGTGACAACACCCCCTCTCCAGTGGACATTCGCCTACCCCAAAGTGCCAAAACATCCATATCCGAGGCCTCAACCCAGCGATCCGTCAAACAGTCCAAACACAAATGACTGCAAACATCAGTTAAACATCAACTAGCTGCCTTCTTCCAGATTTGGCTGTTTGCCGCCCCTCAATCAAAAAGATGGCACACCGAAAAATCTAACCAATGATGACCACATTGGCTAAACCTTAACACTAGAACCGCATCCCTGATTAGGTCGACATCCGCCGCGTTTATTCCACAATGGTAAATCCACAAATCGCAAAGAACAACCGCATCACCCCAATGATTTCGCAAGCTACACCATTCGAACCAACGAAGGCATGTGTGTCCGCGGTAAAATAAATATGATGTGACGACACTCCCCCAATCTCCATGGACATAGTCCTAACACCTAAAGTCACTCAAATCCAGAACCTCACCCAGGACTCTGTCAACAAGCCAAATTACATGGTCAACATCAGTTCAACATCAAACAGACCACCTTCCAGATTCGGCATATTGTCTCTTTGAAGCGCGCTTTTTTCGCAAACAAAGCAAAAAAAACAAACATCAAACAGCTTTGGGAACGGCCCTGAACCCCATGCGAAAGTTAGCAGTCCAACAAGCGTCCCGTTGCATAACCCTCCCTCACCCAAAGTTGAAGCAACATGTCACAAACACACACACACCAACCCTGAAGGCCAGAAGATGGTCTCAATGGACCACACCATAGGAGGGTCCCCATCGACTTCAAAGGCTGCCATCCCGAACGGGTGTATTTACCCTCAGTCAGAGGGCAAACGACAAAAATACAAACCAATCATACACCATCGCAATATAAACATCACTACAACCTCTGGTGTTCTGGGAACGCGCGATATCCTCAACACGTAAAACCACATAACCGCAAAGACACAACCATCCACGCACCGAAACAACCGTCCGTCCTGCCCGATAGGACGCTCCATTTCAGTTTACACTGATGTACCATTAACTGTCTGTTGACAGAGTCGCGGTTGAGGCCTCCGATTGGCGGAACGCTTTGATATCGACTTATGTCCAGGAAAATCGGGAGTGATAGTCCCACAGCCCACTATTTGATTACCCGCCGACTGCAAACCATGCCTTCCTGGTAAGGCTGTTGCAATCAGGACAGCCATTCTGTCAGTTTGTATTTAAATATTTTTCTGAAATTTTGTAAGACTTTCGTTTTTCTTGGAGTAGTTAGAGTTGAAAATAAGTGGGAAACCTCCGATTTAATGGATTAATCCAGGCTCATAAGTAACAAAAGGTGAAATTGTAAAGGGTGCAACATATAGGTACATATATACTAACGTAATATATTTATATATATACATATAATATAATGTATACCACATTATATGTTAAATAATATAACATATATATATAAACGCTACATATACATACTAATAAACTCATAAAAGGCAGTGTGTGTGTGTGTGTGGGTGGTGTGGGGGTGTGTGTGTGGTGCTGGTGTTGTGTGTGCGTGTGTGGTGTGGTGGTGTGTGTCCGTGAATGGTATACGTACATATGCGTTCAGAATGGGAATGAATTCCTCCCAGGGCGAAATCAAAGTACCCCTTCCATTTCGAAGGGCCCCAGATCAATGACCAGCCTTAATTCTGTTTCTTAAAGTTTTGTACGAGGACATCTCAAGCTCGTCGCTGAATCCCCAGACACTCCCAAACGGTAATTCATTTGTAAAATCCAGGAATGGTTTTTAGCACAGCTGAAAAGTAGTTCCGGGAGCGTAGGACATGGAGCGCCGTCCGTCATTCCCCTGCAGTCCCTCCAAAATACTTGCCAACTTCTCTCAAAAACTACACAAGATTTTCAATGAATTTTAACACAACCTCATCATCCATGAACGGCAATGAAAAAACAGAGTCTGAAGGCTTCACGAACGATTTAAGGCGGGGGAGTCGCTTGCCACCCCAAAGAGGTATGCTTTCTCTCAAACGAACACACAATCCGATGAAATCTCACACCTCAACCCCATACCACCAAAGTTTGTCATAGAATAGAAAAATCTGCGCTAAAGGAGTTAAGGTGGCCCCCAAAATAAGTATTGCTTCCTCCCAAAACCACTACATACAATTCTGATAAAACTGACCACATCTACCAACTAGATGTCCCAAAGTTGTTCACCGACATTAAAAAACATGGGGTCCAGAGTTCTATGGGGAGTAGGGGAGGTCCCCCAAAAATATGAAATGCTTCTTTGTGAAACGCATCACATTGGATGATAAACCTGAACACAAACTTATCACCTAATACCAAGATTGTTCAATGCAAAAAAAATAATCCTGTCCTTTAAATTAGATCTTTTTACCCTTAAATAAAAATCTGTCCAACCGGCATTGGAGTTCCTCCCCTCCCCTACTGTACCTTTTGTCCTGTACGTCCGAGCCATTCACGTTACAGCCCTGACGGAGTCGCAACCCAACTTCTCTACTTCGCCAATGCGGAGCCCGCATACTAAACTGTTGAGAAAATGAACTGTTCACATCGCAGCCAGTGCTTCGCGTAGGCGTTTTGCTGCAATGCAAACCTCTCACGAGACGACGCATGACAAACAGTAAAACATCTCTCCCCAGCCACCAGAGCAGCCGTATGTACACAAAAAACATATTTCGACACCCACGACAATGCTACTGTTAACAGTGCTGTGTGCTTCGCGTCAGGATGTTTTGCAGGTGCAAAACATCTTTAAGGCCACGCATGGCTGTTCTACATTCACAGGCCCTGTGCTCACAATTTTCATGGTTTCGCAGGTGGCGCCTAAAATTTTTCAGCCGCACTTAAGCAAGCTGTGCACCTTTCACGATGCAACTGTACCTAGTTTGTAGCCTTTCCCACCATGCACAATCAACTAAGCCATCGGGCCTTTCCCCTATTCCACCATAACTCGAGCTGCGCAGATGTCCCACCAATTGCACACTTAACCTACGCAACCAACATGTCCACATTTACAGTAAAACCTAAAACTGCGTAGCATGTCCCACATCCCAGTATAAAGCCTACCTCATGGCAGTACCACCATTCGACTAAACCTCGCTACGCGCCTGCTCCACCTTCACCAACAACCTAGCTTGGTGTCCTGTCCCCCCATCACGACTATAACCCACACACGCCTTTCCCACAGCCCTATAACACTAGCTGGGCAGCCACATCACGCTATAAAGACTCTACAGACCGACCTACCACCTGCTGGTAATGACATAACCCCGGATCCATACAACTAAAAACCTCACCGCATCTATTCACCAGCTGCGACAGAGGCGTCCACGCGAAGTTACACAATTAACACGCTTCACCGCATCTAAACACCAGTGTGTAAGACGTATACCTGCAACATCCAAAACATGGCAACCTACACCACCCGCTGTGCTACCTACAATGTCCCACATACTACTTAAGTGCAAAGCATCCTGATCCTCATCAGTCTCTCGTCCCCTTTGATTGGTTGCCTCTCGTTCCCATTGATACCAAACAGTCCCCGCAACAACGCCCAGTGCCGGAGAGTGTCGCGCCAAGAAGCAAAGAAAGTGATGGCCCTGGAGTAACAAATGACTTCTGGACCGGCTTCTGAAAGGAGGCGGTGGCTTTGTGGCAACAGTAAGGAAAAAAAAATCCACATCACACATACGGAAAATCAAAGCAATCCGAGAAATGTTGTAGAGCAAACCGAGCAACAAATCTTGTCACACTAGTCTGACATCCACAGAAAGGAGAGAAATCTTCTCCACGTTGAGGAGACCACCGCTAGAAACTGTCTCTTAGTGCGTAATTCAACAAAGGCAATACCTTTTACGATAATCCGGCTGGGTGGTGGCGCTAGAGCCAAAGTGAACGTGGTGTGCAAGCAGAACAGATGTGGGTGGTGCTAACTACAAGGGATGCGGGTACGAGTGAGCAAGTACAGTGCTCCATCCATTCCGAGCAAGCAGGGGAGTTTGACCCTCAAGAGAGCATCATGGTCTCACTAAAGTCAAAACTCTCCAGGCAAGCATGCTCCACACACCAAAGGTCCGAATGTTCCTGCTCAACCGCACAGTCATAGGGAGATAACTGTCAGAGCATCAACCCGACAAGACCGGCTGTTTTGAAAAAGATGCCAACACAACTTTTCTCGAAGCACAAGGAACCGCCTCCAGTCCAAGTCGCAAAAAGACGTATCTCTTCTATCTCAACACAAACGCAAAAGGGAACTGTCAGAACACCTGGATGCTGTATCATCCCTGAACCAACGTGCTCTCACATGGCAAGAACAAAACCTATCGCCAGTTTCGAGGGCCAACAGAAGGTGTGGGTAAAGCAGTAATTCTCATGACTGGTTCTACAACTGTTGTCCTTCGTGGGAGGTACCTGTGGGAAAAAATAACACCTTGCCCAAGCCACCAAGTCCCTGCCCAACGATAATCTCTGGCCACCGGATCAAGTGCCCAAACCAAACATTGAGGAGCTCCTGCCACAACGACACCATCCGATCATCACTTGACCAAATGGTGCATTTCTTCTTCACACCCTGGTCCTCTAACGTCAGGAACACAGCACCCTCTCCTGCTCCCCAGTGCAGAATTCACATGACCTCACCCTGCATCAGCACAGCCCTCCATCTGATTCTTTGTGCATGACTCATCTGCACCCTCAACCTGCGTCGTCCCTCGAGAAGTAAATTGAGTTAACCTGGATTAATTCAATATCATCATGCAATTTGAAAAGTTCACGTGTTTCTGTGAAATAAAAATTGAACGGCATCCTGTTGATTAAAAAAAATACTTTTAACGACGGTTGGTAGACTTTAAATACAAACTGTAATTGCATTCCTTCAAAAACATGGGAACAACGTTACCTGGGTTCGATATTTGTAAGCATTTTTTTATGAAACTGTACCACATGCATCTGGTCGAAAAAATTAAAACTTACAATTCCCCAATGACTCAGGAACGCCTGGTAACCTAGCCCTCTTCTCATGAAACAAGAGACATTCGATTCTCCATTAGACATTCCAATCAATCAATAACCCGCCAGGAACCTATCCCCCCCCTTTTCCCTTGGAACATGCTCTGCCATCGCGATTGACATCGCGGAATTTCCAGGACGTACCCTCAGCCAATGTCGGGTCCGACAGCATAAAAAAGGACTTATGAACATATTTGTACCAACACACCCAACTGTGCAAAAACCTCGAAAAAGTATCCGCCAAACCCTGCGAATCTAAAATACTAAACAAAGACATCATCACTGGTGAATGTAATATGCCAGGATTCAATCGAAAATGAAGTTCCAACTATTGCATTTTACTGACAGTGGCTAGCGTTGCCCCCTTCTATAGCGAACCTGGAGTCAGTGCCGACCCACAAGGCGATCTGTGCAAAGACGCTGTGGGAAGTCTTATAGAATTCACAGCTAAGTCTGTAAAATGTATCTATGTCCATTCTGAGGAACCACACCTCTCAGGCATGCAAGAACAGTCTACAGTTGTTGGCTCGAGAACCAAACAAAACAGCTGGAAAGGCTAATTGCCGAGTCCATTCCCTCCGCTGAACCAGACTGTGCGCAGACTTTGATAGCGATCATCGTTCGATACTAAAATAAATAATCACACGTTCCCAAAGGAAAAGCCACCACAGCCTCAAGCCATACGTTCGAATTACCTCTACCAAGTGTAATTGCAGTATGCTTCTAACTAATCCTATTATAGCTTTTCCCAGTTCAGGTACTATTTGTAGTTTTACCTACAGCAACTTATGGAGATGATTCACATCTCTTATACATACAGACATAACAAAAACTTCAAAAAGAATACCAGGTGTATATCAGTGTGTTGGGTGTGTGGGGGGGAAGGGGAGAGGGGGGGGGGGGTCACCACGCATCCCACAAGACAGAAAACACATAGGGGTAATTAATTATTAAAAGCAAATCAAAATGAAAATCGAAAAGCAGCCGATTGGAAATGGTTATTACACCGTCTCTGTGCTCTATCACGCCTATTAATGTAGGCTTGCCCAACGTAAACTGAGTGATAAAGACATCATTTGTTACCATGTAAAAAAAGAACGTCTCTTGTAATAGGACAGGATTTTCTGATAAGCAAGATTTTGAACACATATTAATCGGTAGCCGAGGCGGGTTAAACATCAGAGCTTACTTATGGGTGAAAGTACGGAACCGGGAGGACCAAACAGGACATAAATATACCATCAAAGGAATCCCCGCATGAAAACGTCACATCCAGATAAGAGGGGAATGGAACAAACACCATGCAATCACCGAAAAGTCCCCAGGGGTGAGGAACGTAGTAACCAAAAAATAATTGAAATCAGATAAGCGTTTTTCCATGATCAAAAAAACATTTTCAAAGCAACCCCATTCGCCATCTTGGACGGCCCACGGCCCAAAATCCAATAGGTTCTCCTTCAGTGGTACATGTGTGACCCAAAATTCAAACGATATGGAACA
>CM068961.1:20050880-20065022 GCA_035128595.1 Eptatretus atami | reverse complement strand
CGCACTGTTCCGAAAATAATATCACAATTGGACAGGAGCTCGTTTCTTCATTTATTATAAATTATAAATCGATGCAATGATTAGTATTATAAAGTCCAAACGGTAATTGTTCATCTTTCTATAATCGTGCGAGAGGAGACTTGTAAGCTGCCGCTAACAAACACCCGTGGCCTCATGAAGCAGGCAACAAAGGAAACTAACTTGGTTGTCTTCCGTCGATCTTCGTGTGTGTTACAATTGCCGACAGTATTCAGGTCAGTAACATTCTGTAGCAGGTTTTGTAGCCCGAGAGCAATAGGCTCACACCATCTTAGCCGAGGTTGTATATGGCTAGACCATCTAGCTAGGTTGTAGTAGGCGTAGACCACTAGCTGGTGTGTAGTAGGCTATGACCATCTAGCCTAGGTGTGTAGTAGGCCTATGACCATCTAGCCTCGGTGGTGTAGTAGGCTATCCAATCTAGCCTCGGTGTGTATGTAGCTATTACCATCTAGCCTATGTGTGTAGTAGGCTATACCATCTAGCCTAGGTGTGTAGTAGGCTAGTAGCCATCTAAGCCTAAGGTTGTGTAGTAGGCTATACATCGTAGCCTCGAGGTGCTGTTAGTAGGCTATACCATCTAGCGCCGGTGTTTGTAGTAGGGCCATACCATCTAGGCCTAGGTGTGTAGTAGGCTGTATGACCATCGTAGCCTATGCATGTGTAGTAGGCTATACCATAGCCAGGTGTGTTGTAGGCTATTACATCTAGCCCGGTGTGTAGTAGGCTATAACTCTAGCCTAGGTGTGTAGGTTATCTAGCCGTTAGGTAGCTACATTTTAGTCTAGACAACTAGCATGTGTAGTAGGCTATTACATCCTAGCTAGGTGTGTAGTAGCTATACCATCTAGCGCCTAGGTGTGTAGTGGCTACACTAGCTGTGGAGCTATACATAGCCTAGTGGTGTAGCTAGCTAGCCTGTGGTGTATACCATGTAGCCTACGTTGTAGTGCTTTAGCACTAAGCAGGTGTTTTAGCCATAATCCCGGGTGCAGTAAGCTACCATCTAGCGCTAGTGTTATGCTATAACCATCTAGCCTAGGTGTTAGTAGCTAGACCATCTAGCCTAATGGTGTAGTAGGCTATACCATCGTAGCCTAGCGTGGTGTAAGGCTATACCATCTAGCCTCGGTGTGTAGTAGGCTATACCATCTAGCCTAGTGGTAGTGTAGTAGCTGTATTACCATCTACCTCGGTGTGTAGTTTAGGCTATTACCATCTAGCCTAGCGTGGTTGTAGTAGGCTTAGACCATCTAGCCTAGGTGTGTAGTAGGCTAGACCATCTAGCCTAGGTGTGTAGTAAGGCTAGACAATCTTAGCCTCGGTGTGTTTTGTAGTACTAGGGCATATACCATCTAGCCTAGTGTGTGTAGTAGGCTAGACCATCTAGCCTAGGTGTGTAGTAGGCTTAGTACTAAATCTAGCCTAGCCTGGTTGTAGTAGCGCTAACATCTAGCCTATGTGTGTAGTAGCGCCGTTAGTACCCATCTAGCTAGGTGTGTAGAGGCTAAACCATCTAGCCTAGGTGGTGTAGATAGGCTATACCATCTAGCCTCGGTGTGTAGTAGGCTATACCATTCTAGCCATCGGTAGTTGTAGTAGGCATATACCATCTAGCCTAGGTTGTTGTAGTAGGCTATTACCATCTAGCCTAGGTGGTGTAGTAGGCTATACCATCTAGCCTGGTGTGTAGTAGGCTATTACCATCTATCCTAGGTGTGTAGTAGGCTAACATTAGCCTAGGTGTGTAGTAGGCTATACCATCTAGCCTGGTTGTTGTAGTAGGCCATACCATCTAGCCTAGGGTGTGTAGTAGGCTAGTACCATTCTAGCCTAGGTGTGTAGTAGGCTAACCATCTAGCCTAGGTGGTAGTAGGTCTTATACCATCTAGCCCTAGGTGTGTAGTAGGCTTATACCATCTAGCTCGGTGTTGTAGTAGGCTATACCATCTAGCCTAGTGTGTACGTAGGCTACCATCTACCTAGGTGTGTAGTAGGCTAGACCATTCTAGCCTAGGTGTGTAGTAGGCTATACCATCTAAGCCTCTAGTGTGTAGTAGGCTATACCATCTAGCCTCGGTGTGTAGTAGGCTATACCATCTAGCCTAGGTGTGTAGTAGGCTATACCATCTAGCCTAGGTGTGTAGTAGGCTATACCATGCTAGCCTAGGTGTGTAGGGCTATACCATCTAGCCAGGTGTGTAGTAGGCTATACCATCTAGCCTAGGTGTTGTAGTAGGCTAGACCATCTAGCCTAGATGTGTAGTAGGCTATTACCTCTAGCCTACGGTGTGTAGTAGGCTATACCATCTAGGCCTCGAGGTTGTAGTAGGCTATACCAATCTAGCCTAGGTGTGTAGTAGGCTATACCATCTAGCCTCGGTGTGTAGTAGGCTATACCATCTAGCCTAGGTGTGTAGTAGGCTAGACCATCTAGCCTAGGTGTGTAGTAGGCTAGACCATCTAGCCTAGGTGTGTAGTAGGCTAACCAATCTAGCCTCGGGTGTGTAGTAGGCTATACCATCTAGCCTAGGTGTTGTATAGCAGCCATCTAGCCTAGGGTGTTAGTAGGCGTATACATGTAGCCTAGTTTGTAGATGGCACTATACCATTCTAGCCCTAGGTTGTGTGCTAGGTCCACTACACACATCCTAGCCTACGGTGTGCAGTAGGCTTACTACCATCTAGCTCAGGGTGGTTGTATCAGGCCTATACCATCTAGCCTAGGTGTGTGAGTAGGCTAGACATCAGCTAGGGTGTGTAGTAGGCTATACCAATGTAGCTAGGTGTGTGTCTGTAGGCTATACCATCTAGCATCGGTGTGTTTAGTAGGCCTATACCATCATAGCCTGGTGTTATTATGTAGGCGCTAGACCATCTAGCCTAGGTGGTGTAGTAGGCGCATACCTATGTAGCCTAGGTGTTAGTAGGCGTATTACCATCTAGCTCTTAGGTGGTGTAGTAGGCTATACCATCTAGCCTAGAGTTGTGAGTAGGGCTATACCATGTTAGCTTAGCGTGTGTAGTAGCTTATACCATCTAGCCTAGGTGATAGTAGGCTATTACCATCTAGCCTGGTGATTGTAGTAGGCCTATACCATCTAGCCTAGTTGTTGTAGTAAGCATTATACCATCTACTTAGGATGGATGTAGTAGGCTATACCATACTAGCCTAGGTTGTAGTTAGTAGGCTACATCCATTACTAGCCTAGGTGTGGTAGTAGGCGCTACGCCATTAGCCTATGGTGGTGTAGTTACGGACTATACCATCAGCCTAGGTGTGTAGTAAGGCTATACCATCAGCCTAGGTGTGTAGTAGGCTAGACCATCTAGCCTAGGTGTGTTAGTAGGCTAGACCATCTAGCCTAGGTGTGTGTAGTAGGCTCATACCATGTAGCTAGGTGTGTAGTAGGCTATACCATCTAGCCTAGGGTAGTGGCCACTAGCTATGTTAGTAGGCCCTTACACCATCTAGCCTAGGTTGTGTAGGTAGGCTACACACACTGCCTGGGGATAGTTCATTACTAGGTTGTAGTAAGCTATACCATCTAGCCTAGTGTATGTAGTAGGCTTACCATTCTTAGCCTAGTGATTGTAGTAGGCTACACATTAGCCTATGTGTGTAGTAGACTAACTAAGCCTTTAGTGCTGTAGAGCCTAGGCTAGTGTTAGACGGCTATACCATCTAGCCTAGGTGTGTAGTTAGCTATAACCATCTAGCCTAGAGTGTGTAGTAGCCGCCTATACCATCTTAGCCTAGGTGTCTTGTAGTAGGCTAACCATCTAGCCTAGGTGTGTAGTAGCTGTATGACCATCTAGCCTAGGTGTGTTAGTAGGCTATACCATCTAGCCTACGTGTTGTAGTAGCCCTCTGCCTAGGTTGAAAGTAGCTACACCATCTAGCCTATGTGTGTAGTAGCCTATACCATCTAGCCCTAGGTGCTGGTAGGCTATACCATCTAGCCTAGGTGTGTATAGCTATACCATCTAGCCTAGGTGTGTAAGTAGGCTAGACCATCTAGCCTTGAGTGTTGTAGTAGGCTTACACCATCTCGCCTAGGGTGGTAGTAGGCTACACCATCTACCCTAGGTGGTGTAGTAGGCTTACACCATCTAGCCTACGGTGTGTAGTAGGCTACACCATCTAGCCTAGGTGTGTAGTAGGCTACACCATCTAGCCCTAGGTGTGTAGTAGACTATACCATACTAGCCTAGGTGTTTGTATAGCTATACCATCTAGCCTAGGTGTGTAGTACGCATACCATCTAGCCTAGCGTGTGTAGTAGGCCTACACCATCTAGCCTAGGTGTGTAGTAGGCATACATTGTAGGCCTAGGTGTGCAGTACGCCTATACCATTTAGCCTACGGTGTGAGTAGGCTATACCATCTAGGTTTGCCGTAAGTAAACTATGATGCTTCGCACAATGACGACATCGCCTTAACGACCGCATTTCTCAAGAACGTATCCCGTCGTTAAGTGTGCATGACTATATATATATATAATATATTATATATATATAATATATATATATATACAATTGTTCTGGAAATGGGCCCTTAGTGTGTTATAAATATAGATTAGCCCAGATTCCCCTTAAATGCCAGTTTAGTTCAGTTGTTCGGTAATTGGACCTTACATGTTGTGTCGGGAGGTGTAGGCCGTCACTGTTCGTTGTTCATACAGTAGGTGGTGCCGAAGTGGTTTTCTTCTTCTTCCCTTCCCTCTCCGAACTAGCCCCGCCCAGTCGCTCTAAGAGTGTCGGCCAGCCGATTGGTGGAAGGAGGTGGCAGCGCAAATCTCGGGCGATGGACAATCACGGCGTCCCCGGGGGAGTGTTCAGGTAGAGGCGAGCGCCGGAAAGGCAGGGGTGGACGTGCCTGAGTGTCGAGAGAGCGAGCGCCCGGGAACAGTCTTGGATATTAACCATTAGGCACGGACAAGGCATGTGCCTAGGGCCAGGCAAAAATTCGGCCCAAAAATTATTTCACATTAAATATGTCTATTTTTTTTGTATTAAATATTTTGTTCTTGAAATCAGTTCATCTTTGTCTGGGGTCCATTCCATGAGCCCGAGAATGTAATTTAAATTTTCAGGCCATCTCTAAAATTTCAAAAGTTGCCTTAGGGCCAGCCGAGCGCCTTAATCCGGCACTGGCGGGAAGGACAAGAGAGAAACGGCCTAGTGGGAGTTCGCGATCTTGCTGTGTAAGGACGGCTGTGTCTGTCTGCGATCTGCTTTGTGAAAAAGGCAGGAGGAACTGCATGAGGGGAGTCGCGCGATCGACTTTTTATGAGTGACGGTCCTTCAACAGGTTCATCCGGAGTCCAAGTGACGGAGCCTCTGACTGTCCCTACTCACGGCACGGCTCGACACGTCTTGTAATTCCCGTCGTCCGCCTGTGGAGCCAACACCCCGATTTGGCCTGATCTGCTTATGGTGAGCAGGCCAGGCCTTATTTGTATTGCTGGACCTTATGGAAAGCCAGCTCGAGCACACCGTGGATCTTTCCGCCTCTTGTGCCGTCGACCCTACGGGGGATTGAATCGCTGAGGCTGCCAGTGGCGTGGCGGTGCGGACAACAAGGACGAACGCCGCCATTTTGCCACGCGGCGTGTTTTGGCTTCGTGCGCTCGAATCCGTTGACATCGCTTTTCACGAGCCGCATTCCTGCTTTGAACTTTTTCCTTCGTCATGAGGCATCACCAAGTTACTCTGTGTCTTGTCTGCATTTGCTGTCTAAGGTTTATTCTCCGCTAGGGTCCCTTCGAAAACACGGAATCATTAGCTCCCGAGTTAAGGCAGGGTTATAGATTATTATACATTGTCAGCTGAATTTTTGCTTGTTATGTGTCGTGTTCCCCGATGTGCCCCCAATAAATCTGGCTGATTCTATGAAAGTTGCTGCATATGAGTTTATTCGGCCATGCTGTGGAAACAATCGCTCGATTGTATTTAAAACAAAATGGTTACATAATGGCAGACTTCGCTCGTCTTTGACAAAACCCAGTCTGTAATCGGGTCGTCTATTTCCCAACTGGGCAAGGCACAGGTGTATTTTGGTTATCGATCTGAGGTGCGTAACCCGAGACCTGTGCCGAGCCAGCCGCGCGTTATAACCCCGGAGACGGGGTGCTGTTAAGTGACGCCGAATCTTCAACATTTTGCGCTGTCAATTGCAGTAGGGTGCGAACCCGCCACCGGCGAATCCTAACAACTATATATATATATATATATATAATATATATAATATATATAATATATATATAGTTTTTGCCTTATCACTCAAATGGTGAGGTATGGTGTTGGCTTAGGCAGTCAAGGTGGCTGGCTTGAGATCTTACGGTCTCTGAGTTTGAGGCCCCATCATGCTCTTAAAAATAACACCAGGTTGGTTTGACTATAACTGCCATCCTTCTGAGGTAGGCAAATGAGTACCAGCTTACAGGTAACAGGGCACTGCTCAGCAGCTCCACAGCCATGCTTCCAGAAATGATGCAAACAGCAAATCACAGATGCATAACAACACCTCAAGGTGAAGAAACTTTTAAAATTCTCGGCATCCGAATGCCAGATTCTGAATATTCACCGGAATCAAATTCCAATTTGGCCTTGTCACACACCCAACCTGTCCACCAAGTTTGGCCTGAAATCCATCCATAACTGTTTGAAGACATGCTATACAGTTTAACATTTTGGGCCCCTATCTCTCAATGCGTGAAGAATTACGTTAAAACCAATTCTCGTGTCCGGATCTGGATTCCAGAGTCTTCACCAAAATCTCATACAATTTATCCACTGTTGCACACCAACACTGTCCACCAAATTTTGTCCGAATGTTGTCCACAACGTTATTGAGATATCCTGCTCACCGCACAAAGAGACAGACGGAGTGAAAAACATAACCTCCATCACCTTACGATGGCGGAGGTAATGAATCAAGGACAAAATATCTTTCAAAATTTATCTTCACGTTTTTATATAGCTTTCCAAATATGTTCAAAAGAGCGTTGATCAGAATGTATAAAAATACAAAACAATTGAAAAAATCAACGAATATCACCAATTACATTAAACCTCTGTAATTTGAACCTCCATTTGGAAAGTGTCAGATCATCATGCAGCTTTCCGATGCAACAAGATTTGCTCTTCACAGGAAAATTGTTCGCCTGATTCTGTGCCCTCCGAGGGGCCTCCACACAGAGTACCTATTCTCAGGGGCATTATATATTCCCCTGCATGGATTTCTACGTAATCCCAGCAGCAACGTGCCATCCCGTGCGAACAACCGATTGGCATATTTGGGTTCGAATTGAGCTCTGTTCTGGCAGGCGTAACAAACATTACCACCCGGTGAGCAATCCCGTATGACTAGATGCTTCCTTAGTTGTTACACATTGCATCTTCTGTTGTTTGTGGAATTCAACCAAAAAGCCATTTTAGAATGCACGAAAGGAAACTACTTTTTGTGTACGTTATTCCAAATTTCCCGTTAAGATGCATGACGTCGAACCAATTAATTTTCTGTTTTAAATATGCCAATTCAATCCCTCAAGTTACGACCGCCCTTTGCGAAGATCGTCTGGTGATAACAACACCAAAAATATTTTTTGCATTTCTCTAAAGTTCACGAGAGAGAGAAATCCCTGGGTGCCAGCACCTTAGCTTCACATATTAAAGTAACTTTTCCAACGAGCTATCTTCGGAGCTTAACGAAGTGCCAAATGGCAGAACACAAAGAAAAGAAAAAAAAACAAAATAAGTTGATAAAACAATGTCATGATGTATTACCTCACATAAGTGTCTTATCTGTCATTTACCAATCTCTGGCATACACCCTGACTCATTGCATTGAAAATGAAAGACAACCTCGAGGACAGCAGTTGTCTGTTTCCTGTGCGTTAGTTGGAATCTCTCCAGAGAAAGTCGATCACAAATTGCATTTGCAGGCCTTGCTGCGGTTGTCTCGCACATTCAGCAAGCCTCGCCACTGGGGAACAGTGTGTCACAATAAATGTACTTCTAGCTACACTAGATCACCTCATCAAGGCAGACTATCGAAAGCTGACATTAACTCACAAGCAGAGATCCCACTTGTCAGTTTGGATATAGGGACCTCTTGCCATGGTACACTGTTTTTTTCTGGGGAATTAAACACAGGCTAGAGTTGTTTAACAGCACTGTCGGATCAGCACCAGGCCAAAAGTATTTCAGTTAGAAATTTATGCCTGCCTTGTCTCACTGGTGTGAGAGCAATGCGAATGATACCATCATGCATACTTGTGCAATCGTTGCTCAAATCGGAGTCCAAGAGACGGGCACATACATGTGAAACCATTTCCAAAGGATAGAATTGGACATAAACGATGATGTGGCGTAGTCAATGGAATTTTCTTAAACGATTATTGCATTGTGTCTTGACACTATCTGAGACGATGAATATTCACAATATATGAGCCCAAACAACAACAAACATTTTACAAACCATTTCCCCTTTTTCTGGGGCGTTGGTGAAATGATGCGTTATTCCTCCATACGCGATCAATTCATGCAAATCCTAAACATTCCAGGTCTTTCTGACATTTTCCATCCATGATATTTAAATGATAAAAAATAAAAAATAAAAAACAGATAAAAAATACCCAACCATATATGGTATGAGCTCAAGAAGCCTCCACCTTCCATTACATTTCACATTTACTTTGACATGCATCCCAATGTAGGAATAGAAACAAGCTACATGCTTTTGAAAAAACAAAGATAATTAATTTTTTTTTGTAATTTAGATGAATTCATGCAAATGTCTGAAATCAATTCATTCATATACATTTTTTGGGACTTCACCAAAAAATAACTACTTATTATATAATCAAAATAATGTATAAACAGGCGTTCACACAATTTTTTTTGTTTTAAAATTAGGTTCTCCAATGAGTTCCAGCAGAAAAACAGTTTGGATGCTCACGAAAAGAAATTTGTCAACTTCGAGCTCGTCGCCTGCTTTCCCAATCGGCACTCTGATTTTTAATGTCTCTCCGGCTTTGCTACTGAGTGCATCTTACTCCTCCATAAGTGCTCTTCTTCGAACATTCACTCCAGCCGAGACACTCGCAAAGCCGCTCTTCATTCTGGCGCTACTGAGCCTCCTCTTTTTTCCTCTTCTCTCGTCCGCACGCTCCTTCGATCTATTTTGTATTTTTTATTGTACACAGTCTAAATAAACTTATAACTCATATCATTTATAAACGTCATTTTTGTACACATAAATTTTGAAATCACAGTACTTGTATATCAGTAATGTATCACGAATAATGTTACCGACACTAGATGAGAAAACCTAATCCATCAAAAGGCCTCTTTTTGTCGCTGGTATGTTTTAACACTTCTGAGCATCTTTGAAGTACACATTTAAAGTTGTTTTTTATTATCTTTAACGCGCCGATGAGTACCTTGAGAACCAAGTTATGTGAACCACTGCTTTATAATATCGAATCAATAGATCACTCAGGCCTGTAGCTATTATAAGTGAAACAAGATGCCAAAGCTCCTTCATTTGTTTCTTCTTAAATATTGGTATGAATAAGGTGCAATCGATTGTTCAGTCCATACCTCCAGCCTTGGCAACAAACTGCAGTATAAAAAACATTCAAAAGAAATGTTGTCACCGTCCCCGGACCTGCTTCATTATTACATGGAGCAACGTATGTCAGGTCAGGTATGGGAGCATTGCGCCAGAGCAGCGGTGTCGCCTGCATCCACTTTCCGCCGGTACTCCAGGGGCCTCCGTCTGCCATCCCACAGGGAGATGACTGGCCCATCCCCATCTCCATGAGATGCCCGATCAACCTGCTGCAACGAGGCACACGTGGTGGCCCCATTGGCCTCCTCCACTCACCGCAGCACTCCCTCGCTTTGAGAATCTTGTGTGAGCAGGATCAGTGTCAGGAAAACGAAGCCACATGTCCATACAGCGCAGCTAAATGCTCATGGACTATGTTTAACAGGTAACAAAATCTCATCTGAGTCTCTCTCAGCAAACTGCTTGTTGGACAAAAAGTCCGACCAACGATAGCCAAGGATTCCCCGAAGAGATCTGGTACCAAAGGAATTTAGTCTTCCATCTCAGATCCCTGGGTCAGATTCCAAGTCTCACTCCATAGAGAAAAGGACTGGAAGCACCAAGGACCTGAAGACTCGGACTTTCATCCCTCACGCACAGGTACCAGCAGAGCCACCCACCCATGATCCAGTGAAATCCCAGCTCGCCAGGCCCGACCCAACGTCAATTGACCCTTCTGACTCACAAGCCAGCAGTGAACGATGAAACATCATTTGCAAGGAGCGAGTGAATCTCTTCCGCTGACCTCAACATCCTCAGTCCACAAACAGGACTGACAGGACCAGTAAGCATCCAAGATGTTTCATTTTGAAAAACCTGGATCTTAGTTTTGACCCAGGAAACCCGTAAATCCCAGCGGCGCTCCAACTCCTCATTCAGCCACCTCGAGGGCCCACAAAAGGCGATACTAAAGTGCTCCAACACAAGAGACTGCATCATCTGGGAAATGCAAGGTCATGAGATCTTGACATTCCCAAATGTTGCACCACAGCTTGATCACTCCGACATCCTCCAGGATCCAGTCCATACAAGTGCTGAAAAGTGTGGGGCCAGTACACAACCCCTTGACAAACTCCAGTAACAACTGGAAATAAGTCAGAGATGTATCCACCACATCTCACAGCCACTTCTCAGAATACCAGAGTAGAGTTCAGACATCAATCGCACAGTTTTGGTGGTACCCCACGAAAGACCAAGAATCCTCCAGGGGCACCCGATTCACTGAATCAAACGCTTTGCGGAGATCAACATTAAGCTGCAAGCACCCCTGCTGAAAAACTCCCGTCTGCGTTCGGCGTCAGAGGACCTGAAGAGCAGGATACGGTCAATCTTTGAACCTCTTTGGTGTAAAACGCCTGACTGCTCTGATGCTGGTTGCTCAAGCAGATATCGTGGGCGACCCTATCAAGAAATTATCCGAGGCAAAGACCTTGCCGGCACTGAGAGCAGCTCTCAAACCCCTCGCGTAGTTGTTTCAGTCTTGCGATCCACCTCCCTTTCCAGAGAGAGGACAACCGAGGCCCTTCTTCCAGTCAGTTGGGATGCATGGCCTGTGCTTCCAGGCAGAGCACGAAACTTGCATGCAACAACACGAAGTGCAGCATTTCCACCCACCTTGGAGAAGTTCAGCATGGATGCCACAGATCCCTGGAGGCTTTACCCCATTTCCAACCGGTTCAACCTGCCTCGTGTTTCCAACAAGCGAATGTGGACCAAAGTGATTGGAGGGTCAGCAACAGGGATTTAACACCCCTGACATCCAACTTGACAGGTGGTGGATCAGCCTGGTACACCCGCTCAAAGTAACCGCGCCAGCGGGCCTTCACTTCGGACTCCTCTGCCAAGAGCCTACCACCCTCTGCTCTCACTGCCAGTACACCGAGGGATGGGCTTGGATGAACGCAATGCGCGAAATTCCCCTGTAAGCAGGACAAGAATCACTTGATCACAGGTGATGCTCTACCCCTCACAGATTCCTCGCACCGTAGGCCTCCTTGTCCACCCTCTGTGCACGTACAGTTTTACGCCTCAGCTCCCTGAACAGCTCAGCTCTTCCATTCAGCCTGACCCTGTGACTCTGGTCAATGTATCCAGTCCCTTTGAGAGAAAAAAAAATTATTCTTCGCCCTACGGTGAGTTCCAAAGACATCACCGGCAACATCAAGGACGGTGGTCTTGAAGGCACCCACAACACTTCAGGATCTCCCAAGGCATCCAGACCCCCCAAACTTCCACTCAGCTTGTCGCAAACTCCCAGCTATCTCTCACCCTGAGCTTGCCAACATCCAGCCGAGCCTGGGATCGGTACCATTCTCCTGGGATTTAAGGTGCAACTTAAGTGTTGCTACAACAAGCCGTGGTCAGTGTTGAGCAACTAGCACTCCGGTAGACCCTGCTGTTCTGGATCATCCTCCAGCGACCATCACGAGGACATGGTCAATCTCCTTTGCCACACCCACCAGCGTTGAATACAAGTCCAGCTATGAGCTTGTGGGCGCTGGAACCATGAACTGGCCACCCTAATATCCATGACTTCTTGCAAAGTCAAGGAACTTCGTGCTATTTCAGGTTCACAGTTCCAGTCCCATGGGACCAACACACGTCAATGTGTGCTCATTAATTTCCCCATACGAAGTCTGAGTCGCAGTCTCATAGCTGGTGAGGGGCTGAGGTACTGTACTACTTGGGTAAAGGACTTCCACAAAGATGGACAGGATTTAATGAAATTGTAATCCTGTAATACAGCACAGGTATAAAACAAACAACTTCAATGAGTACTGGTACAGAAGAATCTATAAAGCAGATAAACCGGTTTTATCAAATTAAATAACCAAGAGTTGGTGTTAAAGCCCACCCAATGCTCACCTGTTTATACATTTATCGTTTTTAAAAGAACGTCTAATAATATTTTTATAAAGCATTGCAGTGAAGTCTGATCCAAATAATTTTAAAGCAACATATGTATTTGGTATATTGTAATCAGTTAAAAAATATAGTTGGTAGATATAAAAACATAGAAAGGAAAAAACTTTAACGTTTTGATGTGCTACAAAAAAGTTAAGTTCAAAACAGGTTCAAAATTTTTTTAAAATTTGAAATTATTTTTTAATTTCAACTTACATACATCAATAATATACCCCAAAGAACCTCCCATGCCAAATATCAGCATCCTAGTACACATATTAAATGAATGCAAGCTTCTAAAAACTTGCCCCAAAAACTTTAACGTTGATTGCTACAAAAAAGTTAAGTTCAAAACAGGTCAAATTTTTTTAAAAATTGAACTTATTTTTTAATTTCAACTTCACTACACCATAGTATACCCCAAAGGAACCTCCATGCCAAATATCAGCATCTAGTCCACATTTAAATGAATGGCAAGCTTCAAATAACTTGCACCAAAACTTTAACGTTGATGTGCCAAAAAAAGTTAATTTCAAAACAGGTTCAAAAATTTAAAAACATTTGAAATATATTTTCATTTCAACTTCACTACATCATAACATATAACCCCAAGCGAACCTCCATCTAAATATCAGCATCCCTAGTACAACCATATAAATAATGGCAAGTTCTTAAATAACTGCACCCAAAACTTACATTTCACGCTGACGCTCACGCTCACACTTGACGCTCACGCCTAGAGGGTCTTTATAGATTCTTCTGTACCAGTACTCATTGAAGTTGTTTGTTTCTATACCTGTGCTGTATACAGGATTACAATTTTCCTTAAATCCTGTCCATCTTTGTGGAAGTCCTTTACCCAAGTAGCACAGTACCCAATCAGCTCACCAGCTATGAGACTCGACTCAGACTTCGTGTGGAGAAATTAACGAGCACACATTGACGTGTGTTGGTCCCCATGGGACTGGAACTGTGAACCTGAATAGCACGAAGTTCCTTGACTTTGCAAGAAGTCATGGAATTAGGGTGGCCAGTTCATGGTTCCAGCGCCCACAAGCTCATAGCTGGACTTTGTATTCCAACGCTGGCGGTGTGGCAAAGGAGATTAACCATGTCCTCGTTGATGGTCACTGGAGGATGATCCAGAACAGCAGGGTCTACTGGAGTGCTCAGTTGCTCAACACTGACCACCGGCTTGTTGTAGCAACACTTAAGTTGCACCTTAAATCCAGGAGAATGGTATCATCCCAGCCTCGGCTGGATGTTGGCAAGCTCAAGGATGAGAGGGGAGCTGAGGAGTTTGCGAACAAGCTGAGTGGAGATTTGGGGGGTCTGGGTGCCTTGGGAGATCCTGAAGAGTTGTGGAGTGCCTTCAAGACCACCGTCCTTGATGTTGCCGGTGGATGTCTTGGAACTCACCGTCGGGCGAAGAATATTTTTTTTTCTCTCAAGGGACACTGGATACCATTGACCAGAGTCACAGGGTCAGGCTGAATGGAAGAGCTGAGCTGTTCAGGGAGCTGAGGCGTAAAACTGTACGTGCACAGAGGGTGGACAAGGAGGCCTACGTGCGAGGAATC
>CM068961.1:20032296-20044427 GCA_035128595.1 Eptatretus atami | reverse complement strand
AAACCACCTCTCGGCACACCACCACTGTATGAACAACGAACAGCCGGCTACACCTCCCGACACACATGTAAGGTCCAATTACCGAACAACCTGACTAAACATGCATTTAAGGGGGAATCTGGGCTAATCCTATATTTAATAAGGGAGGAGGAGATCTCAGCTGTCAGGTTTCTAATGGCAAGAAGAGGGAGGGTTCTTTGAAGTCAAGCTTCTCTGAAGTGGGGTGAATGATTATTTCAACATATCTTGAAGCCAATTCTCTTAGAAATCTGCATTGTTTTTTTCATAGATACTGTGATGAAGATGACACTCTCAGTGATGAAATCTTAGCATGTCTCAACTGAGGTTCCTTCTTTACTGATTGATGAACATATCGTTTTATCCCTTTCAGTCGTAGATATGCTCTGCGGCAGCATGCGCAGGGCTGACTTGTCACGGAGAAGTGAATCTTTCCATAAGACTATTCCAGGAGCAAAAGACATAACTCACAAAAGCCACTAATGGTTTTTTTTATCACGAGTCAATGAATGATTGAAATGGATACCCAGCAGCAACATTCCACAGCACAAACAATGCAAAACCTTGTTTTCTTCTTTCTCATATGTGAATTAGTTGTTAAATTTTCCTCCAGCAAATCTGAAAGAGATAATAAACTAGAAGGAGTATATGTGGCATGCCAATGCAAATCCCCATGCTTCCCACCTCAAAGGAAAGTTAAAAGATGGCAAAAAGTTCCACAGGAATGACCAACATCAAATTTTCAGTTAAAAAAAATTCAAAATTCAAAAAATCTTTTGTTTTTACCACTTTGTTTTGAAAAACATCTTGTTTTTACCCCTGTGTCACAGCCTCCTGGGGCATGACAGGGGGTCAAATCCAAAACCTTCATATTCATACATTCCTCAATGTTGATTGCTTATACAAATTGCATTTTTTTGGTATTTGACCTTTTGACCCATCCCTGAGCTTTCCATTTGCAGGGCAAAGTGATACTGCTCTTGCACCTTCACCCCATGTGGTGATCAAACTCCAAAATTCTGGTAAATTCGCACAACCATTTAGGAGGAGATAGCGTGATGGACGGATAGGGGGACAAGATGGACTGCTTTCAATATCCCCCTATTTTTAAGCATGGGATAATAATAATAGTAGTTCCTTTACAGGAACTTACAACAGGAGGGCAGACATATCAGGTGCAATATATCCTGCTTAAGGCCCAGTCACACCTTGACGTTTTAGCCAGGAATGGCAACGTATAAAATGCACGTAAACGTTCGCTTACGCTGAAGTTTGAGTTTTTTTTAAAGTTTTGGTCGTATTCATAACTATAGTAACGGCACAGAACGTTTCTTGTGTTAAAGATAACTTATACCAACGAATGCTTAGCCTGTTGTCGGCGTTCACAACCTATGCCCAACGTATTTAACTTAGTCATAGCGCGCTGCACGTATCGCCGACGACTCGTGGCGTTCTCTGTTAAAACCTCCGCACGCAGATTAAAATCATAACCGCTTGAAAATTGGAAGTGTCAACATCGCAGTCACACCTTGACGATTTAGCCAGCGTATGCCGACTATGAAAAATGTGTCTAAAACGCTGGGACACGTCGAATACGGTATGGGTAAGTTGTGTATACGTTAGGAGCACGATGAAAAACAATGAAGTACGTGGCATATTACGTGGTACGTCTAGTACGTCGTGAAATTCAAGCATGCTGAAATTTTACGACGTACTCGACGTATGGCTCACAAGTTCCGCATACGCTGGCATAAGTTCTCTGGCACGCTCCGCAATCGTTACACACGTCGGCCACAACGTTACTTGTAAGTTACTCATAAGTCGAAACATCGTCAGGTAATGTTTAGCTACCCGAAACTTAATTTTTAACCCTACGAGTAACGTGCTTTGACCCTATTAGTAGCGTGCTTGGAACCTATGAGTAGCGTGCTTTGAACCTATGTGTATACGTATCTCAAACGCACATTGGCGTTGTCGACGAATTTGATTGACGTCTTCGTGACGACCACAGAACTACTGAACGTGTTTCTAACTTACAGCTAACCCGCATAATGGCGTATTGGCAGCGTTTAGGGGAATTGGTATATACAAATTGGCTTCACAAGAGAACCCGTCAGTGTTCCAGACTCCATGTTGAGTAGATGTCAAGGTCAGTAGCAGTGGCAGTAGCAGTAGCAGTAGAGTAGTAGTAGTAGTAGTAGTAGTTCGAGAGAATTTAGTGATGTCGATGTTATTAGTAGTAGTAGTAGTAGTTCGAGAGAATTTAGTGATGTCGATGTTTAGTAGTAGTATGTAGTAGTAGTAGTTCCGAGAGAATTTAGTGATGTCGATGTTATTAGTAGTAGTAGTAGTAGTTCGAGAGATTTACTGATGTCGATGTTGGTAGTAGTAGTAGTAGTAGTAGTAGTAGTAGTAGTACTTTCAAGTAACGTGTTGCAAAGTGTGAACAACGTTCGTGTAGCGTGCTTACAAAACGTTACTCATAGGTTAGAAATATAGTTTCGGGTACGCTAAACATTACCTCGACGTGTTTCGACTTATGAGTAACTTACAAGTAACGTGTCGACGTGTGTCAAGATCGCATAACGTGCCTACAACTTATGGCCAGCGGTAGCGGAACGTTGTGAGTCATACGCCGGCATATCGTCGTAAAATTTCAAGCATGAAAAAATTCGAGGAAAACCCAAAGTTCAACGTTTAAAGCCAGCGTACTACCACTTATGGCAGTGTTTTTTCAGCGTGGTTTAACATATACAAAACGTACCCATAACGTATTCGACGTGTACCAGCGTTTTACACAAATTTTTCCAAAAATCGGCATAAGCTGGCTAAACGTCAAGGTGTGACTGGGCTTTATGGTTGCCAATCTTATGGTGGTTTTTCAGTGCTCTGTCTCTTTATAAATGCTAAGCATCAAGCGAGGAAGAAGCACATATCATTTTTCGGTCTTTGGTATGACTCAGCCGGGGTTGTGTTCAAACTGCCGACCTCCTCAGACGCAGAGCAGCCACCATTAGACCCCAGAGATCTTCTTCTCTCTTTTGTTGTTTTTATTATCCCCGCCGCGTGGCGGAAGGGGGATATTGTTATCAACCCGGGTCGTCCGTCCGGCTGTCCCTGCCCGTCCGTCCGTCCGGCTGGCTGGGCGTCAACATTTATAGCTGTGAGTGCGATAACCATAAACTGTTCGCCATATCCATTTGAAATTTTGGGTCACACATGTACCACCTGAAAAGGAAGAACAAGAACCTATTGATTTTGGGCGTGGCCGGCTCCAAGATGGCCGACTGGGCGGCGTCAACATTTAAGCTGTGAGTGCGATAACTCAAACTGTCGCCATATCCATTTGAATTTGGGTCACCCATGTACCACCTGAAAAGGAAGAACCAATTGAATTTGGGCGTGGCCGGATCAAGATGGCCGACCGAGGCGGCCATCTTGAAAAAAATGGTTTTTGTAATAAATGGAAAACGCTATTCTGATTTCAATATTTCGTCAGGCGGGGATTCCCCATCTCTGATGGTATAATTTCATCAATATGATGATCATCATCAGGATTATTAATTTATACAGCTATTGCCATTATTCCACGTGGATACATTAGCTCACCTGTTCGAAGAAAGAGAGTTATAGCGATATCCCTCGGCGTGAGCGTCATGTGAGCGTGAGCGTCAGCGTGAAAATGTTAAAGTTTTTGGTGCAAGTTATTTAGAAGCTTGCCATTCATTTAATATTGTACTAGGATGCTGATATTAGCATGGAGTTCCTTGGGTATATTAATTGAGTGAGTGAAGTTGAAATGAAAATAATTTCAAATGTTTTAAATTTTTGACCTGTTTTGAACTTAACTTTTTTGTAGCACATCAACAGTTAAAGTTTTGGTGCAAGTTATTTAGAAGCTTGCCATTCATCTTAATATGTGGACTAGGATGTCGAATTTGGCATGGAGGTTCCTTTGGGGTATACTATAGGTGTAGTGAAGTTGAAATTAAAAAATAAGTTCAATTTTTTAAAAAAATTTTTGAACCTGTTTTGAACTTAACTTTTTTGTAGCCACATCAACGTTAAAGTTTTGGGGCAAGTTATTTAGAAGCTTGCCATTCATTTAATATGTGTACTATGATCTGATATTTGGCATGGAGGTTCCTTTGGGTATAATATTGATGTAGTGAAGTTGAAATAAAAAAATATTTCAATTTAAAAAAATTTTGGACCTGTTTTGACTTAACTTTTTTTGTAGCACATCAACGTTAAGTTTTTTCCTTTCTAATGTTTTTATCTACCACACTATTTTTTACTGCATTACAATATACAAATACATATGTTGCTTTAAAATTATCTGATCAGACTTCACTGCATGCTTTTAAAAAATATTATTAGACGTCTTTTAAAACGATAAATGTATAAAACAGGTGAGCATTGGGGTGGCTTTAACACCAACTCTCTGTTATTTAATTTGATACAACCGTTTTATCTGCCTTTATAGATTCTTCGTACCAGAATCATTGAAGTTGTTTGTTCATACCTGTGCTGTATACAGGATTACAATTTTCATTAAATCCTGTCCATCTTTGTGGAAGTCCTTTACCCAAGTAGTACATACCAATCAGCTCACCAGCTATGAGACTCGACTCAGACTTCGTATGGAGAAATTAATGAGCACACATTGACGTGTGTTGGTCCCATGGGACTGGAACTGTGAACCTGAATAGCACGAAAGTTCCTTGACTTTGCAAGAAGTCATGGAATTTAGGGTGCCCAGTTCTGGTTCCATCCCCCCAAGCTCATAGCTGGACTTGTATTCCAACGCTGGTGGGTGTGGCAAAGGAGTTGACCATGTCCTCGTTGATGGCGCTGGAGATGATCAGAACAGCAGGGGTCTACCGGAGTGCTAAGTTGCTCAACACTGACCACCGGCTTGTTGTAGCAACACTTAAGTTGCACTTAAATCCGAGAATGGTACCATCCCAGCCTGCTGGATGTTGGCAAGCTCAGGGATGAGAGAGTAGCTGAGGAGTTTGCGAACAAGCTGAGTGGAGATTTGGGGGGTCTGGATGCTTGGGAGATCCTGAAGTGTTGTGGAGTGCCTTCAAGACGCACCCGTCCTTGATGTTGCGGTGAATGTCTGGAACTCACCGTAGGGCGCGAAGAATAATTTTTTTTCTCTCAAGGGACACTGGATACCATTGACCAGAGTCACAGGGTCAGGCTGAATGGAAGAGCTGAGCTGTTTCAGGGAGCTGAGCGTAAAACTGTACGTGCACAGAGGGTGGACAAGGAGGCCTACGTGCGGAATCTGTGAGGGGGTAGAGCATCACCTGTGATCAAGTGATTCTTGTCTGCTTACAGGGGAATTCGCGCATTGCGTTCATCCAAGCCCATCCTCGGTGTACTGCCGTGAGAGCAGAGGGTGGTAGGCGCTTGGCAGAGGAGTCCGAAGTGAAGGCCGCTGGGCCGGTTACTTTGAGCGGTTGTACCAGGCTGATCCACCACTGTCAAGTTGGATGTCAAGGGTGTTTACAATCCCTGTTGCTGACCCTCCCCAATCAACTTTGTCCACATTCGCTTGTGAAACACAGGCAGCGTTGAACCGGTTGAAAATGGGGTAAAGCTCAGGGATCTGTGGCATCCATGCTGATCTCAAGGTGGGTGGAAAGCTGCACTCGTGTTGTTGCATGCAGTTCGTGCTCTGCCTGAACACAGGCATCATCCCAACTGACTGGAAGAAGGGCCTCGTTGTCCCTCTCTGGAAAGGGAAGGGTGATCGCCAGTGAAACAACTACCGAGGGGTGAGGCTGCTCTCAGTGCCGGCAAGGTCTTTGCTCGGATAATTCTTGATAGGGTTCGCCACATCTGCTTGAGCACCAGCATCCAGAGCAGTCAGGCTTTACACCAAAGAGGTCAAAGATTGACCGTATCCTTGCTCTTCAGGTCCTCGCCGAACGCAGACGGGAGTTTAGCAGGGGCTGCTTGCAGCTTATGTTGATCTCCGCAAAGCGTTTGATTCAGTGAATCGGGATGCCTCTGGAGGATTTTGTCTTCGTGGGGTAACCAAAACTGAATCGATCTGATGTCTGAACTCAACTTGGTACTGAGAGTCTGTGAGATGTGGTGATACCATCTCTGACTTATTCCAGTTGTTACTGGAGTTTGTCAGGGGTGTGTACTGGCCCCCACACTTTTCAGCACTTGTATGGACTGGATCCTGGGAGGATGTCGGAGTGATCAAGCTGTGGTGCATCATTTGGGAATGTCAAGATTCTGACCTTGATTTCCCAGATGATGCAGTCATCCTTTGTGAGAACTTTAGATATCCTTTTGTGGGCCCTCGAGGTGCTGAATGAGGAGTTGGAGCCGCTGGGATTACGGGTTTCCTGGGTCAAAACTAAGATCCAGGTTTTCAATGAAATCTTGGATGCTACTGTCCTGTCTGTTCCTGTTTGTGGGAGGATGTTGAGGTCACGGAGAGATTCACTTCTTGGCAATGATGTTCATGTCACTGCTGGCTGTGAGTCAGAGGTCAATTGACGTCTGGGTCGGGCCTGGCGAGTCATGGATTCACTGGATCATGGGGTGTGGCTCTGCTGGTACCTGTGCGTGAGGATGAAAGTCCGAGTCTTCAGGTCCTTGTGCTTCCAGTCTTTCTCTATGGATGTGAGACTTGGACTCTGACCGGGATCGAGATGGAACTAAATTCCTTTGGTACAGATCTCTTCGGGGAATCCTTGGCTATCGTTGGTCGGACTTTTTGTCCAACAAGCAGTTGCTGAGAGAGACTCAAATGAGATTTTTTACCTGCATAGTCCATGAGCAATTAGCTGCGGCTGTATGGACATGTGGCTCGTTTTCCTGACACTGATCCTGCTCACCACAGTTCTCAAGCGAGGGAGTCTCGTGAGTGGAGGAGGCCAATGGGCCGACCACGTGCCCGTTGCAGCAGGTTGATCGGCATCTCATGGAGATGGGGATGGGCCAGTCATCTCCCTGTGGATGGCCAGACGGAGGCCCCTGAGTACCGGCGGAAAGTGGATGCAGGCGACCCGCTGCTCTGGCGCATGCTCCATACCTGACTGACACGTTGCTTCTCTGTAATAATGAAGCAGGTCCGAGGGACGGTGACCACATTTCTTTGAATGTTTTTATACTGCAGTTGTTGCCAAGGCTGGAGGTATGGACTGAAACATCGATTGCACTTATTCATACATATATTTAAGAGAAACAAATGAAGGAGCTTTTGCATCTGGTTTCACTTATAATAGCTACACCTGAGTGATCTATTGATCGATATTTATAAGCAGTGGTTCACATAACTGGTTCTCAGGTACTCATGCGCAGTTAAAAATAAAATAAAAACAACTAAATGTTACTTCAAAGATGCTCAGAATGCTTAAAAGCATACCACGCACAAAAGAGGCTTTTGATGAAGGTTTTCTCATCTGTGTCGGTAACATTATTCCGTGATATTCTGATATAACAGTACTGTGATTTCAAAATTTATGTGTACAAAATGACGTTTATAAATGATATGATATAAGTTATATATTATGACTGTACAATAAAAATACAAAATAGATCGAAGGAGCGTGCGCGAGAGAAGAGGAGAAAGAGGAGGCTCAGTAGCGTCCAGAATGAAAAAGAGCGGTTTGCGAGTGTCTCGGCTGGAGTGAATGTTCGAAGAGGCACTTATAGGAGGAGTAAAATGCACTCGTACAAAGCCGAGAGACATTAAAAATCAGAGTGGCGATTGGGAAAGCAGGCGAGCGAGCTCGAAGTTGAACAATTTCTTTTCGTGAGCACCAAACTGTTTTCTGCTGGAACTCATTGGAGAACCTAATTTTAAAAAAAAAATTGTGTGAACCCCTGTTTATACATTATTTTGAGTTATATAATAAGTAAGTTATTTTTGGGTGAAGTCCCAAAAAATGTATATGAATTGAATTGATTTCAGACATTTGCATGAATTCATCAATTAACAAAAAAAATTAATTTCTTGTTTTTCAAAAGGCATGTAGACTTGTTCTATTCCTACATTGGGATGCAATGTCCAAGTAAATGTGAAATGTGAAATGGAAGGTGGAGGCTTCTTGAGCTCATACCATATATGGTTGGGTATTTTTTATTGTTTTTATTTTTTTTTTTTTATTTTTATCATTTAAATATCATGGTGGAAAATGTCAAGAAAGACCTGGAATGTTTAGGATTGCATGAAATTGATCCGTATGGAGGAATACCATCATTTCACCAACCCCCAGAAAAAGGGGGAAATGGTTTAAAATGTTTGTTTGTTGTTTGGGCTCATATATTGTGAAATATCATCGTCTAAGATAGGTGTCAAGACACAATGCATAACGTTAAGAAAATTCCATTGACTACGCCAACATCATCGTTTATGTCCAATTCTATCTTTGGAATGGTTTCACATGTTTGCCCGTCTCTGGACTCCCATTGAGCAACGATTGCCAAGTATGCATGATGGTATCATTCCATTGCTCTCACCAGTGAGATCAAGGCCACATAAATTTCTAACTGAAATACTTTTGGCCTGGTGCTGATCCGACAGTGCTGTTAAACAACTCTAGCCCTGTGTTTATTCCCAGAAAAAAACAAGTGTACCATGCAAGAGGTCCTAATCAAACCTCGACAAGTGGGATCTCTGCTTGTCGAGTTAATGCTCAGCTTCGATAGCTCTGCTTGATGAGGTGATCTAGTGTAGCTAGAAGACATTTATTGACACACTGTTCCCCAGTGGCGAGGCTTGCTGAATGTCGAGACACCGCAGCAAGGCTGCATGCAATTTGTGATCGAACTTTCTTGGAGAGATTTTCCAACTAACCACAGGAAACAACACTGCCTGTCCTCAGGTTGTCTTTCATTTTCAATGCAATGAGTCAGGGTGTATGCCAGAGATTGGTAAATGACAGATAAGAAACTTACTGTGAGGTATACATCTGACATTGTTTATCAACTTATGTTTTTTTTTTCTTTTCTTTGTGTTTCTGCCATTTGGCACTACGTATAAGCTCCGAAGATAGCTCGTTGGAAAGTTACTTATATGTGAAGCTAAGGTGGCTGCATCCCAGGGATTTCTCTCTCGTGAACTTTAGAGAATGCAAAACAATATTTTTGGTGTTGTATCACCAGACATCTTCGCAAAGGGCGGTCGTACTTGAGGGATTTGAATTTGGCATTTTAAAACAGAACAATTAATTGGTTCGACCGATGCATCTTAACGGGAATTTGGATAACGTCACAAAGTAGTTTCCTTTCGTGCAATTCTAAATGGCTTTTTGGTGAATCCACAAACAACAGAGATGCAATGTGTAACAACTAAGGAAGCATCTAGTCATACGGGATGCTCACCGGGTGGTATGTTTGTTACGCCTTGCCAGACAGAGCTCAATTCGACCCAATATGCCATCGGGTTGTTCGACGGGCACCGTTGCTGCTGGATTACGTAGAAATCCATGGCAGGGGAATAATAATCCCTGAGAATAGGACTCTGTGTGAGCCCTCGGAAGGGCACAGAAATCAGGCGAACAAATTTTTCCCTGTGAAGAGCAAATCTGTTGCATCGGAAAGCTGCGATGAATCTGACAGCTTTCCAACTGGAGGTCAAATTACAGGAGGTTTAATGTAATTGGTGATATTCGTTGATTTTTCAATGTTTGTATTTTTATACATTCTGATCAACACTTTTTGAACATCTTGAAGCTATATAAAAAACGTGAAAGATAAATTTTGAAGATATTTGTCTTGATTCATTACCTCCGCCATCGAAGGTGGATGGAGGTTATGTTTTCACTCCGTCTGTCTCTTTGTCGGTGAGCAGGATATCTCAAAACGTTGTGGACACATTCGGACAAAATTTGGTGGACATGTTGGGTGTGCAACAGTGATAAATTTATGAGATTTTGGTGAAGATCTGGATCCAGATCCGGACACGAGAATTGTTAACTAATCTTCACCATTGAGAGATAGGGCCAAAAATGTTAAACTGTATAGCATGTCTTAAACAGTTATGGATGGATTCAGCCAAAACTTGGTGGACAGGTTGGGTGTGTGACAAGGCCAATTGATTTGATTCCGGTGAATATTCAGATCTGCATTCGGATCCGAGATTTTAAAAGTATTCTTCACCATTGAGGTGTTGTTTATGCATCCTGTGATTGCTGGTTGCATCATTTCTGGAAGCATGGCTGTGAGCTGCTGATGCAGTGCCCTGTTATGTAAGCTGGTACTCATTTTGCCTACCTCAGAAGGATGGCAGGTTTAGTCAAACCACCTGGTGATTATTTAAGAGCATGATGGGGGCTCAAACTCAAGACCGTAAGATCTCAACCAGCCACCTTGACTGCTAAGCCAACACCATACCTCACATTGAGTGATAAGGCAAAAACTATAATATATATATATATAATATATATTATATATATATATTATAATATTGTTAAGGATTCGGCGGTGGGGGATTCGCACCCTACTCTTGACAGCCAATGTTGAAGATTCGGCGTCACTTAACAGCACCGCCGTCTCCGGGTATATACGCCGGCTGGCTCGGCACAGGTCTCGGGTTACGCACCTCAGATCACGAATCAAAATACACCTGTGCCTTGCCAGTTGGGGAAATAGACCCCGATTACAGACTGGGTTTGTCAAGAACCGAGCGAAGTCTGCCATATGTAACCATTTTTGTTTAAATACAAATCGAGCGAATTGTTCCTCAGCATGGCACGAATAAACTCAATGCAGCAACTTTCATATGAATCAGCCAGATTTATTGGGGACACATCGGGGAACACGACACATAACAAGCAAAACATTCACGACAATGTTATAATCAATCTATAACCTGCTCTTAACTCGGGAGCTATTGGATTCCGTGTTTCGAAGGGAACCCTAGCGAGATAAACTCTAGACAGCATGCAGACAAGACACAGAGTACTTGGTGATGCCTCATGGACGAGAGGAAAAGTGTCAAAGGCAGGAATGCGGCTCGTGAAAAGCCGATGTCAACGGATTCGAGCGCACAAGCCCAAACAGCCGCGTGGCAAAATGGCGGCGTCGTCCTTTTGTCGCACCGCCCACGCACGCAGCCTCAGCGCATTCAACCCCCGTAAGGTCGACGGCACAAGAGCGGAAGATCCACGGTGTGCTCCAGCTGGCTTTTCATAAGGTCCAGCAACAAATCAAGGCCTGGCCTGCTCACGAGATCAGGCCAAATCGGGGTGTTGGCTCACAGGCGGATCGACGGGATTCAGCGACTGTCGAGCCGTGCCGTGAGTAGGGACAGTCGAGGCTCCGTCACTGGACTCCGGATGAACCTGTTGAGGACCTCCTCATAAAAGTCGATCGCGACTCCCCTCATGCAGTTCCTCCTGCCTCTTTCACAAAGCAGATCGCAGACAGACAGACCGCCGCCCTTACACAGCAGATCGCGACTCCCACTAGCCGTTTCTCTCTTGCCTTCCCGGCCAGTGCCGGATTAAGCCTCGGCTGGCCCTAAGGCACATTTTGAAATTTTAGAGAATGGCCTGAAAATTTTAAATTACATCTCGGGCTCATGGAATGGACCCCAGACAAAAGATGAACTGATTCAAGAACAAAATATTTAATACAAAAAAAGACATATTTAATGTGAAATAATTTTTGGGCCGAATTTTTGCCTGGCCCTAAGGCACATGCCTTGTCTGCCTAATGGTTAATCCACACTGTTCCCGCGCTCGCTCTCTCGACACTCAGGCAGATCCACCCTGCCTTTCGCGGCGCTCGCTCTCGCTGGACACTCCCCCGGGGACCCGTGATTGGTCCATCGCCCGAGATTGCCGTGCCCTCCACCAACGGCTGCCCGACACTCTTAGAGCGCTGCGCGGGCATGTTCGGAGAGGGAGAAAGAAGAAAACCACCTCTCGGCACACACCACTGTATGAAAACGAACAGCCGGCTACACCTCCCGACACACATGTAAGGTCCAATTACCGAACACCTAACTAAACATGCATTTAAGGGGAATCTGGGCTAATCCTATATTTAATAACCACACTAAGGGTTTTCCAGAACAATATGTTATAATAATATATATATTAATATATATATATATTATCTTTATCAGCACC
>CM068961.1:20000251-20009047 GCA_035128595.1 Eptatretus atami | reverse complement strand
TTTAATTTATTTATTTTAATGTATTTATATTTTCATTTACGGATGCTTACCGACAGTTCTGTGATTTTTGGGTGTAGCGACTTCGATGTCTGTCAGCAGACAAAATTACCATGCTTCACCATTGTCTCGGGTTGCTAACCTGCATTTAATTTTTTTCATTTTTTTTTTCATTTATTTATTTGTATTTATTTATATTTTCATTTATGGACACATTCCAATGGTTCTGTGATTTTTTCTTTCCTGGTGTATCGCTTGGATGTTCATTGGCACACAAATTCCAATGCTTCCTCATTTCTTGGGTCACTCATGTGCATTTTTTTCATTTAATTAGATTTTTCATTTACAGATGTTTTCCAATGGTTCTGTGAATTTTTTTTTACAGTGTACTTACTGGCTTTGATGTCCATCGGCATGCAAAATTTCAGCTTTCTCTATCACCCAGAAGATACCGATCTTTAATATCAGTCGTCAGTGGGTCAGTGAATCTGTGAGTCAGTAAGTCATGCGAAGAAAGAGCTTCATATGTATGTATGTATATATATATATATATATATATATATATATATATATATATATACAGTCATGCGCCGCTTAACGACGTTCCGGGCAATGACGGATCGCATATACAACGGATCTGCCAGCTCTGAAAAAAAAAAAAAAATGTAACTGAAAAATTCCTATCGCCGAGTGATGTAGCCTCGTATAAAAATAGCACATACAATTATGTACACTGTACTGTACATAATACCTCATAATGATAATAAACGACGACAGTGTGGCCCTGTTATAATGCGATCGTTGTGGTCCATAAAATGTCATCGCGAAAAACAGGATCGCGCTAAATCGGGATTCAAGGAAATCGGCTTTCAAACTGAACCAATGTTTCCACGTTTACCTTCTAGCAAGTAAATTACCTTTGAATTGAAGAATTCCGCCAATAAATCGTTGTTCTTAGTCGACATTAAAACACAAATTTATTTTTAGTGAAGCTTTTTATGTTGTTAAAACAATCGCATGTTCCGAAAATATATCACAATTGACAGGTGCTCGTTTCTTCATTTGTAAATTATAACATCAATGCAATGATTAGTATTTATAAAATCCAAACGCTATTTATTCATCTTTTTATAATCGATGCGAGAGGAGATTGTAAGCTGCTGCTAACAACACCGATGGCCGTCATGAACAGCACAAAGGTAAATGTAACGTGTCTTCCGTCTCTCTTGGATGTGTGTTACAATTGCCGACAGTATTCAGTACAGTAACATGCTGTACAGGTTTGTATCCGAGGAGCAATAGGCTACACCATATAGCTAGGTGTGTAGTTTTGTGTAAGTACGATGCTCGAAAACGAAAACGAAAAAAAATAATGTTCGCAAACGACGACGTCGCTTACGACGCGTTTCTCAGAACGTAACCCGTCGTTAAGTGGCGGCATGACTATATATATATATACTTGGGGTGTGACACATTGTGGAAGCATACGAACCATGTTTCCCATTGTCCCGGGTCACTCACCCGCATTTTATTTTCATTTATTTATTTTCTTTCTTTTTTTTCATTTACTTATATTTTCATTTACGGATGCTTTCCGATGGTTTTGAGTGATTTTTTTTGTTTATTTCCTGGTGTATTGGCTTTAATGTCTGTCTGCAGACAAAAGTACTGTGCTTCCCCATTTTCTTGGGTCATTCACCTGCATTTTTTTTCATTTATTTTAATTTTAATTTATGGATGTTGTCTAATGATTCGGTGATTTCTTTTTTTTCCAGTGTACTGGTTTTTATGTCCATCGGCACGCAAAAGTTCAGCTTTCTGCGTCACCTGGAAGGTACTGATCTTTAATATGATTTTGTGAGTCGGTGAGTGAGTGAGTGAGTGACTCCGTCAGTCAGTGGTTAGAAAGAGCTTTATATATAAATTATATATGTGTATCTGTATATACATACATGCATATAATATAAAAGATAATCTGCATCAGTGACATATCATAAAAGAAGATAAGGATAAAAATACGGTCAGGGTGAAAAATACACCGTTTAAAAAGAACACTTGATGTTTGAGGCATAGCCCTTTTTCAAAAAACTAAGGAACCAAAATATCTACTGCAATATATGGTGAAGTAATTATAAACATGTGTGTGAATAATTATTAATCAATTGTTGGAATATGGAAAAGTCCAGAATGTAACATTAATTGTTTGAGGGTGTAGAGGAATTAATGTTACATTCCGGACTTTTCCATATTCCAACAATTGATTAATAATTATTCACACACCTGTTTATATTTACTTCACCATATATTGCAGTCGATATTTCGGTTCCTTATTTTTTTGAAAAAGGGATATGCCAAAAACGTCAATTGTGGTTCTTTTAAAATGGTGTATTCTTTTAAAACAGTGTAATCTTCACCCTTACCATATATATATATGTATATATATGTACTGTATATGTATAAATTGTGTGTGTGTGTGTGTGTTCCTTCAAAAACTTTACCTATCTTAGAAAAACTGTTTTTGAGGCTGGTTACTTTTCTTTTCTTTCTTCTCTGTAAAATGTACGTTTGCCCTGTCAATGGTTCTCAGTCGGGTAACCAGAAGCCTCAATCTGTTGCAAATCAAAAGGTTTCTTCACATCGTTGAAATCAAAGATGTGACAAGAGCAGCTGAAGCTATGACATGAATAAATCGGCTCATTACACAGCAAATGTCATGAAGTTCCAGGTTGTCACATTACGTCTCCTGGTCGTCATATCAGCAGGAACCAGCCATCTTATCAGACAAATGTTTACAGGATGATAACTGGAATATTAAGTCATGCTTTAAAAGTGATGCTTTTCGATTTTCTCGGGTAGACACACATAAATCAAAATAACTGGATATATAAGAATAAGCTTTAATCATCATCAATACTATAAGAGAGATGTTTGTCTCTCTGTTTGTTGCCATTTTCTCAGATATGTCCAAATAGATCTTCGTAAAACTTTCAGAGGTTCACCAATGAGTGTTGGGGAGTGTTTTAAGTTATAAAATAAGTTTTTGAAAATTTTGATAAAAAGAAAGTTTTTTGTTTTTTAAAAATCGCTCTTTTGTGCCTAATCCTTTGTAGTTATGTGAAAGGGAATATTAAATGATTTCCGACCACATTCCTTAGTGGGTATAGGGAAGTGTTTTAGGCCCCCACAAAAGATAGAAAAAAAAAGCAAAACTTGATTTCTTCAAAATGCCAACTGGATTAGAACAGCACCGGGCAATGCCAGGAACCCGTGCTAGTACAGAATAAAAACCAGAAGGGCACTCGGTAGAGTGCATACCTCCATAATGCAATGCCTGATCCAGTAGAACATATCAGGCCCGATATTTTTTTTTCATTATCATGCTGTATATCAGTTTAGCCCTTTCTGTGAATGGTGAAGAATCACTGAAAATTAAATTTTTTTAGTGTATTTGGATCTGGATCTTCACCAAAATTGTATCAATTCTTCCTTGTCAATCACTCAACGTGTCCACCAAGTTTCGTCCAAATCCATACATAACTTTTTGAGATATCATGCTATATGCTGTATAGTTTTTGTGCCCTATCTCTCATGATGCAGAATCACTTAAAAAAATTCTAGTGTCTTCCCCAAAAATCTAATCAGTTGTTGTTGTCACACATCCAACCTGCCCGCACAAATTTCATCTGGATCCACCCTATTGTTTTTGGAGATATCCTGTACCACAACAGACAAACAAACAAACAGACTGGCAGGGGTGAAAGCATAACCTCCTTCCACCTTCGTGGTGGAGGTAACAAGTAATTCCATTGCAGTCTCGAAAAGGCTCTGTCTTGTTATAACTTGTTCCATGGAATCTGTTTTGAACTTGAGTTTGAACATATGTATCAGCCCATTATTCGACTATCAGATCCAATACACCTGTCATTTGCTAGTTTTTTTTATACATTTTGGAAACAAGAAAGCATGTTGTCAAAAGCAGGAGAGTTGTGAACTTGAAAAGTGAACAGTTACATGGTAGTCAGGCAAACATGTCAAGTTCAGAACGCATTGTCTTGATGGATAAAGCATCCTTCCACCTGGAGGAATTTGCCCACTTTTCGAATATGTTGTCGACAAATTGCTTTTTAAATGCTGTTTAATGATCATCCAGAGTGCTGTGGAGTATGACGAAACAAAATGGTCATAATTTAATCCAATCAAATCAAACTACATGAGTTGGTTTGTCTTGCCTGCAGATTCGATCACCTCTCTGACGATTACGACTTTCCTTGTGTGTCTATCCATAGATACACATACACACAGTGTACGCATCATTGACTGACTGATGTACCACACATTTTGCTACAAAATGTCGGTTCTGCCAAATCAGTTTCTTGGCCAAGGCTCATGCTGATCAGTTTTCCATTCCTCTCCCAGCAGCAGTGAGGGCAGGAATTTGGAATCTGGCCATGGTGCCGGTGATGGCTTAATGGTTATGGTGGTGGGCTTGGGATCCTAGGATCCTGAGTTCAAATCCACTTTCCTGTTGAATTAATACCAGGTGGTTTGACTCTGCACATCATCCTTCTGAGGTCGGCAAAATGAGTGCCAGCTTGCTGGTAATCCTGTGTCGGAGTGGCAACCTGTCCAGGACTATGCCCAATAGCCAAGGAGACTGCTGAAGCAGCACAACACAAACCAACAGCACGAGTATGGTCCCAATGGACGGATGATATACAGTCCTAAATCATTTTTAACTCATCTCTCAATGGTGATGAATCACTATAAAAATTAAGTAATTCTCGTATCCAGCTCCGGATTCGGATCTTCGCCAAAATTGAATCTATTCGGCCTTGTCACACACCCAACCTGTCCACCAAGTTCGTCCGAATCCGTCCCCAACTTTTGAGATATCATGTACACAAACAGACAGACAAGCAGAAAGGGTTGAAACACATTACCTCCTTCAACTTCAGTGGTGGAGGTAATTATCAATGACAACATTACAAAGGGAGAGGAGTCAGTCCTCATTCAAGCATCTCTCTCGGATGCAAGTTTTCTGCCTCAAGACTTCTCGGCAAAACACAATCAGCCTAAAATATAGGCTTTTCCACCATTTGTTGATACAACTGTGACAAAGTACCAGAGATGGAGAATCTCAAAAAACCAAAAAGTAACAACAACTATGGAGCAATATTTAGGCAGCATCCGACAAGCTTCCGACTCGACACTTGTTTCTGATTTAATGTCATTATACGAGACGCAACGAATCTCGGGTTGCAATGCTTTTGGTTAGGCCTCAACACCGTGAGAAGGAAAGCAAAGTTCTGAGGGTTTTTAACTCAACATTGCTTTATCTTTTGACGGGAAATTGAGCCTCACAAAGGTGCCCCGCAAACGGTTTCACTGGTCGAATTTTCTATCGACCAGCGCACAGATTTCGCATTCCCCAAATCCCTCGGGAGACACGTCGCAGGTGTATATTTCCAGGATGAAAGAATTGTCGATTAAACAATAATGGGAAAGAGAAGTAAATTTAAATCAGGGTTTAGTTGGTTCACGAGTCAGTAAGGCCTCGGTCACATTTGCCACGGCGGCCGTGGTCTCCAAAATCTACGGCACTAGAAATTATACGGCGGCCGCAGTATTTCACGGTCACACAATGTAGCAGTCAACATATGTTTTTATTTTTTCGGGAGCCGCACGGCGTATTTATAAATTGTGGAGACCGAGAAACGTGGGGGTGCCGTACGGTCTTTGATTTGATGTCGCACGGTGACCTTAGGGCGTTCCTGTGCGCGGCCATATAATTTTCAAGCAGACGCAGGTGCCCGCAAGGCGACTAAGGCGAACGTGCGGCCAAACGCGTCGTAACGAGTGGGTTCTTTTTTTTTTCTTTTTTTTTTACGCAGTCTTTTTTTTGGCTTGTCGAATTGCTACGGCGAACGTAGAAATGAAAAAGTTAACTCCGCGTTATAATTCCACGGCGACCTTACGACCTGTAAAATATAGCCAAACAGCGTAGGCCACCCTGAGGCCACATCAGAAACTCTGCGCCGCCGCACATTTCTGTCAATTCAGAGGGCTACGGCCGCGTATCCTCGCCGTAGAGCAAATGTGACTTAGGCCTAAGTGACCACTATATTCGTTATGGGTGTGTGCTGTCTGTCCTGTCCCGAGCATAGCTCCGTGGGTTTTGATCCGATCTTGATAAATTAGGGTGCGAGTTTGTATCATGAAATCTAGTTGTGTTTTTCTGGAGAATGGGCGTGCTGCGCCATTATGGGCGGAGCCACGGCCCAAAAAACGTGTTTTTAGGGGTAGCCGGTTTCAAGTTGCATCTTCTCCGAGGGGGTTTTGTCGAATCTGGCAGGGGTTTTTCGGTATTTGGTTAGCCCAATTGCACCTACATAGCCCAGGGAGCTCGATTTTTCATTTTCCCAAGGTCAAAGGTCACGAACCTAGAAAATGTCAAAAAAATCAATAAATTGGCATCAAGCTCCAAGTGTTTTCAACTGTTTCGAATGAAAGTTGGTATGCAAGTAGTGCTCTTCGAGTGCTACATTTCATCATTATGTTTTTCCCGATTCCCGCCAGTTTGCCCGTGGCGTCCCCTCGAAGGTCAAAAAATAAAAAAGGAAACCAGTGTACATTGCTCGTAGAACCATCGCCGTCTCCAGAATTGTTTTATCTTTACTAAGCTTGGCCACACACCCTTTGGTTGGAATTAACAGCTACTGAAGAATATGGGTGTTGCTATTGCAAGTCAAGAGCTCCCTTATCGCCACACCTGGCTCGCCATTAAAGGTGCAAAGAACTGGGGCAGATAAATTGGTGCAGTGGGAACAATTTTCACAGAGCTTCGATGGTGGTGAAACTGTGATTCAAAGGTATGTTGTCAATGGCGAGACCGTGCGAGAGGTGGTGAGAGTCGAAATTTGACGGGCCGAACCACAGTTTGGAGGTGTTTGTGAGTGCGTGGTTCAGAGGTCGCCGACCTTCTGTGCATCAAATATTTCTGAACATGCGAGAATGGCATGAAGTAAGAAAAAAAGGAAAACAGCTCAATTAACCTTTTCCACTCACTGAAATTGAATGCATAAATTACCATCTTGCCGTTCATTATCACCGTGCCTTCATTAAGTATTTTGGTTCTTGAGTGTTTTTCACCCTCACGTTTTTTCTGCTGTGCTGGATGGGATTTGGAAATGTAGCAAGTCGGCATCATGTCAAGTTGACCATTTCACAGTGCTCTTCTTTCGCCTTGCTCCTCTGCTATCCAAGTCCAGGTTTGATAAAACTGATGCAGACTCTGTTCTTCATTGGGTTTGATGCAATACATTCAAAGTGAGGATAAATATGCAGTGTTCAATATGTGGGGGGGACTTGGAGGGATGAGGGAGATCGGTGGAGTTAAGCTGAGATGTGAGAGAAGAAGGAGTAAATATTGGGGAGGGGGCAGTCGGGTCAGGAATTTGGAATTTATTCACGGGGACAGGTGAAGCTGCGTACTCTAACGTGTGGGATCTTTAATAGCATCCACCAGCGAGTTTAACGCGCATGCAAATCTGAGGGACGGTAACAACATTGATGATTCACCCTGCCTTGTGATGGAACCCGGGATGAACAGTTTATAGCTGGGTCGGGATTCGAATCCGGCTAGACAGCTTAGAGGCGAGTGTGGTACCTTTAGGCCACCAGAAAGCCCACAGAGAGGACCGGGTGTTTTGTCAACAAATACCTGTTCACAAAGAAATGGATACACTGGAAACAACTAACCAAATAACGTAATAATTTGCCCATCCCCCGCAGGGAACACGGGGTTTTGCTCTCTCCTTCTGTGTCGAATCTGCCTGGGTGGTCTGTCTAGGCGTAACATTTTCCATTTGAACTTTTTGTCATAAATCTTGGTGGTGGTGGTCGTATGGCAGCTTAGCTGCGGGGGTAGCTATCATTTCTTGAAGCGCGACTGTGTCACTGATGCAGTGCCCTCTACGTACACAACTGGTACTGTACTCATTCGCCCGACTCCGAAGGATGACAGGCTGAGTCAACCCCTGGTGTAATAATTAGCGGCCGACGGGGCTTGAACTCAGGACCCGAGATCCCAAGCCGCACCTCTAACCACTGAGCCACACCAGGCTAATCAAATCTTCATCAAACCTTTACTTTGAAATTGTGGAGAACACAAATTAATAAAATGTAACAATTTTGTTTTCACTGTCATTTTCGTCGAGTTTTCGTTTGAGTACAAAGCGGACGTTGGTTTGCATTTTGAGATGATTTCTAGCTTGAATTGTTGTCACTTCATTATCAGACAAGCCCAATATTGTTATTATAACACAATGGTTTGATCATGCATGAAGTGGTTTATTTATTATAGGCAAACTAAAAGTATTATTTCTCTCCGTCGTTTTAACGGAATCAGAATGTGATTAAAATGGATATATACGTGGTAAATCACCGGTCCTCGGTGGTGTAATGGTTAAAGCAATTTGGTTCGAACCCCGGCGAGTCGAAACAAAACTTCAATAAAAAAAAAAAAAAAAACAAAAGAAAAAACATAACAAAAAATAAAAGAAAAAAAAAAAAAAAAAAAAAAAAAAAAAAAAAAAAAAAAAAAAAAAAAAAAAAAAAAAAAAAAAAAAAAAAAAAAAAAAAAAAAAAAAAAAAAAAAAAAAAAAAAAAAAAAAAAAAAAAAAAAAAAAAAAAAAAAAAAAAAAAGAAAAAAAAAAAAAAAAAAAAAAAAAAAAAAAAAAACAAAAAAACAGAAAAAAAGAAAAAAAAAAATAAAAAAAAAAAAAAAAAAAAAAAAAAAGA
>CM068961.1:19992751-19995251 GCA_035128595.1 Eptatretus atami | reverse complement strand
CACAATTTCCTTCAATAAAAGCCAAATGTGGAATGTCTTTTATATCGGTGCTTTCATCGAGACCAATGCATAATAATCTAGGGTCTTTTAACGTCCTTGTGGTGCTCTCTAACATGTTTCTGCCATTTAACAAGTAATTTTGACGCAGGAGGAGGCCATTCGGCCCATCATGCTGCTGTACACCAAAACCAGATTGAAGTTGTGGCAGCTCATTAATGCTGCGTGAAAACACAGTTACTCTCTGCACTCCAACGCATTTGCTCCTTGAAGTTGCTGATGCTGATTGTCCATTGTTAGCTTCCCCAATCTACATCAGCCATCTCTCTCTCATACCCTCAAGTTGCCTTCTTCCTGAGGTTCTAAAAAATTGTTGCACACTCAATGTTTGGTCATCTTGCTCCTAAGCTCCCCGACCTCCACCTCCTCCACTATATTGGGATCATTACTTAAAAGGTCTAACACTGCACTCCCCTCGTGGGCTTATCTACAAAACTGGGTGTAAAGCAACCCTGGACTAAAACTAGGAAAATCTCCTCTGCTCTGCCCTTTCCCTGTTCCTGGACCCAATCTATCCTGGCAAGTTAAAATCCCCCATCATCAATACTCTTCCTTCCCCAATGCCTTCTGCATTCTTCATGAACCCTTCTTCCTGCTCCCCACATACCCAGAGCCTTATAAAAGCATCCCATCAGTATTTAATGTTTTACATTCTCTAATCTCTACCCATACAGGAATTTCCACATTATTTCGCTCCTTAATGTCATCCCTTTCTCTCGTACATACTGTCATCTACCCAGGTTGCTGCTGCTCCTCCAATTTCTCTTTCCTCCCGCACTGATACATCCTGTTTTTTTTTGTCCTGTCCTCCATTTTCCTCTCCCATTAAGCAAGTTACGCTTGCAACAACCATAATATATTCCTGCGATTACTCTGGCTTCTCCATCTTATTATTTAAGCTCCTGGCGTTGGTGTGAAATATTTTTTAACTGTAATTAGATTTTACTGCTGAACATGTCAATGTCATCAGTTTAAGTTTCCTTCCTTAAAAGCCTCTCCACCCTCCTCAAGTCTAAAAAAAGCCTTCTTCATTCCCTCCTCCAATTCCCACTGCAAACCCTACTGCCCTTTATGCTTAAATTATGGATATCATTCTGGAAACACTCCTTGCCCCAAAATGATTCCCATTACTCGTAAATTATATTCCTTTTCATCCTGGAAGAATACAGAAAACGTGACCTCACAGTCTTTGCTTTTAGTCGGTACACTCTCACCACTACGACCACTCACTAACACTTCAGGGCTGCCACCACTCACTACACCTCATCATGCGACAAACTGACTCACCCTCACCACTGACCACTCATACACCCTCACCACTGCACCACTCACTAAACCACCACTGTGACCACTCGCTGCAACCATCACCACTACAACCACTCACACACCCTCAGCGCTGCGACAGCTACTAACCCTCCACTGCACACTCACTACACCTCACCACTGCCACCACTCACTACAACCCTCACCACTGTGACCACTCGCTGACCATCACCACTGCCACCACTCACTACAACCCTCACCACTGGACCACTCACTATACCTCACACTGCACCACGCACTACACACATCACCACTGCCAACACTAACTAACCCCTCACCACTGCGACCACTCACTGCATCCTTGACACTGCCACCATCACTGCACCCTCACCACTGCCACTTCACGACACCCTCACCACTCACCACTCACTACACCCTCACCACTGCGACCACTCATTGCGTCTTCAACACTGAAACCACTTACTACAGCCTCACCACTCCACCACACCTAAACCCTCACCACTGCCACATTTAAACACCTCATCACTGCCACTGTTCACGACACCCTCAACTGCCACCATCACTAAACTTCACCACTGCGACCACTCGCTACACCCCTCACCACTGCTACCCTCTTACTACACCCTCACACTGCCACCACTCACTAAACTCTCACACTGCGACCACTCGCTACACCTCACCATGCTACCACTTACTACAGCCTCACCACTGCCACCACTCACTAAACTCTCACCACTGCGACCACTCGCTACCAACCTCACCACTGCCTATCAAAGTACAACACCCTCACCACTGCCCACACACATCTATAATCTCACCACTGCGACCACTTGCTACACCTCACCACTGTACATTACTACACCTCACCACTGCCACACTGTTCACAACACCCTCACCACTGCACACTCACTACACCATCATCACTGCCACCACTCACTGCACCCTCACCACTGCAACAATCACTACAAACCTCACACTCACTACACCCTCACCACTGCCACTGTTCACGACACCCTCACCCTTGCCACCACTCACGAAACCCTCACCACTGTGACCACTCATTGCATCCTCAACACGGCAACCACTTACTACACCCTCACCACTGCCAACACTCACTAAACCCTCACCACTGTGACCACTCGCTACACCCTCACCACTG
>CM068961.1:19972447-19992726 GCA_035128595.1 Eptatretus atami | reverse complement strand
GTGTTCCATGAGACTATTTATTTAAGGACATTTAAAAAACAAGTTTAATGTGATAGAAGTCCACTCATATATTACTTTCTGAGTAACAGATAATTATTGGTGTTTTACATCAGAGTTTTTTCTTTCAGAATCAACTTCCTTGATTGACTGACGGTAAGACCTCCATCCCAATAGCATTCTCGTATTAATGTGCTCAGGGCCTTGCAATAATCTCGAGTGAACTCTGTGTATTGATTGTAATGGCAGTTCCACAAGGGGGGTTGTTTGTGAAGTCGTCATGACCGGTACAAAAAAGCCAAAGAATAACTCATGAGACTGTTATTTTGGCCTTTCCAAGAATTTTAACCTTTCAGCTAAACAACTTCTTTTATTATTTAATTTTATTGTCCTACATTTATTATTATATTTTTTATTTTATTCATTATGTTTATTGTCCTCTCTTCTTATTGAACCATGGACTTTATTAGTTATGATAGTTTGATTCAACATCTACCAGGAGGTCAATTATAAGTGCTGTTCGCCAGAGGTTCCCTTTTGAGAGGTCGGATGCTCCAAGTGTAATAAAAACCTGCTCTCGCCACGAGCCATAAATCATGTTGACGAGACTGGTATTATGAAATAAAACGGGAAGCTTGGCCAAATTTGCGAGCTTGCAGAGAAAATTACATTTCGACTTTCTTTTAATCTCAAAGAACATCGGACATTGTTTGAATGTGACCCTGATTGAGATTTGGATGAGCAGTCAGACTTTTTTTAAAGCAACACTGAACGAAGTTCAAAACCCTCTGAAATACTTAACCCACTAGTGGATATTGTTCAGTGACCGCGCAGAACAAGAGGCTTTTGAAAGAAAGAGATCTGTTACTCCCGTTTCCAAGTTGCATTTGGCGAATCGTGTTTTCAGCCTTGTTTCTCATAATCGCAAGCCATGTTGATATCAAAATGCTTGGGTCTGCAACATTCCTCGTATTATTCAAAATATCACCCACTCTCTATCTTGGAGTCTATCTAAAAGCGCTCCAACAGGCTCAAGAGCCACCGCACGTAATGGCCCTGCCAATCCCTGGGATGTGAATACATGCAGCCCTTCGGCACAGAAGCATTATCTTGATGACGATTACGATCTTCTTCAAGTAGCAAAGTCAGAATGTGCTGAGAAAATCCTCTGCCTCCAGGTATTTGTGGGCTTGACATGACTGTGGGGGCAGCACGAGACACTGTTGGGACATGAAGATTTGTGCTTCTATTTTGGGTCTGTTGGTAATCTCGACTTTGTACATGTAACAAAAATCGTATGATCAAGTTCACCTGCTACTGAGTAACTGAGGTTATCCAGCGAAGCTAATAAAAGGATATTCAGAATTTTCCCATTAATTAATTAATTATTAATTAATAATGACTTCCCTTACAAGGACTTCAACACAGGAGGAAGACATTGGCCCATCAAAGTCTGGTGCTACGTCTTACCATCCTATGGGTCCGTTTCCATGCTCTTCATTTTTAAATTCGTTGAGTGGTCGAGCAAAGAAGCAGCACGTACCATTTTTAAAGGTATGACTCATGTGGGGTTCGAACCGCTGACCTCGCGAGACTCAGAGTGGACGCTCTAACCATTATGCCAACGAGTTTGTTTGCTTAATTGGTCAAATGTAATAGTGTCAGTCTCGGTATCAACTTTACCAGTGAAAGTAGTTCAGTGATATTCTAATGCAGGAAGATTAACCGTACATATATTACTAACTTTAAAGGCCCCAATTACTCCCACCTTGTGGATGGACCAGGGGAAGATTTTGGCCAGTCTTTCACAAACCAGCTGGCCAGGCCTGACGTTTCCACTAAAAGGCAGCAGGAATTGGAATTTGGTTCAGGGTGCCAGCAGTAACTCACTCACTTGCGAAATACACCTGTCGATCTCTATTGTCCACACCAATAGCTAATGCTCGCAGATGGACACCTGATCTTGAATATGGCCATCGCGGGACAGCGCACTTTGCGATGCAATGCCCTGCCTGTGAATGCCGATCTGACAGTTTATAGTACGGTCTGGGAATCAAACCACAATTAGACAGTTTAAGGTAATGGTGAAACCTGTTCACGCATCAAGTCTGACTACGAAGAGTAATGTGTATGCATTATTTCAATTGCTTGACAACACCAATCACAAATCAGTCTTTCAAGAACCCTCAATGGAAACATATCCTTCATCCCAACCCTTTGTGTTTACCCTCTCCATGAAAGTGTGGTTATATTTGTGATGTGATGCCAGTATTATGAATTTCTTTCAAATAACGTGCTCCATGGAATATGTATACGCACACAGACGGATTCCGTTAAATAGATAGACACTGGGCATCACAGGTATAGACTTGCCAACTGAATCTTGTTGGGTTCAAAGATTCTCTACTTGTGATTCTGCTCTGCTCTTCTGGGTACTTCTCTCCTCTGCTTGCTCAGTTCTGAAAGCATGAAATCGGATCAATTCAAAGAGACGGTTGCTTTCATGAAGTAACAATGGAAAAATGTCGATAATTGAAGGAATGACAAGACAGTCACAATTTAAAACCTTCAGGTGAATACATTTTTGTGATTGCCTAACTTATGTATGAATATATCAGGAACAGGCTGAAAAATAATCATCTCGTGCTTTTTCAATACATTTACCCTCGTGGGTGCTGCACCGGCTACTGATTACTGCCCAGGAACCGAGGTTGAAAAGTAATTTCCATGAAGGGGGGAAATCAGGCGCTAGGTTAGGAAGGCAATGGCCTGATACAGGGTGTAGTTAGCGGCGCACAATGTCAGGAATCATTTTCTGGAGTTTATATAAACCTTCACATTAACTTATTAACCTACACTGTTTGCACACACTGTATTAAATTAATGCCCTTATTCATCCTCCTGTAGAATTCTCTCTCTCTCTCTCTCTCTCTCTCTCTCTCTCTTTCATCTCTCTCTCTCTCTCTCTCTCTCATGCTCTGCTCACCTATCAGAATGCCCTCATGCACTCATCCATGCACACCATTGATTTATTCTACACACGCTGATTCTTTCAGATTCTGTTCGTCTCCGGATCATTGTTACTTGTTTTTGTGTTATTCCTCTTTGTGTACGACCACCCACCTTCCCTCAACCCTGCCACCCACCAATACAACATATAGCCGACCATTGGTAGTTTGTAAACCTGCTGCCCTTTGTGCTTTACCTTCTCTCACTCATAACCCAAACATACACTTACATCAACATAATTCTTTCTGTAACCTATGCAGCACTCCTGACTCCAATACTAACCCTTGCTGTTACGATCATACCAACACCAAACCATATTAACATTGGATGGATGATCCCCCTCATGCCGTGAGGCACGTAGGGCTACTGAAGGAGTTTCATTGGCTAGGGGGCACAATCCTGGATGGGTCGCCACGACGACACAGGATACTCCGCTTGGCTCACTTTTCCCCACAGCTGGAACTCATTGGCCAACCTCGGAAGGATAACAAGTTAAATCAACCCACCTGGTGTTATTTTGGCATGGCAGGGGCTTGAACTCCAGGACCTCAAGACCTTTGTATAAAAACAAAAAGCCTGGTGGTGCTTAATCTTAACGTTAGTCACCACAGCTTTTTATTATCATACCTTGCAACAACCAATATTCAAAAACTAAACAACCATAATACCAGACCAATCCAAACCATAAACAATTTCAGGGTAATCTGGAGCAATTTGAACAGGAAAGCTGATATGAATGTGTTTTCATATCAAATATAAAATTCTAATATTTGGGGAAGGTTTATTTGGGGAACTTCATTTCTATAAATTCCAATCGGAGTGCCCAACCCTCGAAGGCGATTGGCTCAATTGCAGATTAATAAAAGGAATTTGTAATTTGGTCACAGTACGAGCACGCAATGGAAAGACACCGTGGTATATCTATCATTGACCAGGAAATGCAGGGATGTGAGACGAGAACTTAATGAAAACCGATGGGCAACACACTCATTGATGCTAAACCCTGCCTGCAAACTACCAATCCAACAGGTTGGCGCTGGTTGGGGATATAATCCCACTAGATAGCCTCACAGGTGAGTTTGCTATGCTGTCAGCCCCAATAAGATGGGATTGCACAGATGGTATAATATGAGGCTTTGACAAATTATTTTGAATACTTACACAGTAGTACGTACTTCCTTTCCTGCTCATATTCTCCCACATCACACTTGGCCATAGAAATATTAAGTATGCAAAAAATATTAACCTTCAATAACCCATGGCATAGCTGCACCCACTCCCCTAACCTCCACCTCGTCTGCACAACATATTTATTTACCTTCTCCTTTCTGTACTCATATATCCTCATTTTCCCTTTTTCTTTCCGCTTTCACGCCCATCATCCCAAAGCTATCTAACCTAACCTTTCTCCCCAAAACAACCTCCATCATTGCACTTGTAACATACAAATTTCCCCAACATAAATCCTCGCTTTAACTCAAATGTTTAAATTTTAAAAAGAGCAGGTTGCGGGTCACCAACAATGTTCTGAAAATTTACAATATGATTATATGTGCATTTAAATAGTTCGATGCAAACTATTGTGGTTGCCAAACTATTGGAAAATTAATGAAATTTAACTCTGAGTTGTTATTTCTCGACGGCTGTTGAAAAAAAACAGCCGCAGGCCATATATGGATGGTGACGTCACGTTCTCCAAAACAAAGCGAGCTCACTCGCTCATTGAAGAAGTGTCCAGTTCAGCGGGCCGTTCTTTCGCTTTTTTTGAGCTTGCAAACTGTCTATATTATCTTTTTTTATTTTGAATATTGGTAGAACAAAGTTATTTGGATATTTTGTACATCATGGCTTGTACGTGTGTTCGTCATGTTTTGCGAAAATGGCTGGAAAACGGGTAATCGCTCTCAGATCCGCGAAGGAATCAAACATTCGCCGGCAGTGGATAAGATTTGTACAAACAAAACGGGCGAATTTTCCCCCAAAGAAAACGGGTAAAGAGAACCCTTTGGATAGACTTGTCAATTTGTGGTGACCATTTCACAGCCGAGGATTACGAAGGCTAAACACATCTGAGCCATTCCATGTAACTTTCTCTAGCGGTCACGCGAGTCACAGACATTCAAAGTGCTGTCACTCAATGAAGATGATTTTCGGATTTATTTTTGGCCCACATCCAAGGGCCCACGTTCTACAAGCCTGCAGAAATAAAATTCCGAATGAATCACTCTTCATTGAATGACAGCATTTTGAAATCTGTGACTCACGACCGCCAAGAGAAAGTTACATGGAATGGCTGATCTGATCACACTCTGGAATATGAGTTGTTGGTGTGACAAGTTCTTCCAATACTGCTCTGTCACAGAATCAATTGTTGAGTTTAAGTGAGAAAACTTGAAATGTATTCTTAGAGGTACATGGAAAACACATAAATAAAACTTTCTGAAAACAAAAGCAGATAAAAATTTTCTCAAAAATAAACTTATTGTTGATTAAATTAACTTTTTAACAGCATCACAAATGGGCTAATTTCATTTCAATTGTAAAAAATTGATCAATTTTCCACTTTTTTTTTCTAAATTTGGTAGTAATATTTCCCAATTGAGGCGAAACAGTTGTTGGTTTGATATGCCACAACAGTCTCTTGAAAGTTGGGGTTTGTTCTAACTGTTCACTTTCGCTGAGGTCAAGCTCAGCTGTCAGAAGACTTCAACGCCAAGGCTTCGGTGTATAATATATTTTGGGTCCATTATTGATTCATCTATTTCTGACTCTGAGGTGACTAGAGGGTTTAAAAATTATTATATCAAGTCACAGACGAATCAAACTTTACATTATTTTAGCATCGAACAAGAAAATGAAATCTACAAACCATCTATCTGGTGGAAGTCTGTCAGTGTGAAGTGCCGGGCAGTCAGTCCTGCCACTTGTACACGAAATAGGCCGTTTTCTGGCACTTGCAAGTGGCTCAAATTTATATGGCTCAGGGCCAGAAATCCATAGTATAAAATTCCCATCATCCTCGACTCGTCCTCGGCAATATCGGAAATGAAAACACTCAATTTCATCGCCGCTGTAAATCACTCTCTGATTCGCATCTCGCCATTGTTCACACGCTGTTTTCGCAATGTACGAAGTTTCGGAGAACGTGACGTCATGGCATCTTCGGTTAAATTCCGGTCTGTTTTTTCGATCATGACAAAAGTTTTGACTGAAAGTTAATTTAGCATATTTTGAGTTTCAAATGTAAGAAAATAATTGCCCAACGATTATTAATGTGATTACAACCTTCGAATCACGCGAAGTCATCAGCGACCCAAAACCTGCTCTTTAATTGAGTAAAGTTGAAGTGCATTTATTAATTAGAATGCATGGAAACAGTTTCCTCCTGAACGAACAAGTAATGCACAATGTTGGATTCAATCAACTTGGACAGGTAATGGTCACAGAGAGAACAATGGTCGAGTAACGAATGAGAATAAAATAAAAGATCAACATATTTCGGATTGTTAGCTGCTTCTTGTGCATTCTGAACAATTATTAATGTTCGAGACAAATTTTGCTGAAATAAGAGCATGAGGAAAAATGCAGCAGGCATGAGGAAGGAACTGGTGCATGCACAGGTGAAGGAGGAGTGGGTATAGGTATGGGGTGAAGAGGGAGCAGGTGTCGGAAGAAGTAGGGTGGGTGGAGACAGTTAGGAAGAGGTCTGCAAGATGATTTGGAAGGCAATGAAACTATTAAATGAGCAAAGGTACCTGGCGTTTATTGGCAAAGGTTACCGTTTGGGTCTCGGGGTCTAAAGGGTCTTATGGGTCTTGGGTCTTAAAGGTTCTTCGGAGTCTTAAAGGCTGAGGTGGTGGATGAAAATACCCTTTGGACAATCCCGAGAGGGATTTGGTCTGTGTGCCAAATGTGGTGGTTGTCGGCTTTGTGGTCTTTGCAAAAAACGTGAACATACAGACAGACAGATTAATTTTATTTATTAGATGTAGGTTACACATTATGTGGGAAGGATGGTAGACAGTGTTATGTGTTGCTTTAAAGGAGTGGCATCATCATCATCATGCTACCTTTAGAGAGCCTAACTGCTACCGAACAGTTGTTTGGCTCTGGTTAGAATCCTGGGTGGGTCACCAGTCTGACGCAGGATACTCAAACGAGTGTGCAGGAATTTGGAATTTGTTCAGGGTGCTAGCGATAGCTACCACTCTTACGAAGAACACCGTGGGATGTTTAACATCCACCACAAATGCCGGTAGACAGGACACCAGTCATCCGAGGGATGGCACACACATTGATGCATTCACCCTGCCTGTGAAATACCAGGATGACAGTTTTATAGCTGGGTCAGGATTCAAACCCAGGTTAGACAACATCGAGGCAGGTATGCGTACAGTACTCGAGTCGAGGTGATCCTACCTGTCCTCGTACCTTCTCCATTGGATTGAAATTGTTTTGTTGTCTCGTTGGCAGGAATTTTAGGTCGCCGATGGGTGATTTAACACATGTGTGTCGATGATGTCTGTGAGAGGGTCATCATCAAACGTGAATGTGCTGTTCATTCCCAACCTACATGTAAAATAGCATGTGTGTGCATATATTGTTACGATCGTGGGATTATAACCACCAACGAGGTTCCGGGCAGGTAGAGAATGAGAGGTCAAGACGCATCCACACATAATTTGCATGTCAGTTGTTGGTTAAAGACCACATGCTGTTCCAAAGCTGCCCTCCACATTTGGCTGAGCAATGCAGAGGACAGTTTGGTATTGAATCATGGCCTTATTCCGCCGCTTCACAATTTTCCTGGTATGGGTTTACATGCCAAAATCAATACGAGCTGCAGAGCCACCATTCCCTCAGTTACCAAAAACAGGTTCTCATTAACAAGATATATTATAAGCTATAATAGGGCGGAAGAGAAGGGAAAAGAACATGCCCGGTGAAACAAGTGAATAAATGATTAACCCTCATGCCACGATGCCAATTAATTATCTTATTTATTTAATCTTAAAGGCCTAACTCTCACAAAAGAGGAGGAGATTGGGACCATACTCTGTGCAGAAGCGTTAATGCTGCTTAAGTAGTCTCCTTGGCTATTGGCACAATCCTGGACGGGTCACACACTACCGACACAGGATACCAGCAAGCTGTGTATCCATATGTTCATCATCAACATCCATATGTTCATCGACGAAATTGTAGTAACATCGACCAGCATGCTGGCACTCATTTTGCTGACCTCGGAAGGATGACAGGCCGAGTTAACCCCACCTGTTATAAATAAATATATATATATGTATATATATATGTACATACACACACACACACACATATAATTGTGTAACATAAAAGCTGGGTATAACATTAAAATAACACGTGATGGAATTACATAACGTGTAAATAAATGAAACACTTCAAAGTACGATCATGCTTAATATAGTACGCTGTGATTGCTCATCATGCAAGCTTTTGAGAAATGTCCACACCTGCAGGGCTGTAAAGACCGTAAGCCTTTTCCGACATTGTCTCTTCCTTTTGCCTCTCCTCAGCAAAGGTTTATGGCGAGATACACATGAAACCCTTGTAAGAAAAACCATTGCTGTTGTTGCTTTCTTCCCATTATTACTTCTGTGTTAAAATTTTTCGATAACATTGCTCATAATTATATGAGCCATTCTACAGTAGTGTATCTCAGCAGAGCTGAATTGTGTATTTATGGTGAATATTTCCAATTCCACCAACTTTTTGTGCATGTTTTTTCCACCAAAAGGCACACCGCTTATCCTCCAAAATGATCGACTGCTTTGCAGGAGAATCGGCCAAGGGTTGCCCCCACACGAGGAGCGACACGAAGATGCATAGTAAGTATCCGGCGCTCTATAATTTGGTTCATGTCATGGCTCAAGGCTGTGGATCCAAGCGCCGATCAGCACTGTATTGGGACATTGAGATTTCGCACGAATTGAAAGCTAACCTACGAGCCGAGGTTTCGGATCGATCAAACACAACGTCTGTAACCAAAATTATATGTGTTCCGTTGGCCCTTTGTGGCTTCGCAAAATGGTCATGGGTTAAATGGTCACCCCAAGAGTCATATTGTAATGAAGAGACAAGGAGATCCAGGCACAACTTGAGCTTAAGAAGTTCTGTGATGTTTGGAAAACTGCACAAGTTGCAACAAAATGCAGTCTTGTCAAGTCGAAGTGGAATTATGAATGCATTCTTCAAATAAATGAAATGAATGAATTGCATATTTTTTTCATAACGAAACTCCACTATATTACCAAAAGTATTGGGACGGTAGAAAATGTAAGCTTTTTAACTCACAACCATTCATTCCATTTCTGATATAGTTTTACTGTCGCTAACACTTTTGTACCAAGTGTTGCTCGCATAAGGAAATTATTGCGCAATTCCTTTTTCAGAACAAGTGCAGGTTCGTGGTGGATTGTAGTCCGTTGAATCCGGCCCTCCGGTGGAATTCAAGACATCCACAGTGGCTTAATTAAGAAGTTAGGGCTCTGGGCTGGCCAATATTTCCTTCCGTATAATTCCTAACAGGCACAGCAATAAGCAAGGTACCTTGACACGGCTGGTAAAGGTTTCATAGTTTGGCATACAAGCCGGGAGTGGAGTATCGTCCAAATTGTCACAAATACAACAACAGGACAGCTTTTCTCAAGTACATCCTGCTTTGCATTGTGGGAATAATAAGCACATGTAGGTTGAAAGTGTTAATTTCAAGTTTAGGTGTGTTGTTCCAATAACTGCAAGATGTGTACAATAATCCTCGGCACGTGGTCAGATTTTGCATCACCCAATTTGGTGCGTGTTGTGAAATGCACTAGTTGTTGTCGTTTCCATCTTTTTAACACGAACAATGGTTCAAACTTAGAAAGTTAAAAAAAAAAATTAAATTATTTTTAACATTGTGCTCAATGAACTTGGATTGATACATTTCAACGAGTATTTTAGTGGGACATTTTTTAAGCAGGCGTTTAATTAAAACTACTGCGAAGTAACAAGCTCGGTCATTGACATGCTTCAGCTAGTTAACATGACTGTTTCGTGCAGCACTTTCCTGAAGAAGAAGAAGGAGAAGAAGAAAAGAAGAAGAAGAAAAAGAAGAAATAAAAGACGTATGATCAAGTCAAGTCAAAAAGTCAAGCCAGAAGAAAAGTGAAATTACATGAGTTTGCATGGGTGATTGTGTGCATGTGTACAGTTGGTGAGGGTCTCGTCAAGGGTGTTGTGTGGTTGATGTGTTTTTTACCCAAGCTCCTATCCCCTAAAAAACAATAATAAAACAAACAACAAAAAAACACCATTAAAAAAAAAATTTGCATTTTCTTACTTGATCTTGTGATGATAAATTGATGTGGTGTTGATGTGCGGAGGCATGATGCGCTGAATGGCCTACCTGCGTCTAATTCCCTTGTGATTTCGAGCTGCTTGGAACAACAAATTTAGATTTGCTTATATGAAGGATCATGCAGTCCTGTTTCAATGCCACCGTGTAAGTGCTGTGTGCCTCACATAAAGCGTTGGATGACATTTTGAAACAAAATCACAAAACATCGTTGTCTGACAAAGCTGATAAGATGTAAGCAATAATAAAAAGTCAGTGTTGGCATAAGAAAATGAAAGCAGTATTTCTACATGTTTAAGGACGTGTTAAAAAATAAAATTCAAGCTGTACAGAGGGATGTTATGAGATTAAACTGTGCGTGTTTGGCAAAACATGTTACTAAGCCTTTCACACATAACAACTATCTAAAATAAGCATTCCTTAAGGCCCAGTCACACCTTGACGTTTTAGCCAGCTTATGCCGATTTTTGGAAAATTTGTCTAAAACGCTGGTACACGTCGAATACGTTACGGGTAAGTTTTGATAACATTGAGAGCACGCTGAAAAACACTGCCATACGTCGTAGTACGCTGGCTTTAAACGTTGTACTTTTCGGTTGTTCTCAAATTTTCCATGCTTGAAATTTTAAGACTTATGCCAGCGTATGACTCACACGTTCCGCATAACGCTGGCCATAAGTTGGCGGCACGTCACGCGATCGTTGACACCGTTGACACACGCTACTTGTGAGTTACTCATAAGTCGAAACACGTCGAGTAATGGTTAGCGTACCCGAAACTTATTTCTAACCTATGAGTAACGTGTTGTACTCACGTTACACGATCGGTGAGACACACATCGACACACGTTACTTGAAAGGTACTCATAAGTCGAAACACATCAAGGTAATGGTTAGCATCAGTGTTCCAGACTCCCTGGTTTTTTTCTTCCTTCCTTCGGTATGATGGTGATTTTGACACTTCGATTTCTAGTGCGGTTGTAATATAATATAATTAATAGACTGCCGCTCAACGATTTAAATCATAACCGCACTGTACACTGAACACCGTCATACCGAAGAAAAAAAAAAAAACCGGTAGTCTGGAACACTGACGCTAACCATTACCTTGACGTGTTTCGACTTATGAGCACCTTACAAGTAACGTGTGTCGATGTGTGTCAACGATCGCATATTGTGCGTACAACTTATTCCCATCGCATGCGAAGCGTGTGTCATACGGCAAGTACGTCGTAAAATTTTCAACATGTTTAAAATTACAAGACGTACTCCACTTACTACGACGTATGATAGCGTACTTTAGCGTTCTATTCAGTATACCAAACTTACCCATACCATATTCGACGTGCGCCAGCGTTTTAGACGCATTTTTCAGAGGTCGGCATACGCTGGCAAGATCGCCAAGGTGTGACTGCGATGTTGACACTTCCATTTCTGCGGCGGTTAGATTTGAATGGTTGTGCGGCAGCCTTTTCATAACCTACGCCAGTCATCGTCGGCGATGCGTGCAGCGCGCTATGCATAAGTTAGACTATCGTTGGGCATAGGTTGTGAAGGCCGACAACAGGTTCAGCATTCGTTGGTTAAAGTTATCCATAACACAACGAAACGTTCTGTGTCCATTACTAATACGTTATGCATAAGACCAAGTCGTTATGAATACGTCCGAATCTTTAAAAAAAACATCAAAAGTTCAACGTAAGCCAGCGTTTTATAAACATTTTAATACGTTGCCATTGCTGGCTAAAACGTCAAGGTGTGACTGGGCCTTTAGCAGTTTCTGAGTGTTTGTTTAATGACCTGCCACAACTACTATGACTTGATCTGATCTCGAAAAAAAAAATCTCAGTCTCTGCAAGAACTGGAGAGAGAGCATGAGAGCAAATTTTGCTCAGGAGATTGGCAGTGGTGTGGGTGGTAGCGAGTGGTGGCAGTGTGAGGGTGTAGTGAGTGGTGGCAGTGGTGAGGGTTAGTAAGTGTAGCAGTGGTGTGGGTGTAGCGAGTGGTGGCAGTGGTGAGGGTGTAGTGAGTGGTGGCAGTGGTGAGGGTGTAGCGAGTGGTTTCAGTGATGAGGGTGTAGTAAGTGTAGCAGTGGTGAGGGTGTAGCGAGTGGTCACAGTGGTGAGAGTTTAGTGAGTGGTGGCAGTGGTGAGGGTGTTGTGAACAGTGCAGTGTAAGGGTGTAGTGAGTGGTCACAGTGATGAGGATGTTGTAAATGGTGGCAGTGGTAAGGGTGTAGTGAGTGGTCACAGTGGTGAGGATGTCGTGAACAGTGGCAGTGGTGAGGGTGTAGTGAGTGTTGGCATTGGTGAAGTGGTGTAGTGAGTGGTGGCAGTGGTGATAGTGTAGTGAGGGTGGCAGTGGTGAAGGGTTGTAGTGAGCGTCGCAACTCACTACACCCTCACCACTGCCACCACTCGCTACACCCACACCACTGCCAATCTCCTGAGCAAAATTTGCTCTCATGCCTCTCTCCAGTTCTTGCAGAGACTGAGATTTGTTTTTTTCGAGATCAGATCAAGTCATAGTAGTTGTGGCAGGTCATTAAACAAACACTCAGAACTGCTAAAGGCCCGAGTACAGCCTCCCCTGACGTTTTAGCCAGCAATGGCAACGGTATTAAAATGTTTATAAAACGCTGGCTTACGTTGAACTTTTGATGTTTTTTTAAAGTTCGGACGTATTCATAACGACTTGGTCTTATGCATAACGTATTAGTAATGGACACAGAACGTTTCGTTGTGTTATGGATAACTTATACCAACGAATGCTGAACCTGTTGTCGGCCTTCACAACCTATGCCCAACGATAGCTAACTTATGCATAGCGCGCTGCACGCATCGCCGACGATGACGTGGCGTAGGTTATGAAAAGGCTGCCGCACAACCATTCAAATCATAACCGCCGCAGAAATGAAGTGTCAACATCGCAGTCACACCTTGGCGATCTTGCAGCGTATGCCGACCTCTGAAAAATGCGTCTAAAACGCTGGCGCACGTCGAATATGGTATGGTAAGTTTGGTATACGTGAATGAACGCTAAAGTACGCTATTATACGTCGTAGTAAGTGGAGTACGTCTTGTAATTTTAAACATGTTGAAAATTTTACGACGTACTTGCCGTATGACACACGCTTCGCATGCGATGGGAAAATTGTACGCACAATATGCGATCGTTGACACACATCGACACACGTTACTTGTAAGGTGCTCATAAGTCGAAAACACGTCAAGGTAATGGTTAGCGTCAGTGTTCCAGACTACCGGTTTTTTTTTTTTCTTCGGTATGACGGTGTTCAGTGTACAGTGCGGTTATGATTTAAATCGTTGAGCGGCAGTCTATTAATTATATTATTACAACCGCACTAGAAATCGAAGTGTCAAATCACCATCATACCGAAGGAAGGAAGAAAAAAAAAACCAGGGAGTCTGGAACACTGATGCTAACCATTACCTTGATGTGTTTCGACTTATGAGTACCTTTCAAGTAACGTGTGTCGATGTGTGTCACCGATCGTGTAACGTGAGTACAACACGTTACTCATAGGTTAGAAATAAGTTTCGGTACGCTAACCATTACCTCGACGTGTTTCGACTTATGAGTAACTCACAAGTAGCGTGTGTCAACGTGTGTCAACGATCGCGTGACGTGCCGCCAACTTATGGCCAGCGTTATGCGGAACGTGTGAGTCATACGCTGGCATAAGTCTTAAAATTTCAAGCATGGAAAATTTGAGAACAACCGAAAAGTACAACGTTTAAAGCCGCGTACTACGACGTATGGCAGTGTTTCAGCGTGTCTCTCAATGTTATCAAAACTTACCCGTAACGTATTCGACGTGTACCAGCGTTTTAGACAAATTTTTCCAAAAATCGGCATAAGCTGGCTAAAACGTCAAGGTGTGACTGGGCCTTAAGGAATGCTTATTTTAGATAGTTGTTATGTGTGAAAGGCTTAGTAACATGTTTTGCCAAACACGCACAGTTTAATCTCATAACATCCCTCTGTACAGCTTGAATTTTTATTTTTTAACACGTCCTTAAACATGTAGAAATACTGCTTTCATTTTCTTATGCCAACACTGACTTTTTATTTTATTGCTTACATCTTATCAGCTTTGTCAGACAACGATGTTTTGTGATTTTGTTTCAAAATGTCATCCAACGCTTTATGTGAGGCACACAGCACTTACACGGTGGCATTGAAACAGGGACTGCATGATCCTTCATATAAGCAAATCTAAATTTGTTTGTCCAAGCAGCTCGAAATCACAAGGGAATTAGACGCAGGTGGAGGCCATTCAGCGCATCATGCCTCCGCCACATCAACACCACATCAATTTATCATCACAAGATCAAGTAAGAAAATGCAAATTTTTTTTTTAATGGTGTTTTTTGTTGTAGTTTTTGTATTATTGTTTTTTTAGGGGTGGGGGCATAGGAGCTTGGGTAAAAAACACATCAACCACACAACACCCCTTGACGAGACCCTCACCAACACTGTACACATGCACACAATCACTCATGCAAACTCATCTAATTTCACTTTTCTTCTGGCTTGACTTTTTGGCTTGACTTGATCATACGTCTTTTATTTCTTCTTTTTCTTCTTCTTCTTTTTCTTCAGGAAAGTGCTGCACGAAACAGTCATGTTAACTAGCTGAAGCATGTCAATGACCGAGCTTGTTACTTCGCAGTAGTTTTAATTAGACGCCTGCTTAAAAAATGTCCCACTAAAATACTCGTTGAAATGTATCAATCCAAGTTCATTGAGCACAATGTTAAAAATAATTTAAATTTTTTTTTAAACTTTCTAAGTTTGAACCATTGTGTCGTGTTAAAAAGATGGAAACGACAACAACTAGTGCATTTCACAACACGCACCAAATTGGGTGATGCAAAATCTGACCACGTGCCGAGGATTATTGTACACATCTTGCAGTTATTGGAACAACACACCTAAACTTGAAATTAACACTTTCAACCTACATGTGCTTATTATTCCCACAATGCAAAGCAGGATGTACTTGAGAAAAGCTGTCCTGTTGTTGATATTGTGACAATTTGGACGATACTCCACTCCCGGCTTGTATGCCAAACTATGAAACCTTTACCAGCCGTGTCAAGGTACCTTGCTTTATTGCTGTGCCTGTTAGGAATTATACGGAAGGAAATATTGGCCAGCCCAGAGCCCTAACTTCTTAATTAAGCCACTGTGGATGTCTTGGAATTCCACCGGAGGGCCGGATTCAACGGACTACAATCCACCACGAAACCTGCACTTGTTCTGAAAAAGGAATTGCGCAATAATTTCCTTATGCCGAGCAACACTTGGTACAAAAGTGTTAGCGACAGTAAAACTATATCAGAAATGGAATGAATGGTTGTGAGTTAAAAAGCTTACATTTTCTACCGTCCCAATACTTTTGGTAATATAGTGGAGTTTCGTTATAGAAAAAAATATGCAATTCATTCATTTCATTTATTTGAAGAATGCATTCATAATTCCACTTCGACTTGACAAGACTGCATTTTGTTTGCAACTTGTGCAGTTTTCCAAACATCACAGAACTTCTTAAGCTCAAGTTGTGCCTGGATTTCCTTGTCTCTTCATTACAATATGACTCTTGGGGTGACCATTTAACCCATGACCATTTTGCGAAGCCACAAAGGGCCAACGGAACACAATATAATTTTGGTTACAGACGTTGTGTTTGATCGATCCGAAACCTCGGCTCGTAGGTTAGCTTTCAATTCGTGCGAAATCTCAATGTCCCAATACAGTGCTGATCGGCGCTTGGATCCACAGCCTTGAGCCATGACATGAAGCAAATTATAGAGCGCCGGATACTTACTATGCATCTCGTGTCGCTCCTCGTGTGGGCGGCAACCCTTGGCCGATTCTCCTGCAAAGCAGTCGGATCATTTTGGAGGATAAGTGGTGTGCCTTTTGGTGGAAAAAAGTTGGTGAGAATTGGAAATATTCACCATAAATACACAATATCAGCTCTGCTGAGATACACTACTGTAGAATGGCTCATATAATTATGAGCAATGTTATCGACAAATTTTAACACAGAAGTAATAATGGGAAGAAGCAACAACAGCAATGGTTTTTTTCTTACAAGGGTTTCATGTGTATCTGCCCATAAACCTTTGCTGAGGAGAGGCAAAAGGAAGAGACAATGTCGGAAAAGGCTTACGGTCTTTACAGCCCTGCAGGTGTGGCACTTTCTCAAAAGCTTGCATGATGAGCAATCACAGCGTACTATATTAAGCATGATCGTACTTTGAAGTGTTTCATTTATTTACACGTTATGTAATTCCATCACGTGTTATTTTAATGTTATACCCAGCTTTTTATGTTACACAATTATATGTGTGTGTGTGTGTGTATGTACATATATATATACATATATATATATTTATTTATAACAGGTGGGGTTAACTCGGCCTGTCATCCTTCCGAGGTCAGCAAAATGAGTGCCAGCATGCTGGTATACTGTGGCGGAGTGGCGACCCATTCAGAATGTGCCCAATAGCCAAGGAGACTACTTAAGCAGCACCAACGCTCTGCACAGAGTATGATCCCAATCTCCACCTCCTCTTTTGTGAGAGTTAGGCCTTTAAGATTAAATAAATAAGATCATTATTGGCATCGTGGGCATGAGGGTTAATCATTTATTCACTTGTTTCACCGGCCATGTTCTTTTCCCTTCTCTTCCGCCCCTATTTATAGCTTATAATAAATCCTTTGTTAATGAGAACCTGTTTTTTGGTAACTGAGGGAATGGTGGCTCTGCAGCTCGTTAGTGATTTTGGCATGTAAACCCATACCAGGAAAATTGTGAAGCAGCGGAATAAGGCACCATGATTCAATACCAAACTGTCCTCTGGCATTGCTCAGCCAAATGTGGGAGGGCAGCTTTGGAACAGCATGTGGTCTTTAAACCAACAACTGACATGCAAATTATGTGTGGATGCGTCTTGACCTCTCATTCTCTACCTGCCCGGAACTTCGTTGGTGGTTATAATCCCACGATCGTAACAATATATGCACACACATGCTATTTTTACATGTAGGGTTGGGAATGAACAGCACATTCACGTTTTGATGAGACCCTCTCACAGACATCATCGACACACATGTGTTAAATCACCCATCGGCGACCTAAAATTCCTGCCAACGAGACAACAAAACTATTTCAATCCAATGGAGAAGGTACGAGGACAGGTAGGATCACCTCGACTAGAGGTACTGTACGCATACCTGCCTCGATGTTGTCTAACCTGGGTTTGAATCCTGACCCAGCTATAAACTGTCATCCTGGTATTTCACAGGCAGGGTGATGCATCAATGTGTGTGCCATCCCTCGGATGGACTGGTGTCCTGTCTACCGGCATTAGTTGGTGGATGTTAAACATCCCACGGTGTCCTTCGTGAAGAGTGGGTGAGCTATCGCTGGCACCCTGAACAAATTCCAAATTCCTGCACACTCGTTTGAGTATCCTGCGTCAGACTGGTGACCCACCCAGGATTCTAACCAGAGCCAAACAACTGTTTCGGTAGCAGTTAGGCTCTCTAAAGGTAGCATGATGATGATGCCACTCCTTTAAAGCAACACATAACACTGTCTACCATCCTTCCCACATAATGTGTAACCTACATCTAATAAATAAAATTAATCTGTCTGTCTGTATGTTCACGTTTTTTGCAAAGACCACAAAGCCGACAACCACCACATTTGGCACACAGACCAAATCCCTCTCTGGGATTGTCCAAAGGGTATTTTCATCCACCACCTCAGCCTTTAAAGACTCCGAAGAACCTTTAAGACCCCAAGGACCCATAAGACCCTTTAGACCCCGAGACCCCAAACGGTAACCTTTGCCAATAAACGCCAGGTACCTTTGCTCATATTTAATAGTTTCATTGCCTTCCAAAATCATCTTGCAGACCTCATTCCTAACTGTCTGCACCCCACCCTTACCTCTTCCGACACCTGCTCCGTCTTCACCCCATGCCTATACCCACTCCTCCTTCACCTGTGCATGCACCAGTTCCTTCCTCATGCCTGCTGCATTTTCCTCATGCTCTTATTTCAGCAAAATTAGTCTCGAACATTTAATAATGTTTCAGAATGCACAAGAAGCAGCTAACAATCCGAATATGTTGACTTTATATTTTATTCTCATTTCGTAACTCGACCATTGTTCTCTCTGTGGACCATTACCTGTCCAAGTTGATTGAATCAAACATTGTGCATTACTTGTTCGTTCAGTGAGGAAACTGTTTCCATGCATTCTAATTAATAAATTGCACTTCACTTTACTCAATTAAAGAGCAGGTTTTGGGTCGCTGATGACTTCGCGTGATTCGAAGGTTGTAATCACATTAATAATCGTTGGGCAAATTATTTTTTTCCTTACAATTTTGAAACTCAAAATATGCTAAAATTAACTTTTCAGTCAAAACTTTTGTCAGTGATCGAAAAACAGACCGGAATTTACCGAAGATGCCATGACGTCACGTTCTCCGAAAACTCGTGAACATTCGGAAACAGCGTGTGAACAATGGCGAGATGCGAATCAGAGAGTGATTTCAGCGGCGATGAAATTGAGTGTTTTCATTCCGATATTGCCGAGGACGAGTCGGAGGATGATGGGAATTTATACTATGGAGTTTCTGGCCCTGAGCCATATAAATTTGAGCCACTTGCAAGTGCCAGAAAACGGCCTATTTCGTGTACAAGTGGCAGGACTGACTGCCCGGCACTTCACACTGACAGACTCCACCAGATAGATTGGTTTGTAGATTTTCATTTTCTTGTTCGATGCATAAATAATGTAAAGTTTGATTCGTCTGTGACTTGATATAATAATTTTTAACCCTCTAGTCACTCAAGAGTCAGAAATAGAATGAATCAATAATGGACCCAAATATATTATACACGAAGCCTTGGCGTTGAAGTCTTTCTGACAGCTGAGCTTGACCTCAGCGAAAGTGAACAGTTAGAACAAACCCCAACTTTCAAGAGACTGTTGTGGCTATCAATACCAAAACATGTTTCGCCTCATTGGGAAATATTCTACCAAATTTAGAAAAAAAAGTGGAAAATTGATCAATTTTTTACAATTGAAATGAAATAGCCCAATTTGCTGATGCTGTTAAAAAAGTAATTTAATCAACAAAAGTTTATTTGTTGAGAAATTTTTTCATGCTTTTGTTTTTCAGAAAGTTTATTTATGTGTTTTTCCATGTACTCTTTAAGAATACATTTCAAGGTTTTTCTCACTTAAACTCAACAATTGATTCTGTGACAGAGCAGTATCTGGAGAACTTGTCAACCAACAATCCATATTCACAGAGTGGTGATCAGATCAGCCATTCCATGTAACTTTCTCTTGCGGTCACGTGAGTCACAGATTTCAAAGGCTGTCATTCAATGAAGAGTGATTCATTCGGAATTTTATTTCTGCAGGCTTGTAGAACGTTGGGCCCTTTGGATGTGGGCCAAAAATAAATCCGAATGAATCATTCTTCATTGAGTGACAGCACTTTGATGTCTGTGACTCGCGTGACCGCTAGAGAAAGTTACATGGAATGGCTCAGATGTGTTTATGCCTTCGTAATCCTCGGCTGTGAAATGGTCACCACAAATGACAAGTCTATCAAAGGTCTCTTTACCCGTTTTCTTTGGGGGAAAATTCGCCCGTTTTGTTTGTACAAATCTTATCCACTGCCGGCGAATGTTTGATCTTCGGGAAAATCGGTGAGAGCGATTACCCGTTTTCCAGCCATTTTCGCAAAACATGACGACACACGTACAAGCCATGATGTACAAATATCCAAATAACTTTGTTCTACAATAATTCAAAATAAAAAAGGATAATATAGACAGT
>CM068961.1:19943452-19966405 GCA_035128595.1 Eptatretus atami | reverse complement strand
GAACAGAGACTTGGGATGTGGTGGATGGAGAGGGATGGGGTATGATAAACAAGATGGACACTATAGGGACTTTCATCTCCTTACCGACAGGGACTTTCAGGAAGGAAAGCAGGGAATTGAAGAGGTGGGTTGGGGGTGGATTAGGGGGAAGAAAAGATCGTGGTTTTGGATGGTGGAAGACACGAGATTGGTGGTGAACAGCTGTTTTGAAGACCTGGAGGGAAGAGTGGGATTGAAGAGTATGTGGGAGTTTGTTTCCAAGGTAGGAAAAAAGAGGAATGAAAGAGTGAGGTGAGCAGCGATTCTTGATTTTGGTAGTTTTACCAGGAGGAGGTTGCTGGTGTATCTTGAGTGCCTGTGGAATATAGGGGCGGGGGGGGGGGGGGACATATCTTCAGACAAAGTAAGGGAAGCGAGGCGAGAGTAGACAGTGGAAGCAGAAAGACCACGACCTGCCCGTGTGAGAGAGAGAGAGAGGAGAGAGAGAGAGAGAGAGAGAGAGAGAGAGAGAGACAGAGACAGAGACAGAGAAGAGACAGAGACAGAAACAGAGACAGAGAGACCAAGACTCGCTCATCGCAGGAGATACCAATGATCCTAAATGCTTGTTTAACACAGCGTGAAGCCGAGAAAAGTGAGGGGGGAGCACCAGCCAGAGAGGAGAGCAGTACTCCATCAGGCTGTGGGACGAAAGCTTTGAATGTGGTCAGGGCTTCAGGTGGGCCGAGGAAGGACTTTGCATGACGGAGGATGCCCAGTTGGCGATTGGCTTTGGAGGCCAGCTTGAAATGTGACTTTCCAGAAAGATCATGGCAGATAGTGAGATCCAGAAGCTTGAATGAAAGGATTTCTTCACAGGATTGTTGAGAAAGTAGATGGGGGGGGGTGGTTTCAGACGGTCCTTTCGGAAAGACAGTGACAGTGTGAGATTTGTCAGAATTGAAAGACATGTTCCATGTGTTGGCCAGTTGTGATTATATCTGTAGAGAGTGAAGAGACTGCTGTTTGCCCATCTGGAGGATGGCAGATGGTATGGCAGAGGGTGGAGTTTATCAGCAAGGATTATAAAGAGGATTTTCCAGAGAGTCAGAGAGATCATTGATGAAAACCAGAAAAGAACAGAGCCTAGAACATGCCTGAGGAACTCCAGCCTGGAAGGAAGACGGGAATGAGAGAATCCATTGAGGGCCACATGTTGGCTGTGACAGGAGAGGAAGTCTGGCAAGCCATGAGTGGAGTTGTCCTTGGATATCATAAGCAGAGAGTTTGTTGAGCAGGCAGGGTGCCAGACTGTATCGAAAGCAACAGTGTCTCGGGAGATGGCTCTGATTTAAGTTTTTGTTTTTGCATTTTGGCCAAAAATTTCAAATGGTTTCGTCAACACCAAACGTTTTGCTACACGGCTTCTTGAATCTCTGCAGTGTTTTTTGCATACCTCAAATGGGACTCAAGGTGGGCTTTTTGGGGTATTGCCACCATACCTACAGGCCAGACTTGTGGATGTTAGGGATGTTGTCAATGCACACAGTGACCAGTCTTTGACATAAAGGCATGTAGCTCTTTCAAGTTGCCAATGACTATTGGTGGTCTCTCTGATCAGTCTCCTCCTTGCTTGGTCACCCAGTTTGGAGGGACAGCCTGATCTCGCAGGGACTTTTGTGGTACTATCGCCTTCCACTTCTTCATGATTGTCTTGACTGTGCCCAAGGCTCTTCAAACCTTTGAAATATTTTTTTACCCTCCCCTGATCTGTGCCTTTCACAACTTTATCCGGAGGTCTTTTGAAAAGCTTCTTGGTGCTCATGGTTGAGTCTTTGCTGTGAAATGCACTACCCAGCAGAGTAAAAAACAGTAACAGCTTAATTTTATTCTGAATAATCAGAATCACTACAATTCAACACAGGTGGAGGCCAATTAACTTGGTGTGGTGATTTTGAAGGTGTTGGCATACCTGAGTTACTTACAATTGCTTTTGTAAGGGACACATTGTAAGGGACATAAGGCTTATTGTGCAGGACACATACAGAACAAAAAGACACTTATCCAACCAAGATATTCTCGCTTTTGTATTCGAATTAATTTCTCTGAAATTTGTAGAATTTGTTTTCACTTGGAAAGTTGTTGGTTGTGATGTGTAATTGAAGGTTGAAAAAGTCTGATTAATGCAATATAATTAGGTATATAAGGCAACAAAAGGTGAACAATTTGAAAGGGGGTGTACACTTTCTATCGGCAATGTATTGTTACGGATCTTTTAGAATCCGGTCTGATGAATGCATCCACACATCCAGGTCCTCAGAAGTTATTTCCTTAAATGCATGTTCAGATTAGCCCCATCCCCATGTCTGGTGGGATCTTAAATGTGATGCGTTGAGAAGGGTAAAGGTAGACTTCTCTTATGGAAGCTTTTTTTCTTTACGACAGAAACGTTCACACACATTTCTTTCACGAGCTCTGAAGCCGCCCTCATTCTTGCCTCAGCAACATTCTTTCTGCGAGCTCTAACGCCAGCCTTTTTTGAGAGCGCACGGGTCGTCATGGTAACCATGTGCAATGGGACGGGGTGAGCTTGGGGAAAACTGCACCTGCAGAGATGGCCCGGAGATATAAACGAATGAAGGTCCGTTCTGAAAAAGAGGAAAGCGGAGGCGAAAGAAGCGGGGGTGAAAGAAAGCCAGGGGGGAGAAGAGAACGAGAAGTAAGCTTGAGAAGCGGCAGAAGCGGGTGTAAGCGCGCAAAAAGAGGAGAAAGAGTGAGCATGTTGGTGCCGCGTGTGGGTGAGCAGCGCCGCAACAAGTGAGGAAACGGGTCAGTCACCAACAACACAGGGTCTGAACCCGACAGACAATCTCCAGACGTCGACTGGCGTTCAAAGCTGTTCGGGAGGGTGCACGGCAAGGCTGGGTGCTGGCGACGGACGTGACACGCACGCACACATTTCAGGACGTTTTCACTTCACGGACGACTACTCTGGTGAGGCGAGACGATTCCCCCTCCCCCCCCCCCCCGAATGATCTGTTGGGGTACCATGTCTGTGTTTAGCTGTAAGTAAGTCAACCCCGATAAGGGGTCTGCCCTTTGTCTCTTTCCTGGCATTGATTGATTTTGCTTTGAAATTAATTCATCTATTTATGCCAGAATAAAAATTCTTTTTATTTATTTATTTTATTATTAAAATCATTTTGTCGATTCCAACCTGTCCGTGTTTGTCCTTTCCTTCCATTGGTCTAGCATTGTCGAACCGAGATGATGGGAGGTAATTACCACAGATTTGACCAAAAATCGTCGCACGCACAGCGGTTAAACGCTCGCCGCCATAATTAAAATGTAATCAGATAACATTGGTGCTTTGCCGAGGGCGCGCTCCTCGCTCAGGTAACACGTGACCTCTAGTTAAACAGCATAATTAGACGGTGGGACACTGGAACGCGTGTTTAACTGGGTGGCGTTCGTGGTTCTAAACAACCCACCGTACCACAACGTTAATTTGGAGTGGTGGCCCAGGTCGCTCTACGAGGACAACCGGGATTAATCCCCTGAGTGATAAGCTGGTGTCTCGTTACCGTGGTCACAACAGTATATATTTCCTCATGATCATATATTTTTGTGTTTTGGGAAAAAAAAATACCTTGTTGTTTATACGTTGTGACTATCTCATTTGTACAACTTTTGAACCCCCAGGTACATTAAAGATCTTTATAAAATACTCACGACTAGCACATGTTACAATAATCTACAAGAAGAATGAAAATTCAAATGAAGTTCATGATCGTTTGAACACATCAATTGTGGAATAATATCATGTAACATTTAATCACAGTATCAATTTACCAAAGTACTTTTGTTTAAGATTGATCCAAGGATCCAAGGCTTGTAAATTATCTAATCAAGGACAGCGATACAAGTAGATAGCATTGTACTTATACAGAATTACAAGATTAGTCGGCAATAGACAAAGTGACATGTCAAGGTCCTTATACTCCATTATACATTCTAAAGTGCACCGAACTTGCTTGATGCAAATTACAATATACCATGCAGGCTTTACATCACGACGTAAGACATTTGAAATTTTTTTTATGATCAATATTATTATCGTGCATAGCAAGGAATAACTCGATTAAAAAAAGTAAGCAATTACCTTGATATAGGTCGGTGTGTCATTTTCAACGATGATCATTCATAGACATGATAGCACACACAGCAAGCTGTCTGGTTGGCTGAAAAGCCAGGAAAACACCTTTGGCAGCTAAACAAGCCTCAAAGGATTCCAAAACAAACTAAATGCAAAGCAGGTAATCTGCACAAGCAAACACAATATGGAAATTGATGGTATGTTAGACTTTAACAGAGGCAACATTTGTTGGTTGCTTTCTGGCTGTTGTCTTTGACATTACATTTATCGAATGCTTGGATAGTCTATGAAAAAAACAAAAATGTACTGTAGTGGCTTTGTAGTGAAATTATTGAATTGGCATCAGAGAACTTGTGGTTAAAATCCAGCTGAAAACATAACTCGTCTCAAAGAATTACCATGTTGCTAATTTGACATCGACTTGTTGACAAAATCCAGTTGGCTCACGAATCACATTCAAGGAGGTAATCAACCTGTAACATCATGGTCTGGTCTGCATGTGACTTCCAGTCCACATTTTTGTGTATTATTTTTTTTTTTGTAGAGGAGGCTCGTGGAGGAGCAAGAACACCGAATGGATCAGTTCATAACAGAACAAAATAACATTAGAAAGAGAGGGGGCACCAAGCAGGGTTGAGGTACAAAAAGAGGGGATTTGGAGAAATATTGGATGTGGGAATAGTGAGAGCAACGGGAGGACACAGTGAACAAGAATAATACAGCCGCAACATCTCAACTACAGAAGTGGGAAAAACAAATAAACTGAAAACCTGGAAAGAATGTGGATGGGGGATGATCTGAAATGGTGGTGAACCTCTATCTTCAAGCCCTGGAGGAAGGATAAGATTTAACAGGCTGAAGAAGGTGATAACACAGGTGGGGAAAAGATGAACAAATGAGTGAAGGTGAGCAGCAAGTCTGCATTTTTGGGAGTTTCACCAGAAGGGAGTTACTGGAGACCTCATGCACACTACAGAAACCTGGGAGGGTGAGGAGAGGGGGCAAGACCAGAAAGGAGGTGCTATATGACAAAGAGCCCACCAACCTGTCTGTAATGTGAAAGTGATAGGCCAGAGACTTGGTTTCATCATAGGACATTCCATTGATTTTGAAACCCTTGGTTCCCATGGCATCAAGGTGAGCAAGGTGTAAGACAAGGGTGCAGCCCAGAGGGACAGCAGTTCTCCATCAAGGTGAAAATTAAGGCCTTGATGGTTGATCAGATGTCAGGTGTGCCAAGGAACGACTTTGTATGACGAGGATGCCCAATCGGCGACTGGCTTTGGAGGCCACCTTCGAAATATGGTGTCCAAGAAAGATCATGGCTGATTGTGAGATCGAAGAGTTTAAGTGACAGGAATTATTCTTGAGGATTGTTAGAGGTTGATGGGAGGTTTTGCAGACGGTCCTTTTGGAGGGAGAGTGTAGAGTGTGAAGTTTCTCAGGATTGAAAGACATATTCCAAGCGTTTGACTAGTTTGTAATTCTATCAGGGTACAGAGAGGGAAGAGGCTGCTGCCTGCCTGCCTATCTGAAGGATGAGGGATGTCACAGCAGAGAGTGAAGTCATCAGCAAATACATAAAGAAGATGAACCCTTAATGGACCCTGGGCAACTTGAGAAGGTACTGAAAGGCTGCCATGGAAGGCATTGCTCTCCATATACTTAATCGTAAAAAATAAATAAATAAAAAACCAATGTCACCTTAGGGTGACCCGTATCTTGCAAAAGGTGACCACGTGTGACTTCTTTAAGGTCACACTGAGGTGAACAGAGCTGCTATCCACCAGGAGCGACTCCTTGAGGAATATCTGCCTACGAGAGATTCCGATGAGAATCGTTCTACAGAGTAACCATGAAAAATATGCGTTTGCCCTATAACGTCACCAAATGACGTCATAATGTCTCAAGCTGACATATCTAGAAAGCACTCATCGAGGTGTTCAATTCGAGGTATTACACGATATGGTACCTAAGATTTCAAAATTTGACCTTGGGTCAAAATATTTCGACTTTAGGCGCTAACATGAAGGTCAAGGCCAATCGCCACCAAAAACTAATCAGCTGAGCGCCAGACCATATACTACATTCCATAAAGTTTGGAGATGATTCGATTAAAATTACTCAAAAATAAGGGTTTCGGCGACCTCCATGATTTACCGCAAGTGACCTTGACCTTGACCTTTATGTGTGCTGAAGGGTATTGTAATAATACTATGATATGTACCCACAAGAGTTTCCGATGAGAATTGTGCTCTACAGGTGATATAAAGGTGAGAAATCCAATGATTACAGACAAATAAACAAAAAAATTACCAAGTAACAGATCTTGCAAAAACTTCGTTTTGGCAAGATAATAATAAATATAGGCGACACCTATATTATGTTTTCTGGGAATTTATCCACTGTTGGCAGTGGCAAAGTACTTGCATGTTACAGCATCAATCTTTCCTGAGCGAGAGCAAAGTGATTCCTCAACTTTTTTTTAATCAGAAAAAGTGCTGCAGATGCCCTGGATACCATTTTCATGAATGTGTTGTGTGTGTGTGTGTGTGTGTGTGTGTTATACGGTATATAATTATATATATATATATATAACATATTTATACATTTAACACCTCCCACATCCTCCAGCCAAATAAGCTGCATAAAGCAACCAAGAAGGCCTTCACAAGGTAAGCGCTTTGCTGTTTCAACCCCTTCCAGAGTTCATCCACAGCTATAAAGATATTCACAAATGAGAATCCCAATGCTACACACCCCTCAGCCGCTGGATCAGTTTCATCGCTTATTGGCGAATCTTTAGCGATAGCACAGACAGAATGCATACCAATGAGGTCTCAAACATGTACCACATGCAAACATCAAAAACAGTCAATATATATAATAAAGACCCACCCTTTGATGTTTGCATGTGGTACATGTTTGAGAGCCTCATTGGTATGCATTTCTGTCTGTGCTATCGCTAAAGATTCGCCAATAAGCGATGAAACTGATCCAGCGGCTGAGGGGGTGTGTAGCATTGGGATTCTCATTTGTGAATATCTTTAGCTTGGATGAACTCTGGGAAGGGGTTGAAACAGCAAAGCGCTTACCTTGTGAAGGCCTTCTTGGTTGCTTTATGCAGCTTATTTGGCTGGAGGAGTGTGGAGGTGTTAAATGTATAAAATATGTATATATATATATAATATATATATATATATATAATAACGTATACACCACACACACACACACACACACATTCATGAAAATGGTTATCCAGGGCATCTGCAGCACTTTTTCTGATTAAAAAAAAGTTGAGGAATCACTTTGCTCTCGCTCAGGAAAGATTGATGCTGTAACATGCAAGTACTTTGCCACTGCCAACAGTGGATAAATTCCCAGAAAACATAATATAGGTGTCGCCTATATTTATTTATTATCTTGCCAAAACGAAGTTTTTGCAAGATCTGTTACTTGGTAAGTTTTTTTGTTTATTTGTCTGTAATCATTGGATTTCTCACCTTTATATCACTCTGTAGAGCACAATTCTCATCGGAAACTCTTGTGGGTACACATATCATGTATTCTATTACAATACCCTTCAGCACACATAAGGTCAAGGTCAAGGTCACTTGCGGTAAATCATGGAGGTCGCCGAAACCCTTATTTTTGAGTAATTTTAATCAAATCTCTCCAAACTTTATGGGAATGTAGTATATGGTCTGGCGCTCAGCTGATTAGTTTTGGTGGCGATTGGCCTTGACCTTCATGGTTAGCGCCTAAAGTCGAAATATTTTGACCCCTAGGTCAAATTTTGAAATCTTAGGTACCATATCGTGTAATACCTCGAATTGAACACCTCGATGAGTGCTTTCTAGATATGTCAAGCTTGAGACATTATGACGTCATTTGGTGACGTTATGAGGCAAACGCTATTTTTCATGGTTACTCTGTAGAACGATTCTCATCGGAATCTCTCGTAGGCAGATATTCCTCAAGGAGTCGCTCCTGGTGGATAGCAGCTCTGTTCACCTCAGTGTGACCTTAAAGAAGTCACACGTGGTCACTTTTGGCAAGATACGGGTCACCTAAGGGTGACATTGGTTTTAATTTGTTTATTTTTTACGATTAAGATGATATGGAGAGCAATGCCTTCCATTGGCAGCCTTTCAGTACCTTCTCAAGTTGCCCAGGGTCCATTAAGGGTTCATCTTCTTTATGTATTTGCTGATGACTTCACTCTCTGCTGTGACATCCCTCATCCTTCAGATAGGCAGGCAGGCAGCAGCCTCTTCCCTCTCTGTAGCCCCTGATAGAATTACAAACTAGTCAAACGCTTGGAATATGTCTTTCAATCCTGAGAAACTTCACACTCTCACACTCTCCCTCCAAAAGGACCGTCTGGCAAAACCTCCCATCAACCTCTAACAATCCTCAAGAATAAGTTCCTGTCACTTAAACTCTTCGATCTCACAATCAGCCATGATCTTTCTTGGACAAACCATATTTCGAAGGTGGCCTCCAAAGCCAGTCGCCGATTGGGCATCCTCGTCATACAAAGTCGTTCCTTGGCACACCTGACATCTGATCAACCATCAAGGCCTTAATTTTCACCTTGATGGAGAACTGCTGTCCCCTCTGGGCTGGCACCCTTGTCTTACACCTTGCTCACCTTGATGCCATGGGAACCAAGGGTTTCAAAATCAATGGAATGTCCTATGATGAAACCAAGTCTCTGGGCCTATCACTTTCACATTACAGACAGGTTGGTGGGCTCTTTGTCATATAGCACCTCCTTTCTGGTCTTGCCCCCCTCTCCTCACCCTCCCCAGGTTTCTGTAGTGTGCATGAGGTCTGCCAGTAACTCCCTTCTGGTGAAACTCCCAAAAATGCAGACTTGCTGCTCACCTTCACTCATTTGTTCATCTTTTTTCCCCACCTGTGTTATCACCTTCTTCAGCCTGTTAAATCTTATCCTTCCCTCCAGGGCTTGAAGATAGAGGTTCACCACCATTTCAGATCATCCCCCATCCACATTCTTTCCAGGTTTTCAGTTTATTTGTTTTTCCCACTTCTGTAGTTGAGATGTTGCGGCTGTATTATTCTTGTTCACTGTGTCCTCCCGTTGCTCTCACTATTCCCCACATCCAATATTTCTCCAAATCCCCCTCTATTTTGTACCTCAACCCTGCTGTTGGTGCCCCCCTCTCTTTCTAATGTTATTTTTGTTCTGTTATGAACTGATCCATTCGGTGTTCTTGCTCCTCCACGAGCCTCCTCTACAAAAAAAAAAAATAATACACAAAATGTGGACTGGAAGTCACATGCAGACCAGACCATGATGTTACAGGTTGATTACCTCCTTGAATGTGATTCGTGAGCCAACTGGATTTTGTCAACAAGTCGATGTCAAATTAGCAACATGGTAATTCTTTGAGACGAGTTTATGTTTTCAGCTGGATTTTAACCCACAAGTTCTCTGATGCCAATTCAATAATTTCACTACAAAGCCACTACAGTACATTTTTGTTTTTTTCATAGACTATCCCAAGCATTCGATAAATGTAATGTCAAAGACAACAGCCAGAAAGCTAACCAACAAATGGTTGCCTCTGTTAAAGTCTAACATACCATCAATTTCCATATTGTGTTTGCTTGTGCAGATTACCTGCTTTGCATTTAGTTTGTTTTGGAATCCTTTGAGGCTTGTTTAGCTGCCAAAGGTGTTTTCCTTGGCTTTTCAGCCAACCAGACAGCTTGCTGTGTGTGCTATCATGGTCTATGAATGATCATCGTTGAAAATGAACACACCGACCTATATCAAAGGTAATTGCTTACTTTTTTTTAATCGAGTTATTCCTTGCTATGCACGATAATAATATTGATCATAAAAAAAATTTCAAATGTCTTACGTCGTGATGTAAAGCCTGCATGGTATATTGTAATTTGCATCAAGCAAGTTCGGTGCACTTTAGAATGTATAATGGAGTATAAGGGACCTTGACATGTCACTTTGTCTATTGCCGACTAATCTTGTAATTCCTGTATAAGTACAATGCTATCTACTTGTATCGCTGTCCTTGATTAGATATATTACAAGCCTTGGATCCTTGGATCAATCTTAAACAAAAGTACTTTGGTAAAATTGATACTGTGATTAAATGTTTACATGATTATTATTCCACAATTGATGTGTTCAAACGATCATGAACTTCATTTGAATTTTTCATTCTTCTTGTAGATGATTATTGTAACATGTGCTAGTCGTGAGTATTTTATAAAGATCTTTAATGTACCTGGGGGTTCAAAAAGTTGTACAAATGAGATAGTCACAATCGTATAAACAACAAGGTATTTTTTTTTCCCAAAACACAAAAATATATGATCATGAGGAAAATATATACTGTTGTGACCACGGGTAACGAGACACCAGCTTATCACTCAGGGGGATTAATCCCCGGTTGTCCTCGGTAGAGCTGGACCTGGGGCCACCACTCACAATTAACGTTGTGGTACGGTGGGTTGTTTTAGAACCACGAACGCCACCCAGTTAAACACGCGTTCCAGTGTCCACCGTCTAATTATGCTGTTTAACTAGAGGTCACGTGGTTACCTGAGCGAGGAGCGCGCCCTCGGCAAAGCACCAATGTTATCTGATTACATTTTAATTATGGCGGCCGAGCGTTTTAACCGCTGGTGCGTGCCGACGATTTTTGGTCAATATCGTGTGTAATTACCTCCCAGTCTATCTCGTTCGGACAATGCTAGACCAATGGAAGGAAAGGACAAACACGGACAGGTGGAAATCGACAAATGATTTATTAATAATAAAATAAATAAATAAAAGAATTTTTATTTTCTGGCATAAATATGATGATTAATTTCAAAGCAAAATCAATCAAAATGCCAGGAAGAGACAAAGGGCAGACCCTTATCGGGGTTGACTTACTTACAGCTAAACACACGACATGGGTACCCAACAGATCTATGGGGGGGGGGGGGGGGAGGGGGAATCGTCTCGCTCACCAGAGTAGTCGTCCGTGAAGTGAAAACGTCCTGAAATGTGTGCGTGCGTGTCACGTCCGTCGCCAGCACCCAGCCTTGCCGTGCACCCTCTCGCGAACAGCTTGAACGCCAGTCGACGTCTGGAGATTGTCTGTCGGGTCCAGACCCTGGTGTTGTTGGTGACTGACCTGTTCCTCACTTGTTGGCGCGCTGCTACACCCACACGCGCACACACATGCTCACTTCTTTCTCCTCTTTGCGCGCTTCACCCGCTTCTTCTCGCTTCTCAGCTTACTTCTCGTTCTCTTCTCCCTCCCTGGCTTTTTTCACCCCGCTTTCTTTGCCTCCGCTTTCCTCTTTTTTCAGAACGGACTTCCATTCGTTTTATATCTCGGGCCATCTCTGCGGGTGCAGTTTTCCCCAAGCTCACCCCGTCCCACTTGCACATGGTTACATGACGACCCGTGCGCTCTCAAAAAAGGCTGGCGTTAGAGCTCGCGAAAGAATGTTGCTGAGCAAGAATGAGGGCGGGCTTCAGAGCTCGTGAAAGAAATGTGTGTGAACGTTGCTCGTAAAGAAAAAAGCTTCCCATAAGAGAGGGGATCTATCCTTTACCCTTCTCAACGCATCACATTTAATCCCATCAGCATGGGATGGGCTAATCTGAACATTCATTAGAAATAACTGTCTGAGGACCTGGATGTGTGGATGCATTCATCAGACCGGATTCTAAAATCCGTAACAATACATTGCCGATAGAAAGTGTACACCCCCTTTCAAATTGTTCACCTTTTGTTGCCTTATAGCCTGGAATTATATTGCATTAAATCAGACTTTTTCAACCTTCAATTACACATCACAACCAACAACTTCCAAGTGAAAAACAAATTCTACAAATTTCAGAAAATTAATTCGAAATACAAAAGCGAGAATATCTTGGTTGGATAAGTGTCTTTTTGTTCTGTTATGTGTCCTGCACAATAAGTGTCCCTTACAATGTCCCTTACAATGTGTCCCTTACAAAAGCAATTGTAAGTTAACTCAGGTGTATCCAATCACCTTCAAAATCACACACCAAGTTAATTGGCCTCCACCTGTGTTGAATTGTAGTGATTCTGATTATTTCAGAATAAAATAAGCTGTTACTGTTGGTTTACTCTGCTGGGTAGTGCATTTCACAGCAAAGACTCAACCATGAGCACCAAGAAGCTTTCAAAAGACCTCCGGGATAAAGTTGTGGAAAGGCACAGATCAGGGGATGGGTATAAAAATATTTCAAAGGTTTGAAGAGCCCTTGGAGCACAGTCAAGACAATCATGAAGAAGTGGAAGGCGTATGGTACCACAAAGTCCCTGCCGAGATCAGGCTGTCCCTCCAAACTGGGTGACCAAGCAAGGAGGAGACTGATCAGAGAGACCACCAATAGGTCATTGGCAACTTTGAAAGAGCTACATGCCTTTATGTCAAAGACTGGTCACTGTGTGCATGTGACAACATCCCTAACATTCCACAAGTCTGGCCTGTATGGTATGGTGGCAATTACCCCAAAAAGCCCACCTTGAGTCCCATTTGAGGTATGCAAAAAACACTCCAGAGATTCAGAAGCCGTGTAGCAAAACGTTTTGTGGTTTGACGAAACCATTTTGAAATTTTTTGGCCAAAATGCAAAAACAATAAATTAAATCAGAGCCATCTCCCGAGACACTGTGTGCTTTCGATACAGTCTGGCACCCTGCCCTGCTCAACAAACTCTCTGCTTATGATATCCAAGGACAACTCCACTCATGGCTTGCAGACTTCCTCTCCTGTCACAGCCAACATGTGGCCCTCAATGGAGTTCTCTCATTCCCTCTTCCTGTCCAGGACTGGAGTTCCTCAAGCAGTGTTCTAGGCGCCTGTTCTTTTTCGGTTTTCATCAATGATCTCTCTGACTCTCTGGAAAATCCTCTTTATATCCTTGCTGATAACTCCACCCTCTGCCATACCATCTGCCATCCTCCAGATGGGCAAGCAGCAGTCTCTTCACTCTCTACAGATATAATCACAAGCTGGTCCAACACATGGAACATGTCTTTCAATTCTGACAAATCTCACACTGTCACTGCTTTCCGAAAGCCGTCTGGAACCCCCCCCCCCATCTACTTTCTCAAAATCCTGTTGAAGAAATCCTTTCATTCAAGCTTCTGGATCTCACTATCTGCCATGATTTTCCTAGAAAAGTCACATTTCCAAGCTGGCCTCCAAAGCCAATCGCCAACTGGGCATCCTCCGTCATGCAAAGTCCTTCCTCGCCACCTGAGCTCCTGACCACATTCTAAGCTTTCGTCACAGCCTGATGGATACTGCTCTCCTCTCTGGGCTGTGCTCCCCCCTCACTTTCTCGCTTCACGCTGTGTAAACAAGGCATTTAGGATCATTGGTATCTCCTGCGTGAGCTGAGTCTTTGGTCTCTCTGTCTCTGTCTCTGTCTCTGTCTCGTCTCTGTCTCTGTCTCTGTCTCTGTCTCTGTCTCTCTCTCTCTCTCTCTCTCTCTCTCTCCTCTCTCTCTCTCTCTCACCACAGCAGGTCGTGGTCTTTCTGTCTCCACTGCTACTCTCCGCCTCGCTTCCCTTACTTTGTCTGAGATATGTTCCCCCCCCCCCCCGCCCTATATTTCCACAGGGCACTCAAGATACACCAGCAACCTCCTCCTGGTAAAACTACCAAAATCAAGAATCGCTGCTCACCTTCACTCTTTCATTCCTCTTTTTTCCTACCTTTGAACAAACTCCCACATACTCTTCAATCCCACTCTTCCTCCAGTCTTCAAAAACAGCTGTTCACCACCATCTCTTTTTCCACCATCCAAAACCACGATTTTTCTTCCCCCGCTAATCCACCCCCAAAAACCACCTCTTTCATATTCCCTGCTTCCTTCCTGAAATCCCTGTCGTGTAAGAGATGAAAGTCCCTATAGTGTCCATCTTGTTTATCATACCCCATCCCTCTCCATTCCACACATCCCCTAATGTCTCTGTTCCACACTTTTCCCTTCCTCTCCCACTCCTCTTGTCTTTTTGCTCCCTTGTTGAATGTTCTGTGTATTTGCTCTCATACGAGCCTCGACAGTGTATTTAAAAAAAACAAAAAAAAAACGTTACGTTTGGCACAACCCAACACAGCACATCACCCAAAGAACACCATCCCTACTGTGAAGCATGGTGGTGGCAGCATCATATTATGGGGATGTTTCTCATCAGCAGGAACTGGGGCACTTGTCAGGATAGAAGGGAAAATGGTGGAGCAAAACACAGAAAAATCCTCGAGCAAAAGCTGCTGCTCTCTTCAAGACAGCTGAAATTGGAACGGAAGTTCACCTTTCAGTAAGACAACGAGCCGAAGCACACAGCCAAAGCTACACTGGAGTGGTGAAGGAACAAAAAGATAAATGTCCTTGAGTGGCCCAGTCAGTGCCCCGACCTAAATCCAATCAAAAATCTGTGGCATGACTTGAAGATTGCTGTCCGTCAACACTCCCCACGCAACTTGACTGAGCTTGAACAGTTTTGTGCAAAAGGTGAAAATTTTGAAAGGATGTGTAGACTTTCTATAGGCACTGTAAACGTATATATAGAACTCGTATTTTTAGCTGTGTCTTGGACTTTTGTGAGTATGTTGTTCATAGAACTTTGTGAACCCCCCACATAGTTATGGTAATAGTTTGATGTTTTTTTAAGTGCTGTGAGTACAGAGAGGAGTGGTGCTTCACCAATATTATTTTGGTTGAATGTCATTGCTTTTTTAATACACGTATATAATTATTATTTTTGACACGCTGTTGAGAGGAAATATTTGTACAATGTATGTATATATGTGTAGACATATATGTATGTACAGGTAGTGGACAAAAAATGGAAACACTTGGGTAAATGAGGAACACCAAGTGTATTGAAAGAAATGACTGGACATACAGGTGTGGCCCATGTGCTAATTAAGCATATAACATCCCAGCATGCTTTGGGTCATTTATGAAAATGCTGCACAGGTCTGGTTGTTTATAATTATGGCTAGTATAGCTGCAAGAGGAGACCTCAGTGACTATGAAAGAGGGGTGATTGTTCGGCCACGTTTGGCAGGAGCTTCAGTGACAAAGATGGCTCAACTTGCTGATGTTTCATGAGCAACAGTGTTGAAGGTGATGTCGGCATGGAACTTTGAGGGAACTACATCATCAGCATAGGGCAAGAGTGGGCGGAAGCACACACCCCAGGGTCATGATATCCGTGCATTGATTCAAAGTGCAAGGCAAAGCAAAGCAACTGCAGATCAATTGATTATAAATTTCAACCCCGGGCATGAACAGCCAGTTTCATCAAAAACGGTCCGCCGAGAACGCCACAGAGTGGGATACCATAGTCGGGTTCCAGTGCGCAAACCGCTCATCACACCTCGCAATGGACTACCAAGCTACGGAGAAATGTGATCTTGTCAGATGAATCATCCTTCACCATGTTCTCGACAAATGGATGAGTACACATGTGGCACCAACCTAAAGAACTCTATATCCTGAAATGCTTTGATCCAATAGCGAAGGGTTCTGGTGGTTCTGTAATGTTGTGGGGTGCATTTTCCTGGCATGATTTGGGTGCAGTCATTCTCTTAGAAGAGAAGGTCAATGCCAATCGCAACATAATGGAACTAATTGGTCATCTTCACCCCATGCTGCAGCATTTCATTCCTGCCGGGAGGGGTATTTTCCAGAATGACAGTGCCCCCATCCACAGAGCACGTGTGTTCACCCAATGGTTTGATGAGCTGACCTGATGTTATGCATATGTCAATGCCTTCTCACTCACCAGATCATGAATCCAATCGAGCATTTATGGGATATTCTGGAATGACACCTGAGACAGCATTTTCCATCTCCATCAAACAGGTGTGAGTTGATGAACTTTCTTGTGGAAGAATGGTGCCGCATACCTCATGCAGATTCCCAGACGCTGGTGGACTCTATGCAATGGCGCATGCAGGCCCTACTGGCTGCACGTAGTGATCCAATGGCCTATTGAATGACTTTACATTGGTATTGGTGTTTCCATTTCTTTTGTCCATTTCCTGCATATGTTGTGTGTGTGTGTGTGTGTGTGTGTGTGTGTGTGTGTGTGTGTGTGTATGCGCACAGTCAAATCCCGACATTTGCGGGGAATACGTTCCTGAAAAATGCCGCGAATGTTGAATCCATGAATGTTGGGCATTGTTTCAATGTGAAAAAGGGGGATAAGTTCCCGGCGGTTCGTGATGTATAAGGGAAAATCAAAAATCCCGTGAAAACCGTGAATTTGTCCGCGAAAAACCACGAATACACGAACCAGAGGGCTGCAAATGTAAAAGCATGTCAGAAAAATCGCAACTACATGTAGCACAGGGTCGCAAATGTAGAAGCAGGTTACATTTTATGAACCGCGTATATGCCGGGTCCACGAATGTCAGAGTCCGACAGTACAATCGAGTATCATGGAGTATGGAAGTACTCCATGTAGAGGGATGATACGGGAGGAAAATAGCCACCCATTCAAATGTGTACACAATGATAGGCTTATATACTACCATAGAGTGAAGTCATCAGCATTTAAATGCCATACCTTTTATGTAAATGTATGCAATCAGGTTTTTGTGGTTGGGATGACCCACGGTAGTTATTAAAATGCACAGCCAACCAAAATGACCAAAACTCGACTAAACTCGCACCTATTTTAATGCAAACTAGTGTGAGCTGATTAAGTCTCAAGGCGACATTTCGTTCGTGACACAGGAACTTCTTCAAAGCCCGGTGAACAATCGAGTGTGTGGACTTGCTTTAATTTGCCTTGTGTTAATCCTCTTCCGGTCCAACAACACCCCTTGACTTTTTTACATTTTGTTGTGTTACAGCCTGAATTTAAAATGGATTACATTTAAATTTTTGTCACCAATCGACACAAAATACCCCAGAATGACAGTGAGAACATGTTTTTGGAATATTTTTCAAATCACTTTAAGATGAAGAGCTGAAATGTTTTGTGTTAATGAATATTCAACTGCTTTGCTATGACACTCCAAATTGAGCTCAGGTGCTTCCAAATTCCTTTGATCATCCTTGAGATATCACCACAAATTGATAGGAGTCCACCTGTGGCCAATTCAATTGATTGGACATAATTTAGAAAGGAACACCTTTCTATATAAGGTCCCACAGTTGACAGTGCATGTCAGAGCAGAAACTCTACCATGCAGTCCAAGGAAGTGTCCATAGAACTCCGAGATTGAATAGTGAGGAGGCACAGATCTGGGGAAGGCTATAAAACAATTTCTAGAGTGTTGAAAGATCCCAAGAGTACAGTGAGCTCCATCATTAGAAAATGGAAAGAATATGGAACTACCCAGACTCTTCCGAGAGCTGGCCGTCTGAACAAACTGAACAACGGGGCAAGACGAACCTTGGTCAGAGAGGTGACCAAGAACCCATTGACTACTCTGACAGAACTACAGAGTTCCTTGGCTGAGATGGGAAAACATTCTGGAAGGACAACAATCTCTGCAGCACTTCACAAATCTAGGCTTTGTGGGAGAGTGGCCAGACAGAAGCCACTCCTGAGAAAAAGGCTCATGACAGCACACCTGGAGTTTGCAAAAGGGCAAGTAAAATACTCTAAGAACATGAGGCAAAAGATTATGTGTTCTGATGAGACGAAAATTGAACTCTTTGGCCTGAATGCAAAGCACTGTGTCAGGTGGAAACCGAGCACAGCTCATCACCCATCTAACACCATCCCTTACCTTGAAGCATGGCAGAGGGAATTACAATTTCCTTTTTCACCTGGGCAACACTGATGTTAAAGCATGCTTGGATTCAGGCAGCATGTTCTGCCCATCGATTTTATATACATATATATGTATATAGACATATAGATATACATGTATAATGTATATATATAGATATATACATATATATATATATAAATATATATATATATACATGGAGATGTCAAAAATTGGGCATTTCTTCCACCTTTTACATTCTTTGCTATCAACATCATCTCTTGTGTCCATCTTGCCTTCCTCACCACAATGGTGATGGGAAATCACCACTGCAAGTACATGACTCCACAAATGAATGTTAAACGCAAACGCAGGCGAAAATCGATCCCTCTGCCCACCACTCATTCCATGTTCCATTGTGTCGTCACTTTGCAAAAAGACATTCTTCTCCCATAGCTGGCCAAGCTAATGGTCTTGTACACCTCATGGTGAGATGCACTTGAACAAGCTATCGGCCTGTTTGGCATCACAACAGCTGATCTGTACTTAAAGGGTCTTAGCACGTTTGGAACGAACCCCCAAGAGTGGGGTCATGCTCATTTCCTATGAAGACATGAGACAGACAAACGTAACCCCGATTCATATATATATATACAGTGGGGAGAACAAGTATTTGATACACTGCCGATTTTGCAGGTTTTCCCACTTCCAAAGGCGTAGAGTCTGTAATTTTATCATAGGTACACTTCAACTGTGAAAGACGGAATCTAAAACAAAAATCCTGAAAATCACATTGATGATTTTTAAATAATTAATTTTGCATTTATTGCATGAAATAAGTATTGATACATCAGAAAAACAGAACTTAAATTTGTCCAGAAATCTTTGTTTGCAATTACAGAGATCAGACGTTCCTATAGTTCTTAACCAGGTTTGCAACGACTGCAGCAGGGATTGTTGCCACTCCTCCATACAGATCTTCTCCAATCCTTCAGTTTCGGGGCTGTCGCGGGCAACACAGACTTTCAGCTCCTCCAAAGATTTTCTATTGGGTTCAGGTCTGGAGACTGGCTAGAACACTCCAGACCTTGAGATGCTTCTTACGAGCCACTCCTTAGTTGCCCTGGCTGTGTGTTTCGGGTCGTTGTCATGCTGGAAGACCCAGCCACGCCCCATCTTCAATGCTCTTGTTGAGGGAAGGAGTTGTTGGCCAAGATCTCAATACATCGCCCATCCATCCTCCCCTCAATACGGTGCAGTCGTCCTGTTCCCCTTTGCAGAAAAGCATCCCCAAAGAATGATGTTTCCACCTCCATGCTTCACGGTTGGGATGTGTTCTGGGTTAACTCATCCTTATTCTTCCTCCAAACACGGCGAGTGAGTTTAAACCAAAAACGCTATTTTTTCTCATCAGATACATGACCTTCTCCATTCTCTCTCTGGATCATCCAAACGGTCATTGGAACTTCAGATGGCCTGGACATGCGCTGGCTTGAGCAGAGGGACCTTGCTGCGCTGCAGGATTTAATCCATGACGGCGTAGTGTGTTACTTATGTTTTCTTTGATACTGTGTCCCAGCTCTCTTTAGGTTATTGACCAGGTCCTGCCGTGTACTTCTGGCTGATCCCTCACTTCTCATGATCATTGAGGCTCCACAGGGTAGATCTTGCATGGACCCCAGACCGACGGAATGACTGTTATCTTGAACTTCTTCCATTTCTAATAATTGCGCCAACAGTTGTTGCCTTCTCACCAAGCTCTTGCCTATGTTTCCTGTAGCCCACTCACTTGTGCAAGTCTACAATTTTGTCCTGATGTCCTTAGACAGCTCTCTGGTCTTGCCCATGTGAGAGTTGAGTCTGATTGATTGAGTGTGGACAGCTGTCTTTTATGCAGATAACGAGTTCAAACAGGTGCAGTTAATACAGGTAATGAGTGGAAAATGGAGGCTTCTTAAAGACAAAACTAACAGTCTGTGAGACCGAATTCTTACTGTTGGTAGGTGATCAAATACTTATTTCATGCAATAAAATGCAAATTAATTATTTAAAAATCATACAATGTGATTTTCAGGATTTTGTTTTAGATTCCGTCTTTCACAGTTGAAGTGTACCTATGATAAAATTACAGACCTCTACATGCTTTGTAAGTGGGAAAACCTGCAAAATCGGCAGTGTATCAAATACTTGTTCTCCCACTTATATATATATATATATATATATATACAGTGCTCAGCATAAATGAATACACCCCTTTGAAAAGTAAGATTTTAATCAATATCTCAATGAACACAAGAATAATTTCCAAAATTTTGACAAAAGTGAGTTTTTTGAACATTTGTTTAACTCATAACATGAAAGTAAGGTTAATAATTAATATAACTTCGATTACAAAATCTTCAGTTTTATTCAAATGTTGATGCAAAAATGAATACACCCCACACAAAAAAACTACTACATCTAGTATTTTGTATGACCTCCATGATTTTGAAGACAGCACCAAGTCTTTCTAGGCATGGAATGAACAAGTTGCGGACATATTGCAACATCTATCTTTTTCCATTCTTCAAGAACGACTGTTTTCGAGCCTGGATGCTGGATGGAGAGTGATGCTCAACTTGTCTCTTCAGAATTCCCCATAGGTGCTCGATTGGGTTCAGATCAGGAGACATACTTGGCCACTGAATCACTTTGACCCTGTTCTTCTTCAAAATGCAACAGTGGCCTTAGAGTGTGTTTTGGATCATTGTCATGTTGGAAAAGTGCATGATGACCAAGGGCATGGAATAGGGCATCTTCTTTTAATATAGAGCAGTAATCTGTAATTCATGATACAGTCAATGAAATCAGCTCCCCGACACCAGCAGCACTCATGCAGCCCCACATAGACACTGCACCACCATTTTCACTGTAGGCACCATGGATTTTTCTTTGTACTCCTCACCTTTGCGACGCCATACAGTTTTGAAGCCATCGGTTCCAAAACATTTATCTTGGTCTCATCACTCCAGAGTATAGAGTCCCAGTTCTCATCTTTTTAGCATTGCCCTGGCAAATCCTAGGCGGGCTTTTTTGTGCATGGGCTTTAGGAGAAGCTTCCTTCGTGGACACACCCATGCATGCCATTCTCTCCATGTATGCCGTATTTGTCACGGAAACAGTCACCCCAGTTTTGCTTTCTACTTCTTAGCTAAGTGCAGAGAACTTGCATGCGATTTTCTTCACCCTTCTCATCAGAAGACGCTCCTATCCAGGTGTTTAACTTCCGTGGACGGCCTGTACGTCTCTGTGAATGTTGCAGTTCCATATTTGTTAATTTTTTGTATCACTTTTGCTACCGTATCTGTCTGATGAGTAAAGCTTGCTGATCTTCTTGTAGCCTTCACCTTCCTTGTGTAAAGAAATTATTTTCTTTCTCAGGTCTTGTGACATTTCTCTTCCATGTGTGCCATTGCTGACAGCATGAAATGGGAAGGTTTTCTTTAAGTAACACCCTTTTATAGTCAACTGTTTGCTGGACACCTGTTTAATGAATAATTAGACTCAACTGTTGTTGAATTATTGTTAATTAGAATTTTTGTAGTCTAAAATTTAGCTTTGCTCCTAAGACTTTCATTGGTGTACTCATTTTGCAACATGGTCTTTAATGAATTTGTTAGGAAAATTCCTTTTTTGTGTGCAAATTAATAAATCTTGTTTGCAATCAATGGCCCACATTTGTGTATATTTGTAGTATAGTATCCCATAGAAAATGTGGATTCTGAAGGAAACTAAAGTTTTCTGACAAATCGTCGGGTGTACTCATTTATGCTGAGCACTGTATATGTATATATTATATCTTCTTCTTCTTCCTTCGGCTCTCCCGTTAGGGGTCACCACAGTGATCATCCGTTATGATCCGCATAATGATTTTGCATAGGTTTTACGCCGGATGCCCTTCCTGATGCAACCATTCAAACACACAGGATATGGTACACCTATTCTAACCAGGGCATACACCGGGCCCAGTCCACTGGTACTCACTTTGCCGACCTCGGAAGGATGACAGGCTGAATCAACCTCCTGTGTGTATTAATCAAGCGGCCAACGGGGCTTGAACGGTATATATATATATATATATATATATATATATTATAATATAATATTATATATTATATATTATATTATATATATTATATATATTATATACATATATGTATACAATGGGCAAATATATATATATATTATATATAATATATACATATATGTATACAATGGCAAATTTATATATATAACATATAATATATATATATACATACATATATATATTTATAAAATATATATATATATATAAATTATATATAATATATAATATATACATAACCGATTCATGTAGTGTATAGTATATATATATGTTATATATGTATATATATATAGTTTGTATAATATATGTATATATATATGTATAATATATATATATATATATATATATATATATTATATAATATATATATGGAAGCGAGACTTAAAGCGAATATTCAATGCAAGTATTACAATGGGCAAAAACACTTTTGCAGTTCTACTTAAAGACGGCCCAACACACTCAGACACCACACAAAAAGAAAAGAAACCCGGATTCTTTATTGGACCCTCCAGCCGATGAGAGAGAACGAGCTGGTGGTCAGAGTTCGGTGGGTACCTGACATCGGAGGAGGCATGCTCCGCGATGCGGCACCTGACAAAGGTCGTGTCTGATCTCAGTCGCACGTGGGGACTCGAGGCTCGTGTCGGAGTTTGGGTGCGAATAATCTGGGTCCACGGAGGGGGGGTCAGGTCTCTGTCCTTCCTTGTAGAGGCCAGCAGAGACACATTCGCCGCCTCATGCCTCTGACTCAACCCTCATGACAGCAAAAACCCCTTCGTACAGCAACGTAGACCTCCTGTGACCACTCTTCGTAATCGCCCCTCGTAAGCACCCCTTCGTAACAGCAAAAACCCTTAAGAACCTCTCAGAACTCTCGTGCAACCCACCAACAACGCCTTTGAGAGTCTCTGGAATTTATGGACCTCCCTCA
>CM068961.1:19926711-19943442 GCA_035128595.1 Eptatretus atami | reverse complement strand
GCCTTGGTCAGCACACCTCGCTGTTCGCCTCTCATTGGCCAGGATCCTACGGGCACAGCCTTCCTGGGCGGGGTTTCGTCCATACCGGGAGAAAGCCGGGTGATTATCACTATCACATTATCACATTCGTCTGGTCCCCGCCACGCGTGTTTGAGGAAGGTGGATGGTGGTGAAGCCACCATTGCGTGTGGAACGTTTTCGGAAGCCGAAGGACTGGGACTAGCTTGCGAGGACCCCCTCTCAGACAAGTCAATTAAGGTATGAGCAGCCAACGGTGGTGATGGAGCGTGATGGGCAGGTGGTGAGATGTAATAACCTAACTATATAATAAAAAAACATCACAACGCACATATTCGACTCTCCCACTACACAAAAGGAAGGGACCTGTCTCACACGTACTTACCGGCATAACTAAAGGCCCTGTCACACCTTGACGATTTAGCCAGTGTATATATGTATGAAAAATTTGTCTAAAACGCTGGCACACGTCGAATATGTTATGGGTAAGTTTGGTATACATCGTAGTACGCTGGCATACGTCGTAGTACGCCGAGCTGTCGACAAATTTTAACATGCTTGAAATATTTCGACGTTTGCCAGCGTATGACTCACACGTTCCGCATACGCTGGCCATAGGTTGTAGGCACGTTACGCGATCGTTGACACACGTCGACACAACACGTTACTTGTAAGTTACTCTCATAAATCGAAAACATGTTGAGGTAATGTTTAGCGTCAGTGTTCCAGACTCCATGGTTTTTTTTTTTTTTTTTTTTCGGCATGACGGTGATGTTGACACTTCGATTATATGAGTGCGGTTATAATATAATATAATTAATAGGCTGCTGCTCAAACGACTTAAATCATAACCGCACTAGAAATCGAAGTGTCAACATCACTGTCATGCCGAAGAAAAAAAAAATCATGAGTCTGGAACACTGACGGGTTCCTCCTGTGTGAACCCCATTTTTTATATACCAATTCCCCCTAAACGCTGCCAATACGCCATTATAGGTAGCTGTAAGTTAGTAACACATTCAGTAAGTTCTTGGTCGTCCGGAAGACGTCAAAATACATCTACATACGTCAATGTGCGTTGGAGATACGTTACACATAGGTTCAAAAGCACGTTACTCATAGGTTAGAAATAAGTTCGGGTACGCTAAACATTACTTCGACGTGTTTCGACTTATGAGTAACTTACAAGTAATGTGTGTCGACGTGTCAACGATCGCGTAACGTGCCTACAACTTATGCCAACGTATGCGAACGTGTGCATCATACGCTGGATACGTCGAAAAATTTTCAACATGCTGAAAATTTGTCGACGTACTCGGCGTACTATGACGTATGCCAGCGTGCTTCAGCGTGCTCTTAACGTATACAAAACTTACCCATAACGTATTCGAATGTGCCAGCGTATTGGCAAATTTTTTCATACGTCGGCATACGCTGGCTAAAACGTCAAGGTGTGACAGCGGCTTGACACTTCGATGTCTAGTGCGGTTATGATTTGAATCGTCGAGCCGCAGCCTTTTAATAGGCTACGCACGGTGATCGTCGGCGATACGCTGCCACCGCTATGCATAAGTTCGACTATCTTGGGCATAGGTGTGAACGCCGACAACACGCTCAGCATTCGTTGGTATAAGTTATCTATATGTTATCGAAACGTTCTGTGTATGTTACTAATACGTTATGCATACGTCCACCTGTTATGAATACGTCCAAAACTGGAAGAAAAAAAATCAATAGTTCAGCGTACGCCAGCGTTTTACATACATTTTGATACCTTGCCATACGCTGGCTAAAACGTCAAGGTGTGACAGGGCCTTAACTTTGGACCTGAATGTTGAGTGTGCATGGTTTCCAGATTCGTAACAATGTATATACATGTATATATTTTATTTACATATTATTTATGTATAAATATATATATAATATATGTATATGTATATATATGTATATATACATATATATTTATATACAATATATATATAAATTATATATATGTACATGTATATTTACATTTATATATATTATATATTATATATTATATATATATATATATATATTTGTTGACCCTCAAACAAAAAAGATTTGAAAGTTGGCATGTCATCAATTCCCCATGGAGAATATAGTGTCGTGTGATAATGACATCATCAGTGAAGTGGTATTCCAGCCAGAATTGATTGAATGAAAATATTTATCAGAAAAATCTGAAACTTCATATATCTGCTCCACGACCCGATGTGTGAAGAATGAAATTTATGACGTCATTGGTCACGTGGTCTGGTGGTCATATTTGATTGAAAATGAAAATGTCAAAAATATTCTTCAACAGAACTGCTTTACAGGTTGATGCAAAACTTCATACATATGATTGACTAGCCATGGGGAATATGGTTTGAATTTTTTTTTTCATATTCATCTTCATTGACGCAATTTATCCTTCGGGTGCACAAAAGTGGTCATTAATTTTCGTAATAATAATCAATATTGCTATGGATAATGGCAATGTTTGTGACATAATCGGGTGCATGGATGATACGGGTATAATGGACCATTGTAGTACTCTCAAGTCCCGAATAAGCGTGGAGGGCTGAATAAGCATGTAGGGTGGAACATTTTCCAAATTTTGATAAGAGTGGAGGGCGGAATAAGTGTGTAGGGTGAAAAATCCAAAAAAGTCTAACAAGCATGCAGGTCCGAATAAGAGGGCAGGGTGAAAAAACCAGAAATGTGACAAATATAGAACATGTATTTTATTGTTCAAATACATACATTACATCAGGACAACACATCTCTCGACGGGACAACATTGTCACCCGACGGGACAACAGCCGGTGTAAATATGACCTGAGGGTGGCAAGGACGATATTTTAATAAGCGTGTAGACCCGAATAGAGGCCGTGAAGGGGGGATTTTCACCTCGAAAAAAATAAGCGTGCATGCACGCTTATTCGGGACTTGAGAGTAGCTTGTTCAGTTAACGATGAAATTTGTGTTCAGAATGAGTGCACGCGATGGGACTATGTGCTCTACCGAGTGGCTTATCTATACTTTAAGATAGGTATTTGTTGGTCTGTGTGTGTGTGTGTCACCATTTTTCTCAGAGATAGCCTAACAGATCTTCATGAAACTTTCAGAGGTTCATCAGTGAGTGCTTATGAGTGTTTTAAGCAAAAAAAATTGCAAAATTTGAAAAAAAACTTAGTTATTTAGCTCACCTGGACTTTAGTCTGGTGAGCTTATGTGATCGAGCAGTGTCTGTGAGTCAGTCAGTCAGTGAGTCTGTAAACACTTCAGTCATTATCACTTGAACCAAACAAGCAGTTTTGATGAAACTTTGCCACAAGCTTCATATCTGATGCCTAATGAAGGTTTATTGATCGCATCAAAATCTGCACTCATTAAGGGGGTATATGGGGGGGGGAGGGGGAGGGTTGTGTGGGGGGTTTGAACCCCCAAAATAGGTATTTGCGCTCTCCTCTGAAACTACACACATGATTTGATGAAACTTGACCATAGGCTACATGACTCATGATGTACCAAAGTTTGTTTCAGCAGCATGAAAAAAAAAACTCGGGTCTGGGGTGGGGGGTGGGGGGGGGGGGTTGAGTCATTGTTGCTCCTGACCCTGACCTTTTTTTTTTTAATCCTCTATACTGCCGAAGCCTTCGTAGCAAGGTGAAAGGTAATATTAAATGATCCCTGTCCCCATTCCTTTGTGGGTTTAGGGAAGTGTTTTAGGCACCCACAAAAATAATATATAACAAATTGATTTCTTCAAAAATGCCATCAGCATTAGAAAGTCAACAAAGCAACACCAGGTACTCCTGCTCATACTTTTTAAATGAACTTACAATCATAATAAATGAACTTACAACCTGCTTCACTGAACTTACAATCATAAGTTAATACTTTGCAAGAACTATCTTCCATATATTTATCACTATATATGCTCACAACCCCACTGTGCGTTTGTCTGTATCCCATCCACACTGCGATGATAACTGGCGATCTGAATGATGAATGTTCTAGTGACTGAATGACAATTTAAATCTGGATTTGAAGTCCTTACTGCACTCAATGGACATGAAGACAAAATCAACATGGCACCCACACAATGTTCTACCAAAGTGTGCCACGTACTCACCACAAACCACTGACAGGCAATCGAATGCAGCTCAAACGGAATCAGAAATATCCACTCGCCTCTGTTGGAGAAAGAAAAACACTTCTGATCTCACAACCTACTTTATCAAAAAATATAATCTATAAATATGTCAAAGCAATGTTTGCAGAAACATGCAAACACAAAGTCCATCATTATCAGTTGTCATTCTAAGATTGTTACCTCATTCTATGACAGTGGAATAATTTATTTTGATTGTTAGAGGAACATCATGCAACACTTGCTAATTACCTCTGCCGAGGCAGAAGGAAAGTTCAGTCAGTCCAGGAATTGTCTCCACATCATTTTGGCTTTTTGTATTTCCATTACCGAACTGGAAAATCATGAGCGAAGCAGGTTTTAAACATTGATGGTTCCAATGATCCTTATTTGTGTAATTAATTTGTGAAATTTTTCTCATTTAAAAATCTGATTCTTTTGCAATACTTACTTTCCTTCTGACAAAACTTCGCACACCAGTCACCACGTGACCATCCTCGTACCTTTTATGCAGAATCCTCTCGATCACAATTATATATCTTCCACAATAAGGTAATGATAATTGAATACGGAGCTCAAAGTGAAACTTAACCAGAATTGAGTACAATACCACGACTACTTACGTTTACTTGTACATAAAGCCCTCATTATTCCCAAGCTGTATTGTCTAAAATATCCACATGAAGAACATAATTCTTCTCAAAGTTATTTTTCTTCTTTAAGATATCCAGAGTTTGGACTCTGGTGTTCTTGTCTGTTCACATACCTCATGATGCTGAGGTTCCAGGTTTAAAATCCCAAACACAATGAATTATCCATTGTCATCTAATGTTGTTATTTACTACCACTACAAATACTACTACTACTACTACTACCACAACTAGTACTACTACTACGACTACTAATATTACAACCATGACTACTAGTACTACTACTACTTTAAATAGTCCCAATTATTCCCAATTTCTTGTTGAGCAGGGAAGGTTTGTGGTCGCTTACCACAGCCGAAGTGTCCTTCGAGGCTGCGGTAAGCATTCAATGAGTATGTGGCAGTTGAGGGGGTTGTAGATTAGCAGGAGCACATTGTGGCACTTGTGGTGAAGTCGAAATACATTGTGGCATTGTGGGGAAGAGGTGGAAGTTCCTTGTAACGAGATTGTGAGTCATGGTTGCATTTGTAATGGAAAATGTAAGCGTGGGTTGTTGCGGGGATTTTTAGTAGTCGTGTGAAGTAGTTGTGGTGAGCGTGGTATAGTTTGGTGAGCGGATTGAAGGTCTGAGGCCAAATGGCGGTTGAGAATTGGCACGCAGTTTTGAATGGAAAATTGGCTTGCAAATGCAAATGAGGCGCTCGTGGCATGCTTGCTTGGTTACTAGTAACCTTTACTGATTTGTGTGCTTGCTTGCACGTTTCGTGTGAGAGAAAGGGGTGCAGCAAAAGAGTGGAAGAACTACAAGGGTTGAATATTGAAGATGCTTGAGAAGTCTAACTGAAGGAGTCCCATGCAATGCATCTTTCCCTTTTACCCACTAAACACATGGAAAGGACTAACTAACACACATACTATTGAAATAACTGCCTTGGGAATCACTGTATCACTGTATGTTGTGTGTGTGCCATTGTCTTGGACTTGGAGGTCCATATATTGGAGGTCCTTGAACTTGGAGGTCCATATATTGGAGGTCCTTGGACTTGGAGGACCTTGGAGTATATGTATCTATACTAGTGAGTGTGTGTATTAGATATATATATATAGTATATATATATATATATATATATATATATATATATATAATATATATTAATATATAGTAATACTACTGGGACTGGGACTATAATAAGCTGGAGGTCCCAAGTGCTTGAGAGTCCAAGTGGAGTGTTAGCTGGAGGTCCCAAGAACTGGGACTATAAATATTTACATATATATATATAATATATATATACACCTGTGTTGGCTAATGGTTAGGGTGGTGGCTTGGGATCCAAGGGTCCTAAGTTCAAGTCCCGCTCAACTATTGAATTCATACAGGTGGGGTTAACTCGACTGTCATCCTTCCGAGGTTGGCAAAATGAGTGCCAGCATGCTGGTATACTTGTGTCGGAGTGGCGACCCGTTCCAAGATTGTGCCCAATGCCAAGGAAACTACTTCGGCAGCACCAACACTCTGAACAAGTATGGTCCTGATGGATATATATTTATCTGGATGACGGGAAGAGGGGGAGGAGAGTGAGGGGGGTGAGGAGGTGGAGGGTGGAGGGGAAGCAAGGTGGAAGGGAGAGGGGGGAAGGAGGGAGGGAGAGGGGGGAAGGATGTGGGAAGGGTAGGCACCGTGAGGTGAGAGGAAGGAAGGCAGACATGCCATTGCCTTGGAGACATGTGGTTTTCCACAACCACAACTATATATATGTACAGATATATATATATATATATATATATATATATATATATATATATATATATATATATATATATAGTTATGGTTCTGTAAAAGCTGTTCCTATCACAAAAATGGTGATAGGAGTGGAGAGGTGATTGTGTAGGAACTACATCCAGGCTTGTCTGATAGCATGGAGGGGCCAGGTTTGAGTCAAGTTGGTGGGTACGATGCCGAGGTATTCTGAAATGGAGTGGAACCAGGAGTTGAACCAAAAACTGGCCACATTAATGGTGATGTGTGAGAAAGTAAACAACAAGGAGACGATGAAAAGTGAATGGAAGGATGGGAGGAAGAAAAGAAGACAGTTGTGGAGGCAGAATGTTCATCAATTTGAGCAAAGAACCGAAGAAGGGAGCTGGCTCTACTGCAGCATCAACCGAGAAGTGGATGAGGTTGTAAATAATTATCAGTTATTCTCAATTGATTATTGAACAATATTTGTATTTTCCCCACTATGGAATGCAGTAAGATGGATTCCATCATCACGCAACAATATCTCAGATCTTGTCTTTTCACGAACTCGTTTATCTTACTTACTCTCGTGAGAGATTCTCATAATATTTATTTCGCATTTTCGGAGAAACCCAGGGACATATATATATATATATATATATAATATATATATATAGTCAGATATTCTCGAATTATTAATAATTCCCGTCATCCACATTCACTATAATCAATCCTAATTGCGTACAAATTCTGAGAAACATTTTCCAACACAGCTGTAGGGATGGATGATGAGCAATCAAACAAATACGATGTTAGTTCTTTCAGTGATCTTTTGGTTGCTATAGTGTAGACTTTACTTTAAAAAAAAGCAAAAACACAGAGATAAATAAAAAAAAAAAAACAATCTAAAGTGCTAAGTTGGGTGAGACGATTGGCCATTTTCATAGGGGCTTCTCGATCAATCCAACGATCTGGCAAAGTTTGATTTGTAAATACTTTAACAATTCGAGCAAAGTGAGGTGATGGTCAATCCTGTTGAAAGGTAGCTCTTTGTAACATGTCAAGATTTTCTTGGAGTTGCGGAACAAAGAACTCTCGGAGCACGTTGAGGTACGAAATGCTGGTGACAATGTGTTCATCAAAGAAATAGGGTCCATAGATGTGAGAACGTGGCATGACACACCAGACCCATACGCTAGGCGAATCCCTTTCATGGTCATACAATTCATGCGGATTATCTTCTCCCCATATCCTACAATTGTGACGATTAACTTTGTCTGATATGTGAAATGTAGCCTCATCACTAAAATTGAGGTTTGATTTTAAAATGTTCATCTGACTCTATCCATTCAATTAATTATTGACAAACATTTCATTTTGTTTCATAATCCTCCTCTTGAAATTTATGAAGTGTTTGCATTTTCTAACATTTAAACCTCATTTCTTTATGAAGGATATCATGAACAAAGCTTTTCGGAATGTTTAACTCGAGTGATGCGCTCTTAATTGACTTTTTAGGGCTGTTGGTAAATGCCTCCATAACAGCATTTGCACTTTCATTTGACTTTCTTGGCCTTCCAGCAAATTTCACCTTCAGTCCAGATCCTGTAGCCTCAAAATGATCCACCCATCTTCATATGGAGTCTTTTCAGGTGCTGGTTTGTTCATTTCACGCAGAAAACGCCTTTGGGCTTGAATTATTGAATTGATGTGGAAACACAGGCTGTGGTGAACCAGTTGAAAGGGATTAAAGCTCCAGGGATCTGTGGCATCGCTGCTGAACTTCTCAAGGCTGGTGGAAATGCTTGCTGTTGTCATTGCATGCAGTTCTGTGCTCTGCCTGGAACACAGGCATCATCCCAACTGACTGGAAGAGGGGTCTTGTTGTCCTTCTCTGGAAAGGGGAAGAGTGATTGCCAGGATTGCAACAACTACCGAAAGGTGACGCTGCTCTTCGTGCCGGGCAAGGTCTTTGCTCAGATAATTATTGATAAGGTTTGCCACCATCTGCTTGAGCACTGTTGCCCAGAGCAGTCAGGCTTTAGACCAAAGAGGTCAACGATTGACTGTATCCTTCTTCGACTGGTCCTCACTGAATGCAGACGAGAATTTTGGCAGGGGCTGCTTGTAGCCTATGTTGATCTCCACAAAGCATTTGTTTTAGTGAATTGGGATGCCCACTGGAAGATTCTCAGTCTTTGTGGGGTGCCACCAAAGCTGATCAATCTCATTTCTTAACTGTACTCTTGTCCTGAGAGTACTGTGAGGTGTGGTGGTTCCACCTCTGACTTATTTCCAGTTGTTACTGGAGTTCATCAGGGGTGTGTACTGGTCCCCACACTTTTCAGCGCTTGTATGGACTGTATTCCTGGGAGGATGTCGGAGAGATCAAGCTGTGGTGCATCATTTGGGAATGTCAAGATCTCTGACCTTGATTTTGCAAATGATTCAGTCATCTTTGCGGAGACGCTGGATATCTTTAAAGGGGCCCTCGAGGCACTGAAGGAGAAGTTGGAGCCACAGGGATTATGGGTTTCCTGGATCAAAACCAAGATCCACGCTTGCCTGTTTGAAGCTCTGGATGGAAGAGTGAGACATAACCGCTTCTAAAAGGTGGTTCCATAGGTGGGAGACGTGAGGAATAAAATAATATAGGTGTGCTGTCAGCCTGGATTTTGGAAGTTTCATCAGGATGGGATTACTGTAAGAATGCATGCATCCTATAGTTGCTATGGAGGGTCGTACTAAGAGTGAAAAGGGAACAATGTAGGAGATTCGACGTTTGAAAACATAGAGACCACCGACTTGCTTGCGATGAGAGACCTGCCTGCAATATACATATGTGTGCATATATACAGTATATATATGTATATATATTATTTGTATGTATTATTATATTTATATTTATTACTTAGCAATACATACGGCATTTGGATTAGACAAAATATGATTGGGTTTCTTCGTTTAGGGTTTTGAAGATGTCTGACATATTATTCAGACAGATCTTGAACGTATCGGTTTGAAGGTTGAGTGTGAGTCAGGTGCTCATATTGGATATGCTCAAATACAGGGTGGTATACTATTGTCAGATGATCTCTGGTTCATACTACTTGGTTTCTGCTGATTTCTGCAAATCAATGGCCTCTTTCAAATAGCTGAAATACAACCATTAAGTGTATTTCGTTAAAGCTGTGGCGCGTCGTGTGTGTGTGCGCACCAAGCGTGTGTGTGTGTGTGTTGTGTGTTGTGTGTGTGTGTGTGTGTTGTGTGTGTGTGTGTGTGTGTGTGTGTGGTGTGTGTGTCATTTTTTTCATATAAGATCTTGAGTCTAAGTACTTGTGTCCTGGGTCATCTTATCGTGAGGTTGAGACCCAACATAACTTAAAATTTCCTTTTTTTAGATAGAATTCCATTGATGCACATTTCTTATGATGGTACAAATGATGGGTTCAAACCTTGTATGATCTTTCTGTGAAATGTCTACTAATGCCCTTGTATCATGTCGTATTTGTGCCCGATCCTAACTATTGTAGTACATTGAAGAAGAGGATTAAAATTGGTGCCTTTGAGTGTGGGAGCAGTGTTCTCATGCTGCCAAATTTAATTTCATGGACTATGGATCCAAAACATGAAAGCTTAATGGCAGTGCTGGTGGTTTTGCCCACTTTAATTAACAGCTCATTTTGATAATCTCATATAACTTTAAGTTTGTTGCTAAGTATGTACTTCATATAGTGGGGAAAGATTCCCCTGGCAGGAAAGGATATAGTTGGAAAATTTCCTGGAAATGTTTAATACTGTAGACTGAACAAAAACTGAGAAATATAGTGTTTCCAAAGTCTGGAATACAACAACAACAACAACAACAACAGGTACTTTAAAGGCCATTTTCCCTGCGAGAACAGGGGTTGGCCTGCGGGCCCCATGACAATCTTCCAAAAGTCTGGGAAGAAATATTTGTTTTTTGGGGGGGTTTTTTGAGACAACATCTTAAAGGTGGAAAGTATGTCATGGACTGATAGAATCCCCCCACCATATAGACCACATTTAATGCCACTTGAATGTTATATTTGGGGACACTGGAAATCATACGTTTATACCACGAGACAATGTATTATTGAAGATCTAAAGAACGACGTCAGAAACAAATGTGCTAAAATCGATGTTGATGTGAAGCAATGTTCAAAGAAACATACATACAATAATTGATATGTTTACATGCATGTCATTGGCTCATAATTTGAGCAATTATTGTAATAAGATATATATATATATATACTATCAATTCAGACTTTGAAACATGTATAATGTACATATATGTTTTTTTTAAACTTTTATTTCTATATAAATGTGTGTGTGTGTGTATTATATAATATATATATCTCTTCTCTTTCTCTGTCTTCAAACACTGGACCCACTGACTCACTATTTGAAAATCAGGAAACTTCTGGGTGACTTGAAAGGTAAAATTTTGATTGCAATGGACATAGAAGAGACACACAGAAAAAAAAATCACACAACATTTGGAAAGATCTTAAGTGAAAATTTCAATAAATGAAAAAAATGAAAATAATAAATGAAAATAAATGGCAGTTGAGTGACCCAAGACAATGGGGAAGCATGTTAATTTTGTGTGCTGATGGACATTGAAGCCAGTCCACTGGGAAACATCACTGAACAATTGGAAAGCATCCTGAAATGAAAATATATATAAATGAAAAATAAAATGCAGGTGAACAACCCGAGACAACGTGGGTATATATATATATGTGCACAGTAGAACTCCATATGTAGGGATGGCAAGGGAAACAAGAAAAAGAGCAATCAGAGATTGCAGACCCTCACCAGGATTTTGTTTTTGTGTGGTGTATTTTGTGTGGCATTTGTGTTCTTCCATTGGGACCATACTCTATACAGAGCATTGGTGCTGCTTAAGCAGTCTCCTGGGTTATTAGGGCAATCCTGGAGAGGTCACCACTCCGATGCAGGATACCAGTAAGCTGGTACTCATTTTGCTGACCTCAGAAGGATGACAGGCTGAGTCAACCCCACCTGGTGTTAATTCAACAACCAAGCAAGATTTGAACTCAGGACCCGAGAATCCCAAGCCCGTCACTTTAGCCATTAAAAGTTTTAATGTTTTATATCTCCGGGCCGTCTCGGTGGCGCAGTGTCCGCCCCAAGCTCACCCCGCCACACTGGCGCACGGTTACCATGACGACCCGTGCGCTCTCAAAAAAGACTGGCGTCGGAGCTCGCGAAAGAATGTTGCTGAGGAAGAATGAGGGCGGGCTTCAGAGCTCGTGAAATAAATGTGTGTAAACGTGTCTGTCGTAAAGAAAAAAAAGCTTCCCAGAAGAGAGGGGATCTATCCTTTACCCTTCTCAACGCATCAAATTTACGATCCCACCAGACATGGGGATGGGGCTAATCTGAACATGCATTTCAGGAAATAACTGTCTGAGGACCTGGATGTGTGGATGCATTCATCAGACCGGATTCTAAAATCCGTAACAATATATATATATATATATATATATATATATATTGTGTTGTACCGTTCCCTTCAAGGGAATCTTGCCCCACCTTACTCTACTTACAGGAGCATCAGAAATGAGAGACATTAAGCTGGGAGTAATTAAAATGAGAGAGAGATTAAGCAGGGATAAGATCAAAGTATTTACTTTGAGCTTAATCCTTTTGCATTATCAATGTGACTGCAAGCAAGGAAGTTTTAATAATTACTTCTGAGCAAGCAAAGGCTTACGATGCAACACGTGGTATAAATGACGCACAAGTTGAAAACTGAAAGACTGTTTAAAACCTTAGTATCTGCCTGGATGATGAAACACACAACTTGTTGCCTTGACTAGAGTAATTTCTTTGTAACGTGATGATATTCCTAATGTAATCCTTGTTATTAGAGTCCTTAAGTGCATGCGTCTTTCGGAATGTGTTGTGGCATTCAAGTCACGACCTTCATAGTCAAGATTATTTGAGTTTGATTTTACCCTATGATGTAATATTCTGGGTATTTTTTCACATTTGTTTGGTCTTCTTCTTTCGTATGTCGCACATGGCTGCGGTTCGCATAATTTGCTGGAGACACAGCTGTGCTGCCAATGCAGTGCCTCCCTGTTGGTGAGAGCAGGGAATTTTTAATTGTTTCAGGGTGCTGGTCATAGCTCACCTTCTCTTCCTGAAATATACGGTGTGATCTTTAACATCCACCAACTAATGCTGGTAGATGGGATTGCCCACAAAACAGTTTGATTTGCCATCACCGCTGCCTGACGTGACACACGTTTTATGTTGTTTTTTTTTTTTTGTTTTTTTTAGCTCTGTCGAAAATTCAAGAGGGAAGCATGTGACACGACTAGTCCCATCCTGCTCGCCCATATTTTTTTAAAGATTTCGGTTTAATTTCTGATGTGTGTTGTAAGACGCTGGACAATATAATTGCCATAACCTACAACTACTAACTATATATATACAAACCGATATCACCCACACTACACCCCATCCACTCAACCCTACTCCACCCCACAACAGCACCCACACACGACCTAACGAACACCAACCATATATCTCGAACATCATGTCCTCGTACCCACAACCCATACCGTCACATCACTCATACAACACTCATCTGGCTATACTGCTCCCAATGGACTATCACACAATATACCCACAGCCACAGACCAAACAGCCAAAACACAACACTGTGACAGAAGCTCAAACGTAACACACCCGACCCACCCACAAACACCCACCTACCCAAACACACACCGACGGACTGTTCAATCACCAACATCCACCCGCTAACCCATACCCACAACCATCACAAACGACCATCCGCCACCCAAACCTACCTAACCCACAAAAATACACTGCCGCACAAACGCCACAATGCAAGGCATATGCTCACACACACACCACACACATGTCCTTGCACATTCACCTGCACCCCTCGACCACACACATCAACAAACCATGGCCCTAAGCCGCCAACAAGACATCGTCGCGTGACCCCCACCCGGACACCACCACAATAATAAGAGCACGACCCACGGCCCTTCTGCGTTAAATAGAACTCCGCGCACTTTATGCTAACAACAAAACCGATGGCAGTCGTACCACACGTTAAGCGCTCACACTCTGCCAAAACCTCTCTGCCCAATCTCCCCATCCACCCCACACCTTCACTCACCGCACCCAAACACAACCTCGCAACACAATACAACACAGCCCCAACACGAGACTACCACACCAACCTCCGCAACTCAGCAACCCCTCCCAGCCATACCCCACCGCCCGGCACACACCCGCCCAAGCGCCACAACCAAACCACGCCATGACCCCCACAACACCCACTCAACAACCCCCTCCCACACCAACAGCCCGACCGACCACAACGCCCCACTGCAAAAACACCCCGAAACCCTCCCAGGCGCCCAACGAAGGCCCACACACCACCCATCCCAGCCTCACAAACACACCCACAACAACTCATCCGATTCAACAACCATAAAAGAACCCCTCCACAACCACATAACCTACACTGACTCACCCTCTACCCATTCATTTACTCCTCCATACCTTTTTACCCACTTCCTCCTTTACCACTCCCCTCTCTACTTGTTTCACTCTTCATCGACTGTTCACAAAATCTGTCAAATACTCTGGGTCATCCCCGAGTCAACTTACATATTGAGAAATTTCATTTCCGTATTCTGTGCACCATCTACTTTCATCGGGTCTTTGGCTGGGTGGTGGTGGTGGTCATCTATACTAATAAGTGGTGTGTGGTGTGTGTGTGTGTGTGTGTCTGTGTGTGTTGTGTTGTGTGTGTGTGTGTGTGTGTGTGTGTGTGTGTGTGTGTGTGTGTGTGTGTGTGTGTGTCAGTGGGTTCCCTCCATAACTCCAAAACCAAAAACCTTGCAGCCTGAAACTTTGCAGGCATACTAAGAAAACTCTAAGGAAGTGCAAAAGTGAAAATTGGGTTGCGTTGGATTAATTAAAACACCCCTTTTTGAGATAATTATATCCTTCATCCGTGATCCTCGGCCACCTCGCTTAATGGGGCCTGAAGGCGTATCCTAGGTAACTCGCTGGGTCAAAATTTCAGGAGGTGAACATAGACCGCCAGGTCTCAGTTGTGTGTGTTGTCTGTGTTGTGTTGCCATTGTTGCCTGCTATTTCTCCACATGTGGCTTGGTTTCAGAGGTGAAACGGAGACTACAGGTCTCACAGTATGTGTGTGTGTGTGTGTGTGTGTGTGGTGTGTGTGTGTGTGTGTGTGTGTTGCATTGTTGCTACTATCTCCACATGTGGCTGGGTTTCAGGAGGTGAAACAGAGACCTACCAGGTCTCACAGTATCGTGTGTGTTGTGTGTGTGTGTTGCCATTGTTGCCTGTGATCATCCACATGTGGCTGCGGTTTCATGAGGTGAACAGAGACCTACCAGTCTCACAGTATCTGTGTGTGTGTGTGTGTGTGTGTGGTTGCCATTGTTGCTGCTATCTCCACATGTGGCTGGGGTTTCAGGAGGTGTAACAGAGACCTACCAGGTCTCACAGTATCTGTGTGTGTGTGTGTGTGTGTGTGTTGTGTGTGTGTGTGTTGCCATTGTTGCTGCTATCTCCACATGTGGCTGGGTTTCAGGATTGAACAGAGACCTACAGGGTTCTCACAGTATCTGTGGTGTGTGTGTGGTGGTGTTGTGTGTGTGTGTGTGTGTGTGTGTGTGTGTGTGCACGCATGTAGAATTGTTATGTGCCTTGTTCATTGTACATTACATTTCTTTATTATTTGTTGTTGTTGATTGTTGTTGATTGGTATCTACAAATGTGGGTTTCAGAATGTGGAATGGAGTCCTCGTCGGGTGGGCTCAAAGTATCCACCTTCATTTCAGTGAAGGGTCACGATTCATGGACCAAGCTGTGAAGTTTTCTGTTCTCAAAGTTTTGTGCTGAGGGCTCTCTTCAGGATTGTCACTGAGCCCCGGACAGCTTCCAACTGTAGTTAGTTTGTAGTAATATTCCCAGGGATGGTTTTTAATATATCTGTGAGGTTCTTCGTCATCATTCCCGTAACTCCAACGATCACTGGTTCAATTTTGGCATTCTCCAACTTTTAGGATCTTTTCACTTCATTCTTGAGGTTTTGATATTTGGTCATTTTCTTGATTTCTGCATTGTTAATCCAAAATCACTGGTATTAACACCTAAATCCACAATGCCTTCTTCCCTTTTTGTTTTCTTTTGTTTTTTAACCTAAGTTTGATATCTGGTCATGAGGCTTTGTTTTTGATGTTCACGCTCGATGGGATCATTAGGTAGGACGTGAGCGGAACTTCCATGTTTTCAATGTTTACTTTTGTTTTGTGTTCCCACAAATTCTCTGGAACTGGGATTTCAACATTTTTGCAGATGTTCCAGCAGATTACTTTACAAACTCTGTTGTGTCTGTGTGTTCAGCTGTTCTGACATGAGATTTTTGTTTGTTTGTTTTGTGTTTGGTCATTAGGTATATCCTATCATTCTCTTTGCTAACCCCACCTCCACCACTCACCATTCTATCTTTTTTTCTTTTCTTCCTTCTCCCATCTCTCTCTCTCTCTCTCTCTCTCTCTCTTCTCTCTCTTTCTTGTCCTCTTTCTCTCTACTCTCTCTCTCTCTCTCACCTGCCTCCTCGCACCTCAACTGCTTGCAGTGTTATAGTAAATTTGGTGAGTGCGTTGCTCTCCAGCCCCCCCCCCCCTTTCCCTTACTTTCTTGCACAATTCCTAGCTTCTCTCCCTTCCCCTGCATGCCTCTCTCTCCTTCCTGCCCCGTCCGCCTCTTCCCCTCACACCCCTCTCTCCCTCCTTCCTTCCTTCTCTCGTCTCCCCTCCCTCTCTCCCTCCACCCTTAACTATCCCTGTCAGCAAAGCGAAGGGTTGTGATTTGCTTGTATGTATTGTTGTGTATATATTATATATCTAAATATATATTATTTATACTTATGGAAAAGTAAATTCTAATTTTTTTTAAAGAAGGACATAGAGGTGCTATCGCAACCAAAAGTAAAAAAAACTAGTATGACTCCGTTAATTTGAGCAAAAAGCGACGAGCATAAACCCGGTGCTATCAGGAATCGTTTTGCCGGCTCACAGCCGGCT
>CM068961.1:19843233-19854759 GCA_035128595.1 Eptatretus atami | reverse complement strand
GAGGAGATTGAAATACGTTGCATAAAATATCGAGCCCCAAAAAAAAATGTGAAACTTTCGTGAGAACCAGCTTTGTGTTAAAAGCTTAGATTTGTGAGAGCTGTTCCTACAATACAATTGATATAATATTCAGGAAAGACAAGGAGAAGTCGATGAAGGATGAAGTAATTCTGTCCATCTCGTCTGACACAATAACAAAACGTATGACGTGTAGCCAGATTCCAAAGAAGGGAGACAGCTGAGAGACCCCCACTGAACCCCACCACTTGTGTAGTCAAGTCACCGGAGAGTTTTGACTGTGACTGAGAACACTAGAGAGTTTTTGTTTTAGTAAATCACCAAGTCCTCACCCCTGGGCATAACGGGGGTAAAATCCCAAACATTGTACGTATTTCATGCGTTCCCCAATGCTGATAGGCATATACAAAGTTCATGAAAAATGCTTTAAAAAACATGCTCCAGTAATTGCATTTTCGGTATTTGACCTTTTGATCCTGCTCTTGCACCTTATGCCTGGTGTTGGCTTAATGGTTGGGGTAGCGGGCTTTGAATCCTTGGGTCCAGTTCAAGTCCTACTCAGCTGTTGAATTAATACCAGGTGGGGTTAACTCGCCTGTCATCCCTCCAGGTCGCAAAATGAGTGTCAGCATGCTGGTATACTGTGTCGGAGTGGCGACCCATCCAGGATTGTGCCAATAGCCAAGGAGACTCTTTCAGGCACCAACGTCTCACAGAGTATGGTCCCAATCTCCTCCTCCTCTCCTCCTCTTGCACCTTCTTGCCATGTGTCATCATAAGTATCAAGTTTGGTGAATTTCTGCCCAACCGTTGAAGAGGAGCTAGCGTGACGGATGGACGGAAGGACAGACGGACAGATGGAGCCGTTACAATATCCCACCATTTTTTTCAAAAAATTGCGGAATAATTATGGCTTTTAAAGGCACATAGTTCAAACTATCGGATCCAAGTTCAAATATCATACAGACGTGTTTTATCTTCTAATGTCTTTAAATTAATGTAAAAGTCTAATGTGTACATTGATGTCTAATGTCCTTGTCCTGCGCATAGAATAAGTACCAGTTGAGATAAGAATGATTTCTGTACAAGCTACACTATGACTCGCAATATGTGAGACTTACACGTAACAAAAATTAGCAAATAAGAACTATGATGAGCATGATAATGAAAGTAAAACTTTCTGGAGTATTTGAGAGTAAAGAGGTTCTGGAAAGAGCAAAAAACTAGAGATTAGTGAAACATACAGTATGAGCAAACAGCGGAATAAAAAAATCTAAGATAAGAAAAATAAAAATATACCATCAGAGATGGGGAATCCCCCGCCATTGAATGAAAGGTCATACATATTCCAGATAATGAGGGAGGTAATTGGAAACAAGACACCATTTGGTCATCATCTCGAAAAAGTTCCCCAGGGTGAGGAACGTAGTAACCAAAAATAATTAAAATCAGATAAGCGGTTTTCCATTTATTACAAAAAACATTTTTTGAAGATGGCCACCCAGTCGGCCATCTTGGATCCGGCCACGCCCAAAATCAATAGGGTTCTTCCTTTTCAGGTGTACATGTGTGACCCAAATTTCAAATCGATATGGCGAACAGTTATGAGTTATCGTACTCACAGCTATAAATGTTGACGCCCGGACGGACGGACGGACGGACGGACGGACGACAGCCGGACGGACAGCCGGACGCCCTGGTGACAACAAAATCCCCCTTCCACCACGGCGCGGGGGATAAAAACACGAATAAGCAAGCAAGCGCCCAAGCATAGAGCAGGCACAGCTGCTTCGCTGTGCATTGCCAGTGTAGGTTAGAGCAGGATTTTGTAATTGTTCCAGGGTGTCGCGCGTAGCTCACCTACTTTCCTGATAAGCACCGTGGGATATTAATGTCCACAAGCTAAGCCAGCAGATGGGACGCCCGAGGACGGCACGCCGTTGATGCCTCGTCCTACCTACGAAACACCGGACGGCAGCTTAGAGCTAGGTCGAGATTCAAACCCAGGCTAGGCAGCTCAGAGCCTGTACATACCTCTCGGCCATCCTGTCAGCCTAATAATAACTAACGTGTGAGAAACGATTCAAATGAAAAGAACTGTAATCAAACCGAGGTTTCATCTCAAAATAAGATCTCAGTGCAGATGACTATAATTTATACAAACCGTTTAAATACAGACATTTCAATCTTCACTTTACAATTCTCAACTCAGATGTCAAAAAACCCCCCAAAACACAATAGAACGAAAGAAAGAATAAATAAATAAATATTTAAAAATTAGAGCTTCCATTATTTCTCAGATAGATATGGATTCTTTAAAGCCTTACCGACATCTAGCTTACCCTTTTCGAGCAGAGTGTTGATGAAATTGCAGGTATCCACACACAAAACTTTAAATTGCATCTTTGAAGCACTCCGCAAATCAAGGTTCCCTGTTGTTCCGCGTTGTCCGTTTCACGGTGTTTGCCCTTTCATCTTAAGAACTGCAAATGGAAATAGCTGAAGATGTTCCACAGACAACCAGTTTTTGTTGGACAATGATGAGAAGGAATACAGTTTAAATAATTACGCATCATGCATCGATGTTGCCTCAATTTATAAATCTGGTTTCCAGTCTGGCCTGGCGTAGGAAAAAGGCTGGGAGAAATGAACTTGAAAGGATACCACGACTTGTAAAGCAGACGATTCAAAGGAAATAAAATTGGGTGAACGTCTTTTTATCAACCTAGATGTGTGAATGTAAGTTACAAACAGACTGCTGGAGCAATGGTTAGAGTGTTTGCTGTGAATCTGGGAGGTCGGTGGTTCGATCCCCGGCAGAGTCATACCAAAAGACTTTACTTATGCTACGTGCCGCTTCTTGATTGATACTCAGCATTTACAAAGGATAGGGCATGGATAAACAACCATATGTTGACATTCATTCCGCAGGCTTGATGGCCTAATGACTTCCTCCCACATTGAAGTCCCTTGTAAAGGAACTCAAATGATAGGATGTGACAATAATATAGCAATCTCATTCAATCCTAAACGCTCACCAATTGGATGAGAATGTGGCATTGCAGCATTTGATCACAATGCGGTGCTCCTCAAGCACAAACAAGAGCACCGATGTGATTATAGCATAAAGAGCTCACGAGAGTTAAGGGAATATTTTGAGTTTGAAGGAGAACTTACAAACTCCTAGAAACCCAATTAGCTACTCCTTCACTGTTGGTTCTCAGGAACCACGAGCCACAACAGCCATTGCTGCCCTGGATCCTGCCCAACATTAGGTGTGCCTGCCGCACAACACACAATCCTGTTTGTGACGCACACTTAGCAGATCTGGGAGAGCAGCTGGATAATTACAATAAAAAGACTACTCCGATGATGTACAGGCCGACGGTGCAACTGGATCTGCTTTGTCATCCTGGGTGTAGCTGGATGAGTTTATGCTTCCTCAAAATCTCAAGGTTTACATTGTAGTAGTTTTTAAGTGCCCTTTCAGCATTATAAGCGAGATCGATGGAACAGCCCAACACAGTTACGTCTACATGCACTAAATCTTGATCACGTGATCAGTTTATCATGTGTTCAGGTTGTGCTATGTCCCAGATAACCCACAATCATTGTGCCAATGTTTCTGTAGACACAAGCAGAAACCATCCTTCAGTAAGTGCATATCCCCCCCCCACTCCAACCCAAATTATTTGAAAAGTTGAGCTGATTTGACCTGAGAAACATGCAAAAGCTCATTATAACTACGATTGCAACAAAACACAAGTACGTGATGTACGGTTTATCTTACACAAACAGCAAAGCCATAAATGAAGGTAAAAATAAAAAAAAGTCAAATAATTTTTTTTAATGAAGCTGAAAATCAAGTTGCAAGGGGCTCACCTCACAAATGATCAATTTCTTACAGTAACAAAATAACATAATATATATATATATATATATATAATATAATATATATATATATATATATCATAGACATTGATTTATCTAATATTAGAGGCAACTTGAACCCATAAACCTGTGGCACTGACCAGTGATGTAGCAGCGTTGCACGCTGTCGTTTTGTTATTGCCCTCTCAGTTATTCTTGAGTGTCTCTTCTTGGCCGTCACCATTCGTGTACAATACTCGAGGCCTCGATGCCTCTGGATCAGCAGCCACAAACGGTATTCCTCAGGATATCCTGCAAGCATGGCCATCATCTGGAGTACATCTTCAGGGATACTGCACCACCCTGTGCGCACAGCTAAAATGCTCCTCTTCAGTTCTCAAAAATCATCCGCTAATCTTTATTTTTTTTCTTGATTCCAACCTTCCCGGAGTCACAGTCACTTGAGCTTCGACGGAGTGACGGTTCACTACCTTTATCGTTTCCCATCCACGAATACAAATCCATGTAGGCACTCTAAGGGTAGAGCTGAGATTAACAAGGACGTCGTCACGGAAGGAAGTACACCTGTGAGCTGCATTAAAAAAAATGGCCTGCCTGGGAACGTGTAAATCGAGAATATACCTCTTCTGGTTGGGGTACTAAAGTTTGAATTGTGACAGTGCAGGATGATGAAAGGGAATTTCCTCCCACTTCTCCCAAAGAATGAGCAAGGTTATTAAATGCTTGAGGCGAGAAGCAGGCAGTCGAAGATGAAAAACAACAGATGAAGATAAATAAAGCTGGATTTAACATCAGTGTTTCCTGGCAGCTCGGCAGACAAATTTCAGCTCCACAGTGCAGATACTACAAGAGCATTTCGACTCGCCGCTCTTTTCCTTTGTCTGTTGTCCTTTCACGCTCCTCACTCTGCGGCAGAAAGCAGTGAGTGATGGAGGTCACTGCATTTGTCGTCTTATGCCCCCGTAAAGGTCAGAGCACTGCGGAGATGTAGATCTCTTGAGGTGGGGCTCGGTTCCTCTTCGGTCCTTTCCCAAGCCTTTAGAAAGACAAAAAAGAAAAGAGAAACATAATTTAGGGATTTCATTGAACAATTTTTGAAACAATACAGTGGAGCAAGAGCAGCGTGACTCTAATCCGCCACCCCCTTTCTTCTTCAACGTGTAATTAAACATGCATCTGAAGTGGCAGACGCCATTAGAATGTAACACTACGAATGGATGGGCAGTAATTATTTAAGGACCTGTCAATGGTGATTGGAATGAACTGATTTGAGGGAGGCTGCAGGTTGATTAATTTGTGCCATCGATATGCGATTTTGGTTGTGCCAGCGTTGTGTTGACTGAGCTTGTGATATATTGAGCAAGCTGAAGTGCACGTGATCAGGTGATCGAAATAATGCTTGTATTCCCAGCACAGCCAAGCTGAGTCCATCCTTAACCGATGCTCGCATGGGACGTTTTCACATATCCGCTGATATTTGGTAAGTGTTTTATCCATCAAAGTTCAGAAGGGCTGTCATCATGAGTCTCATAACAAATGGCACCAAGAGAGAGCTTGTGGTTTTCATTTTCATTATTATGTTCAATAAGTCTGATTTGAGTGCCAACCAAATTTGTAATTAAAAAAGCGAAGAATATGATACGATCTCTCATCGGAGTCTTGACAAAAGAAGCGTTATGGTTCCACGGCAGCAATTACAACCCAAGGTCCTATGGGGAAATGGTAACCCCTTTTCATTGACTCACACAACAAATTTGAACTTTAGCTCTGCCATCGATTTTAAGAATATACATTAGTGAATGACATCATGTGACCGATAATGCCCCTTTCAAACAACGGCCTGCTGCACAACCTGGTTATGAAAGCCCCTACCCGACCACTTCTGCCCCACTTTGGCTGTTGCTTGCATCAAATGGCAATCCTAGATCAATTAGATTAATGGAGGAGTTGAAACTAATTCATGTTCAATCAGACTCGGTGGTGCAATGGTTAAGAGTGTTTGATTAATTTGAGTCTGAAAAGTTGATGGTTCGAGCCAATCTCAGTCGAATCATACCAAACATTTAAAATGGTACGTGCTGCTTTTTTGCTTGACACAGCAATTAAAAAAATGACACAGCATGGATGAACAACCATATGTTGGCAACCATAGTACAGGTTTTGAGGGGCCTGTGGCCTCCTCCTGCAATGAGGTTTCTTGAAAAGGAACACACAATTATAGTGGCCTTCAAAAGTATTGTTATGTTTGTGGGTAGATGAAGGGATTTTATAAGAAAGATAGCATTGTGTAGAGTTGCTTGGCCGATGACGTGTAGGAGACATCTTGATGTAACTAAGTAGGGAGACTGTGAGCTTAAGTGTTAAGTGTCACCACATGGGTGGGGGGTGGGGTGTGCTAATTAGATAGGGATTAGGGATAATTTCCCCAGTATGTAATCACCCATCTGTGGACTTTTCCCGATGTTTTATATTTCAAGATCGGCAACAAAGGTGGGAACACGTCCCTGAAACAACTACAACGGGCAAAAGCCCGCCTGCAAAGGGTGACAACAGGCGAAGTCCCACCCTGAGGGATCATTGATGGGCATGACGTCAGATGCATAAAGAGGAAGAGGGCGTAGGAGGCGAGTAGTTAAGGAGGAGGGAGCACGCAGTCGGAGGGACTCGGAGGACACGGAGATCGCACTTTTGCTCTCGGCACGATGAAGGCTGCACGATTCTCGTATTCGTACTGGTGAATTTGGCTCGCATGCTGAGCAGGACGTTTGCCGTTGATGGTTTGGTTGAGCCCTGAAAGGAGGGAAGGACAGTATGCCTCATGGCCTCCTCACAGGGCCTCAGAGATTGTCTCATCATGTGGACCATGTTTGTGAACGACCAAATGTGGGAGAGGAGCGTCGAGATATTCACTCTGGAGAAAAAACTACAGGCGGTTCATGAGCCGTGACGTCGACTGCCATCTCAGCGCTGCCTGACAAACCGGTCAGTGTCATTTTGAGCACGGTGGCCCGCGCGCTGACGTGGTCTGATCACCACGTTCCATAGACCATTCGCCTAGACCCGAAGCTAAGTGCCGAAATAAAGAAGGAATTATTTTTATTTAATATCTGTCCCTTTGTCTGTATTCAAGTCCATGTGTAGAGGCGCCTCGACTTCGAGTTTAATTTACGTCACGTTTTTCTTTCATTATTATAATTTGAATTATCGTCATTGTACATATTTTATTATTGTTATTAAATTATTATTTAGTTAATTCGATTTGTTTGTGTCCATGTATTTGTGCCGTTCTGGTAAATCACTTGGCTGTTTTCCCGTGCGCGCACATTAATCTCCGCGAGTCTCGGCTGGAGGCCTCCAAGGGAGAAGTTTGGCCATCTGTCCAGGTAGGGGTTAAAACCCCGAACACGACAAGTGGTGTCAGGAGTGGGATTTTTTGAGCCCTCCCCCCCCCCACCACGCCATTTGGCATCGGGAGGGATTTTTGAATCCATCGAGACCACGACATTTGGTCCCGGAGTGAGCTAAGCTTGAAAAAAAGAAAAAAAAACGAATTGGGAATCTAAATGTTTGAACAATTGCCTTTCTACCATTGAGGGAGAGGTGGTTGTAGGAATCGAGGTACAAAGTGTAGCTGTAGAGTTAATTGGTGTCAGTAGAAAGGAATGCTTGTAAATGTAATAAATAAAAAAATTTCTGAGGATTTTAAATGCGCGCGCGAAATGGTAGATGAGCATGAGATGGCGATGATTGTACTAGATTGTGACCCATTGGAAGGAAGTGAGTCGGGGAGAGAGTTGAGTGGTAATGAGAGGGCAGGAGCCTCCCCCATCCCAAGCATCAGTCCATCCTACCCCACAGTGATGGAGGATGAGACGCAAGGAGCGGGTGTGATGACCATCCAGGCCAAGTGTGAGATGTTAAATAATGGATGAAAGGAATAAAGAATGAATACATGAACAAACTAGAGTGGGAGCACTCGTTAGAGTGCAAAACCTCCGCCGTCAATACTGCTGGTCACTTATGTGAACCTGATATCCTGTTCATTGTAGGTCAAAACGGATCAACTCTACTGAACCACGATTGAATAAACTAAACTAGATCGACGCGCATGTAGAAATGCCCAAAAAAAAAATCGAAATTTTTTTGAAAAAAAGTTGCAAAATTTTTTTTTCTCTAACACATTTTTTTTGGGGGGGGGGGAGGGTTGGAAATCACTTAAAACATGTAGAAATGCAAAAAAAAATTCAAATATTTTTCAAATAATCGAATTTTTTTGAAAAAAAGTTGCAAATTTTTTTTTTTCTCTAACAATTTTTTTTTTTGGTTGGAAATCACTTAAAACATGTAGAAATGCAAAAACAAAACTTCAATATTTTTTCAAAATGGCCCGCATAACGGCCATATTGGACTTTGGACCAAGTCCAAAATCGAATGGCATGATCCTTGGACCATACCTAATCCCCCACCAAGTTTCGTCGAAATCCGTCCAGGAGTTTTTCCGTAATACTGTTCACAAACAAACAAACAAACAGACAGACAGACAGGGGTGAAAACAGTAACCTCCGTCCATCTTCGATGGCGGAGGTTAATGAAGAAATGAGGAGTAAAAAATGAACAAAGGGATGAAAAATTGGATAAACAAATGAAGGAACAAAGGAATGGAATAGAAAACAAATTGAGGAACAAATGAATAAACAAAGGAATTAAAAGAAGGAAACGAATGGACGCTTGGAAGAAACAAGGACAAATGTGTCAAAGAGCCGCGTCCTAAAGGTTTTGACTTCACCAGAAGAAGAAGAAGAAGAAGAAGAAGAAAGAAGAAAAGAAGAAGAAGAAAAGAGGAATAATAGAAGAAGAACGAGAGCCGTCATGGAGGCTCCTCCTTCATGACGAGAAAATAGTGTATTTACAAAATACAATACATTAAATGGAATAATCTTTAAATAGTAACGTGAACTTTTCGAAACTTTAAAGCAAATGTCCGAATATATTTAAAATTCATGATAGACGCTCTCAAAAGGAACCCTCAATCGTTACTATTTAAAGATTATTCCATTTAATGTATTGTAATTTTGTAAATACACTATTTTCTCGTCATGAAGGAGGAGCCTCCATGACGGCTCTCGTTCTTCTTCTTATTATTCCTCTTCTTCTTCTTCTTCTTCTTCTTCTTCTTCTTCTTCTTCTTCTTCTTCTGGTGAAGTCAAAACCTTTAGGACGCGGCTCTTTGACACATTTGTCCTTGTTTCTTCCAAGCGTCCATTCGTTTCCTTCTTTTAATTCCTTTGTTTATTCATTTGTTCCTCAATTTTGTTTTCTATTCCATTCCTTTGTTCCTTCATTTGTTTATCCAATTTTTCATCCCTTTGTTCATTTTGACTCCTCATTTCTTTCATTAACCTCCGCCATCGAAGATGGACGGAGGTTACTGTTTTCACCCCTGTCTGTCTGTCTGTTTGTTTGTTTGTGAACAGTATTACGGAAAAACTCCTGGACGGATTTCGACGAAACTTGGTGGGGGATTAGGTATGGTCCAAGGATCATGCCATTCGATTTTGGACTTGGTCCAAAGTCCAATATGGCCGTTATGCGGGCCATTTTGAAAAAATATTGAAGTTTTGTTTTTGCATTTCTACATGTTTTAAGTGATTTCCAACCAAAAAAAAAAATTGTTAGAGAAAAAAAAAAATTTGCAACTTTTTTTCAAAAAAATTCGATTATTTGAAAAATATTTGAATTTTTTTTTGCATTTCTACATGTTTTAAGTGATTTCCAACCCTCCCCCCCCCCCAAAAAAAATGTGTTAGAGAAAAAAAAATTTTGCAACTTTTTTTCAAAAAAATTTCGATTTTTTTTTTGGGCATTTCTACATGCGCGTCGATCTAGTTTAGTTTATTCAATCGTGGTTCAGTAGAGTCTGATCCGTTTTGACCTACAATGAACAGGATATCAGGTTCACATAAGTGACCCAGCAGTATTGACGGCGGAGGTTTTGCACTCTACCGAGTGCTCCCACTCTAGTTTGTTCATGTATTCATTCTTTATTCCTTTCATCCATTTTTATTAACATCTCACACTTGGCCTGGATGGTCATCACACCCGCTCCTTGCGTCTCATCCTCCATCACTGTGGGGTAGGATGGACTGATGCTTGGGATGGGGGAGGCTCCTGCCCTCTCATTACCACTCAACTCTCTCCCCGACTCACTTCCTTCCAATGGGTCACAATCTAGTACAATCATCGCCATCTCATGCTCATCTACCATTTCGCGCGCGCATTTAAAATCCTCAGAAATTTTTTTATTTATTTACATTTACAAGCATTCCTTTCTACTGACACCAATTAACTCTACAGCTACACTTTGTACCTCGATTCCTACAACCACCTCTCCCTCAATGGTAGAAAGGCAATTGTTCAACAATTTAGATTCCCAATTCGTTTTTTTTTCTTTTTTTCAAGCTTAGCTCACTCCGGGACCAAATGTCGTGGTCTCGATGGATTCAAAAATCCCTCCCCGATGCCAAATGGCGTGGTGGGGGGAGGGGGGGAGGGCTCAAAAAATCCCACTCCTGACACCACTTGTCGTGTTCGGGTTTTTTAACCCCTACCTGGACAGATGGCCAAACTTCTCCCTTGGAGGCCTCCAGCCGAGACTCGCGGAGATTAATGTGCGCGCACGGGAAAACAGCCAAGTGATTTACCAGAACGGCACAAATACATGGACACAAACAAATCGAATTAACTAAATAATAATTTAATAACAATAATAAAATATGTACAATGACGATAATTCAAATTATAATAATGAAAGAAAAACGTGACGTAAATTAAACTCGAAGTCGAGGCGCCTCTACACATGGACTTGAATACAGACAAAGGGACAGATATTAAATAAAAATAATTCCTTCTTTATTTCGGCACTTAGCTTCGGGTCTAGGCGAGATGGTCCTTATGGAACGTGGTGATCAGACCACGTCAGCGCGCGGGCCACCGTGCTCAAAATGACACTGACCGGTTTGTCAGGCAGCGCTGAGATGGCAGTCGACGTCACGGCTCATGAACCGCACTGTAGTTTTTTCTCCAGAGTGAATATCTCGACGCTCCTCTCCCACATTTGGTCTGTTCACAACAATGGTCCACATGATGAGACAATCTCTGAGGCCCTGTGAGGAGGCCATGAGGCATACTGTCCTTCCCTCCTTTCAGGGCTCAACCAAACCATCAACGGCAAACGTCCTGCTCAGCATGCGAGCCAAATTCACCAGTACGAATACGAGAATCGTGCAGCCTTCATCGTGCCGAGAGCAAAAGTGCGATCCTCCGTGTCCTCCGAGTCCCTCCGACTGCGTGCTTCCCTCCTCCTTAACTACTCGCCTCCTACGCCCTCTTCCTCTTTATGCATCTGACGTCATGCCCATCAATGATCCCTCAGGGGTGGGACTTCGCCTGTTGTCACCCTTTGCAGGCGGGGCTTTTTGCCCGCTTGTAGTTGTTTCAGGGACGTGTTCCCCACCTTTGTTGCCGATCTTGAAATATAAAAACATCGGGAAAAGTCACAGATGGGTGATTACATACTGGGGAAATTATCCCTAATCCCTATCTAATTAGCACACCCCC
>CM068961.1:19817426-19827905 GCA_035128595.1 Eptatretus atami | reverse complement strand
GGACCGCCTCGCCCAGCCGGGGGACAATTCAGTCGTGACCCTCTCGGACTAACGCCGGAGCCAGTCACGGTGTGGGCGGTTTACCTCACCACAACCCATCTGTCCCGCATTTCACCCGTGCGAGGTAAGGTGAATGCCGAAAGCGATTATACCTAAGTAACTGCGCACGGGTAACCTACCGAGGGGTTGTACCACGCCACAGCGGTCGACTTCGGACACGAACCGCTTAAGCGGCTCGTTCCGTGCTAAAGGGATAACCGAGCGGAAGTTATCGTCGACCTTGACGGTTCCAATTATTATCGGGCGTCATCGCGACCCACTCGAAACCCTTTAACGTGAAGCAAGATGGAGACCCAACAGAGGAAAGGACGCAGCGAAATGGGGAAACAATTCAACAGCCAAGCATTTTATTTACACAGACAGGCTCAAAGCACACATATAGTCACACAAGTAAGAATGCACATATATCAAATGATAATGTGAAAAACAATAAAGCAACGACGACGCAGAGCTAACAACGACTAACGCGAACACTCGCAACACTTTATACAGTTTTACTTCTTCCGGACATCGGCGCCACACACACACGTTCACACAGAACCCAAAAGAATGGGAAGTCGCGACTTCCCTGGTGTGTCGGAGTCCTTGGCAGACCTAACTCCGAGCTCCCGGTGCCTTTCGCCGTTCCTTGCGACCGACGACTCCTCTCAGCTTCCAACACACGGCAAGGAAAAAACCAGGGACTCACTTGAACCCGTGGTTCGAAAAAGACAGCGCGCCTCCTCTGCACTCCGTCGCTTCGCCGTCCCCTTTTATCGGCGGGGCCCCGCCTCCACCTCCGCCCCGTTTTCGGCTCACCCCTCCCCTACAACAGAACATGACTGGAACCTCCAGAAGGGCACGTGGTCCTCCGTCGCAATCGGTGACGCTCGCACCGCCGTCGGCACTCCCCCTCCTCCCCCCGCAGGGTGTAATCCACCGCGACCGTGGCGCACTCGTTCGGGGGATGGGGGGGGGAATGGGGGCCGCCCCCCTCCCTCGAAGGCCAGGCCTCCGGCAAACCATGTGCCGAGTCGGAACGCGTGGTCGTTGGTAGTGGTGGCGCGGCGGCGCCGCTGCAAAAGTGGTGGCGTGTGTTGGCGTTGTTTGTAGTGTGGCAGTGAGTCGGCTGTTGTTGTAATTTGGTCTGAGGGTTGGAGCGTGGTTGGTTTCGAAAAATAAAGAAAGAACAAGAAAACGACTGACTCAAGGATCGCAGCACCGAATGAAATCACATTAATTCCTCTAAACAACGGGTTTGGGGAATAAACTATACATGTTTATAAAGATATCTCCCTCGGGACTGGGAATGGTGGTTGCGAATTTCTACAGCCGTAACAAATATATGTTATATGTATATTATCATATGTACACATAGAAATATAAAGGGTGGTTATTTTAATATATGTATTTATTGGTTATAGTATATATGCATATGTACACAAGAAATATAAGTGTATATATATGATATTGTTATATATATATATATATATATATATTATATAATACATACTGTTACACATGAAATATAAGTGTATATATTGTTATATGTTATATATACAATGTATACATGAAAATATAAGTGTATATATTATGTATTGTATAATATATTATATATATAATCATGTACACATAGAATATATGTGTAATGTATAGTGTATATGATATATATTATATATGTACATGAATTAAGTGTACTTATATGTAATTAATAGATAAATATGTAACATGAAATATATGTTATATGTATATTATATAGTATATCATTATACATATGTACACATACGAATATAAGTTTATAAGATATGTATTATACATATACATATAAATAGTTAAGTGTTATATATATATATGATATATATATATGTGTATTATGTGTATAAAAAGCTGCTATTTAAAACCAATTCTTTTTTTGAACCGAGTACTCACTCACAGACTTACTGACTGGATATTAAGATCGGTACCTTATGGGAATAGAAAGCTGAATTTTAATGTCTGATGTAGATCGAAGACGGCACACCGGGAAAAAATCAAGAATCGTCAGACAACAATCAATTGAATTAAAAATATAAAAAGGAAAAAAAAAAAAATGCAGCTGAGTGACCGTAGACAATGAGAAGCACGGTAATTTTGTGTGCCGAGGACATCAGAGCAGGCCACCGGGAGAAAATCACAGGAATTGGTCAGACAAGATCATGCATTAAAATATAAAGAACAAAAATGCAGGTACTGAGTGACCGCGAGACCATGGGGAAGCATGGTAATTTTGCGTGTTGATAGATATCGAGGCCGTTACATACCGGGAAAAAATACAGTAACCATTCGTAAAATATTGGAAATGAAAATAATAAAATAAATGGAAAATTAAATAAATGTGGTGAGGGACGCCGAGACAATTGGGAAGCATGGTATTTGGCGTGCTGATGGACATCGAAAGCGTACACCGGGAAAATCACAGAACATCAGAAAGCATCTGTAAATGCAATAATATAATTAGTGAAAGAGAAAAAAGAAGAAAAAAACAAATGCAGGTGAGTGACATGAGACAATAGGGAAGCATGGTTCGTTATGCTTACAATGTGTAAGCATACCCACTGGTGTGTATTTATGACTAAGACCTGGTCAATGCGGGAGTTAAATTCTTCAGAGATGGCCCTGAGCATCGAAGTGAATTTTGGCAAGCACGATAATCCTCCGCTCGGGGTTTACCTTTCCCCTCTCTCTATCTTGCAGTGCAGCTGTGGCTGGTGGTTGCATCATTGGTTGGAACGCTGCAAATGGCCACTGATGCACAGTTGTCCCCCCTACCAGTACACTGGTGCTCATTTGCCGAACCTCGGAAGGAATGACGGCTGAGTCAACCTCCTGAAGTAGTTTAATTCAGCGGCAACGCGGGCTTGAAACTCATGGACCTAGGATCCCAAGCCGCACCCCTAACCACTAAGCCATACTACCAGTCTTGTTACCTTTCACCTTAATTGTAACTTCGTTTTGGCTCATAAAAATAATCGTGAAATAATGTCATCCACAATAACACAGAAGAGCGCCCGCCAGATTGTAGCATTAAACTATTTAACCGCATCCACACCACTTTTATTTATGGTCGCTGCACAAGAATAGGATATTTGGAACAAAAATGGGTGTTCTGAAGCATTGGGCCACCATTCGTGCTTGTAATTGACCTTCTACTGCACAAAGCAGTGGCTGTCAAAGCAGCACAAGGTGCCAGGTGCCGATAAGAATAAAGAAGATTGAAAATTGAATCTTTTGGCGGCTTCGCTTCACAAAGCACGGGTGAAGTGTGGGGAACTCCTGGTGGCATGGGAAAAGACATCGCATAAAGTGCAGCTTTACTTTTGTTATTTAATAATTTATGTGCTTGCTGTTTGCTTCAATCTCCATTACACAAAGCACTTGCGCCAGCCAAATCACTATAAGCAAGCAGAAAAAACCCCATCACACGTGCTTTGTGCCTGTTGAGGTACATAGTTCCTTTTAATATGATTTCCTTTCTGACATTGTAGCGAGAGCTGACCGAGTGATGTGTGATCTTCACTTTGTACTACTTCACGTCCACGTTGCTTTTAAATCCGATTAGGATGCTTTGGTTAAACTGATCCTTCAGAGAGCACATCGAGTCAATGACACCATTCTGCGAACATTCTTGGCGAAGGCATTTGGTTCCACCGATGTTTTCTTCATCTCGCTGTGTTTTGAAAAGTGTTCCAAATTAGTGATCCGTAATGAGAACTTTGAAATGTGACTTCACATCTTTAATTCCAGTGTGGTGGCATCCTGGAAAGTGGTTTCTTTTGCATCGGCAAGAACATTGTTGGGTCTTCAGCTACTTTCGTGCTGCTGTCGCTTCGGCTGCTCGGAGACGTGCTGCTGTGTGCTGAGAAAATCTGCATAATGCATGGCAAGTCACAAGACATTCCCGTTATGTACTAGTTTTGCAGTAACAATGGCACAACAGCAACAGCTAAAGCCTTCGAGCAGTGCAGCAGATGCCTAATGGGACTAGATTTACCCCTTTGAATCAGTGGTGACTCTTTCGCTGCTTTGAAACAAGGTTTAAGCTGCATGCTGCGAATTTTCCTTGTTTCTTCCATCTGTCTTTAAATTTTATGTTAACTTTACCACAACTTGAAGATTCAATAATTATTTCTTAAAAGGCACAGAACCGAAACTTATTTACCCAAACATTGAAACACGTATTCACGCTCCGTTCCACCACCCTCAATCTCCGAATCTTCACCTGTACCTGTACCGGTTACCGATCCCATCTGCTGTGAGTAATAATGGTTTTCTTTATGGAAAATAAAATTAGCAGCGTTTGTCCTAACCGATCGCTTCTGCATCTGGCATTCCAAACAAGCTGCATCGGAATCAAAAAAAACATCGGTTTGAGGAGCATTTTCTTTTGAAGGCTGAAGGCCAAGTGGAGGGCCACAACAGAAAGGGTGTGTTCACGAACTTAAATCAAATTTGCTTTCCTTTGAAAGGAAAGGCCACAGAGGTCAGAAATACCTCCAAAGCCATACTTCAGGCTCGGCCACCATCATTATTTACAACAAGTTATTTTCAATTTGAAATCTCAATCCATTGCAATGTGCTTCTTGAACAGCTTCCAACGATATTATATTTAAAGTCAAAAGACGAGTGAAGTATCGAAAGTGAATGTGTAATTTAAGATATTTTATGATGTTGCATAAAAATAATCATGACGATCACAATGATAACTATTGGCTATTTTTCAAACGTTTGCTTGTCCTTAACATTTGTTTTACGACATTAATGCCTTACTAACAAGCAAAATGGAAACAGTTCAAAGTGTAATTCTTGAACAAGTCCGCCCAGTGGTATCGGACACCTTTTCATCTTTGGCTCGCGCTTAGGCTTGAGAGGATGAACTGAAGATGGGGAAAGTGACTCATTTTCTGTAAGTTCCCAGAGTTGATAAGGTCAAAGACCCGGTGAGCGTATACCGAGGGACATACACATTTATAAGATCAGCAACATCACCAACCCGAATGCACAGCAATAGAGCAATCGGCAAGCGTGAGCCATGTAATTATGGCAAGGCGACACAGCCAGCCCTCAACCACATAGGATTCGGTCAGTACAAAGGAACAAAAAGAGGAGACTTTTGAAATGAAGGAAAACAACACCGTAAAGGAAAGTTGCTAGTTAAAGCGAAAGAAATACCCCATCTAGTGGGAAAGGTGGGGCCAACGAAAAGGAGGTAAACCAGGAAATAATTATCAGGACGTGGTAATGGTGTGTGCTGCACTTTGTGTGAGAAGAGGGTGTGGATCCACCGTTTTGGAGAGGTTCTGGGCTGGAAAGGATCGAAAGCTTCGCGGAAAGAACGGTTGCTGAGCTGATGATCCTGTGGTCGGGAAACCAGTTAATTGCTTACCTTACAGGTTTAAGGTTTTTACTTTAGGAGAATGGTGTGTGCTGTGGTGTGTGTGTGTGTGTGTGTGTGACTTCTTTTGTGGATTACACACAGTGGTGGACACACACACTGTTTTGTGAAGTTACACACACACCACACGTTTTCATGATTTTGTAAGTATAATATATATAAAGACCCGTTCCTGGAGGCATTATGCTGTACCGTAGGGAAGTCTCCATTGGTTGTTTTATAATTATATTTTTTAATGGAAAAAATTACTGAACAAATAGATTAAAGTCAAAAGAAAAAGGAAACAAAGGCAACCTTTCGTGGATATAATGTGGTATTGTTCAGCCAAAATAGCAGACAGCAGACGAGCGATTGTCAATAAACTGCCCGCTGCCTTCCACTTCCAATTTTCCCTTCGTTTATGTTAATACCCTGCTTTCTTTCCAAGTAACCCTTTTGCAATCACTTTCAGAAATGACACACATTCGGAAACAAACACACACACACACACACACACATCACACCACACACACACAGCACACACACACAGCAACCACACACACACACACACACAAGGTGTGTGTTTTGCTCACATAAAGAAAAGTTTAACTTTAAATTACGTTTCTTTAAAAACTCACGATGCAAGTCGCTGTTATCTCCAAGTATTTAAGGCTCATGGATGATCTTGTATGGCTTATTCCACATATTGATCTTGCTCTCAATTTGTTTGAGGCACCATGATGGACCTATTATGGAAGAGTGACGTCTGCGTAAACATGGTGGATAGCAAAAGTTTTGGTGTCATTATCTCACCAAAGTTTTATCTCATTCTACAGGTGTACACCTCCATTCACCGTGTGCAGTAACTTGGTGATGATATACCGACCGTGCTGACATAAACATCCTGTCAGCACAATGTGTGTTTGAAGGCCTACAGCTTTGTGCAAATTGGGATGGCCTGTTCGGTTTTCCATCTCAACCCTTGCTGTCATGTGCAACAAACAAAAAAAACCATTATCAAATCCCATTCTTCCATAGTTTGTCCATGTTATAATGTCTTTGACTCACATAGTTTCCTTTTGTCTGTAATGGATGTGATTATGTAAGGGCTTCCCATGATCCTTAAATAATTATAAAACATAGATTATTTGAGTAAATATTTACTGTAAATTAACTTGACAGACACACAACACAACACTCGAAATTGACATTTCTTCATCTTTAATTTATTTTGTAATAAGAGTTCCTTTATGCAGGAATGGACCATGAAGTCCCATCAAGCCTGTGCTATGGTTTGGCACTCGATGGTTGTTTATCTATGTTTTATCTTTTTTAATGTGAGCATCAAGCAGCAGAAGCAGTACATTACACATTTTAAAGTCGTTATTACAACTCAGCCAGGTTCAAACCACAACCGCCCAGACTCAGGGGCACATGCTCTAACCATGACACCACTGAGGCATGGTGCTATAAAATAAGATTATAATTAAAAAGAAAGTTATAAACAAGTTTCCAGAATTTCAAAAGGTCACTGTATGATTCCATGTTTGTTAAAGTCTTCTGAAGAGACTTAGAGAAGTATGATGTAATTTTGGTTAAAAGGCCTTTGGGAAGAGCTATTATGGCATATGATGGAAGTATTTCAGACAGGTTTTATTGAGGCCAAAGCAAAAAGACTAATGGACGGCTCCAGGACCTGCTTATTTCAGCAGTGCGCTCACAAGGAAGGCTTCCAACACACTTGAAGTTTTCACCAGCGGGGTTTAAATGCTCGTAGATTAGTTGCCCAGAGTTGCTCGAGACAATTCTGCAAGAGAGACTGCAGGGACTGTTGTTGCTGTTTTTTTTACCGCGGTGAATGTTTCTTTACCGCTTTTGAGTGACGCTCAACAAAATCGCATCGGAACTCACTACATTCTGACTCGTCTTTTCTTTTTCAATGCCTTTTCTTAGCCAAAAACTGTTATGATTTATGGGATCTTATGAGATTTTCCATGGATAGGTGTGCAATGAGTTGCTTGCTGAAGATGTTTTGTTTGAGGTCCATTCTAGTGGCACAGCTACAATTTTGCATGCTATAAATGGAAACCCAGATTCCCAGAGACGATCGGTTGGACATTCCAAAAACATTGCGGACCAATTTTTTTCAGGAAGATTATACTCACTGAATGTCATGGTCCTCCGTCGTATGATCCTTGGTTCACCCGGCACCAAGTTTTTCATTATCGCTACACTGTACGACCCGAGATCTGAACGTTCACACGCTTGTTAGTTCTGTGTTAAAGGGCATCATCACAACTGTGCCCCAGATGTATTAAAATTTAAGGAAATTGAACTCCCTCTTTCTCAATAAACCAAATGCAATTTTCACTGTCCCTGAGGAAATGCACCTGCCACCTGGTAGCCATCCCAGAAACCTCAAGCATTCTCTGCGCATGATTGTCATCCCCCACAGTGGAACCTAACATCACGTCCACTATAATGCAAGCAGGTTGGTGATACGTTTGCTAAATTCGAGCCACCACAACAAAAATGTTCCAAAACTTTCGTGAGACCAGCTTTGTGTTAAAGCCTTAGATTTTGTTGAGAGCTGTTCCTTACAATACAATGTATATGTATGCAGGAAAGACAAGGAGAAGTGATGAAGGATGAAGTTAATTCTGTTCCATCGTTGCCACAATTAACAAACGTATGGACGTCGTGATGTTAGCCACGATTCCGAAGGAGGACAGCTGAGAGACCCCACTGTAACCCCACATTGTGTTGAGCAATCACGGAGAGTTTTGACTGTGACTAGAGAACACTAGAGAGTTTTTGTTTGTCAATTCCACCAGTCCTCACCCCTGGGCAGTGAACCGGGGTAAATCCCAAACATTGTTACGTATTTCATGCGTTCCCCATGCTGATAGCATAATACACAAGTTCATTGAAAAATCTTTAAAAACATGCTCCAGGTAATTTGGCATTTTTTCGGTATTGACCTTTTGATCCTGCTCTTGCACCTTATGCCTGGTGTGCTTATGGTTGCGGCGTAGCGGGCCTTGATCCATTGGTGTCCCGAGTTCAAGTCCTACTCAGCTGTTGATTTAATACCAGGTGGGGTTAACTCGCCCTTGTCATCCTTCTCGAGTCGGCAAATGAGTGTCAGCATGCTGGTATACTGTGGTCGGAGTGGGACTCCATCCAGCGATTGTGCCAATGCCAAGGAGACTGCTTAGCAGGCACAACGCTCTGCAGGCGGCTATCGTCGGTCCACTTCTACCTTCGCGTTCCAATTTCTCCGTCCTCTTGCACCTTCTTTGCCATATGCTCATATAAGTATCAAGTTTGGTGAATTTCTGCCAACCGTTGAGAGGAGCTAGGTGAGCGATGGACGGAAGGACAGACGGACAGGATGGAGCCGATTACAATATCCACCATTGTGTTTCAAAATTGCGGGAATACTTACTGCTTTTTTAAAGGCACATGTCAAACTATCGGGATCCTCAAGGTTTTCAAATATCATCACGAGTGTTTTATTTCTAATGTCTTTAAATTAATGTAAAGTCTAATGTGTACATTGATGTCTAATGTCCTTGGTCCTGCGCATGATATAAGTAAGTACTGAGATAAGAATGAATTTCTGTTGTACAAGCTCATCTATGACTCTCGGCAATATGTGAGATTACACGTACAAAAATTAGCAAATAAGAAACTATGATAAGGCATGATAATGAAAGTACAAACTTTCTGGGAGTGTATTTGAGAGTAAGAGGGTTTTGGAATAGAGCAAAAACTAAGAGATTAGTTGAAACATACAAGTATGAAGCAACAGCGGAATAAAAAAATCTAAGATAAGAAAATAAAATTATATACCATCAGAGATGGGGAATCCCCCGCTTGAATGAAAGAGTCTACTATCCAGTAATGAGGGAGGTGAATTGGAAACAAGACACATTTGGTCATTCATCTCGAACCAAAGTTCCCCAGGGGTGGGGAACGTAGTAACAAAATAATTAAAATCAGATAGCGGTTTCCATTTATTCAAAAACATTTTTTGAAGATGGCCACCCAGTCGGCCGCATCTTGGATCCGGCGCCACGCCCAAAAATCAATAGGCGTTTCTTTCTTATTCAGGTGTAACATGTGTGCACCAAATTTCAAAATCGATATGGGAACAGTTTATGAGTTATCGTATCACCAGCTATAAAATGTTGACCGCCCGACGGACGCGGACGGACGGACGGACGGACAGCCGGACGGACAGCCGGACCGCCGGGTGAACAATATCCCCCTTCCACCACGCGGGCGGGGGATAAAAAACAGAATAAGCAAGCAGCGCCAAGCATAGGCAGGCACAGCTGCTTCGCTGATGCATTGCCCAGGGTGTAGTTAGAGCAGGATTTTGTAACTTTCGTTGCACGGGTGTCGGCGCTAGCTCCACCCTACTTTTCCTGAATAAGCCACCGTGCGGATATTAATGTCCACAAGCTAATGCCAGCCAGATGGGACGCCCGAAGGGACGGCACGCACGTTGGATGCCTCGTCCTACCTACGAACACGGGACAGGCAGCTTTACAGAGCTTAGGTCGAGATTCAACGCCAGGCTAGGCAGCTCAGAGCCGAGTGTAACATACCTCTCGGCCATCCTGTCAGCGCTAATAATAACTAACGTGTGAGAAACGATTCAAATGCAGAAAGACTGTAATCTACCGAGGTTTCATCTTCAACAATAAGATCTCAGTGCAGATGATATAATTTATTCTCTCTCAGGCGGTCGCGATTCGAGTCACGTGGCCGATCGCACGCCGGCGGGCGCGAATTCGCAACAATATACACTTATATTTCTATGTGTACATATGTATATATATATACATATACATATATTTTTTTTCACTTATATTTCTATGTGTACATATGTATATATATATATATACATATACATATATATACACTTATATTTCTATGTGTACATATGTATATATATATATCCCCGGAATTGTCGGCGTCGCCTCCGTATAGATTCCGTGACATGGCGGGCGCTGAACGAC
>CM068961.1:19783281-19798995 GCA_035128595.1 Eptatretus atami | reverse complement strand
CTGATTTGCGTGACCAGTGGTAAGGAAACCCCTGGCGACCCATATGAGGCTGCGTGAGAGCCTGGATGTGAGGAGACCCTCCCCAGCGAGGCGTACAGCAATAGAGCTGTTTGGCTTTCAGTGTATCGAATAGTTAAAGGGGAGGCAAAGAAGTCGTAAGTCAGGTGACTTGTGGACTGTGGACACCACAACCGGAAGTGCCCCCACCATTATTGTTGTATGGTACCTCCCCACTGCCCAGTTGAGGGTCACACATGTGTGTAATAACATTTCAGCCATGGTCTTGCAGGGTTGGAATGAATGATTTATATTGGATTTATGTGTGTGAGTGAGTGAAGGAAGGTTCACTGGATCCACATCACTAACCTGTACCAAAGAGACAGGGCTTGCAGAAATTTTAAATAGGTAAATTTGTATCGTTCCACAGGTCATATTTGGGATCGTGACATCCATTAATGAATGCAGTCTTTATAAGTAGTGGGGCAACTTAGCATCACAATTGTGCATTTTATGAGGAAAGCACCAAATTTGGCACACTAGTAGCCTATCATATTATGAACAGATTTGGATATTGGGCCATCTCAAAATTTTTGATGGCAGTGGAAAATGGCTGCCACAGCCATCAGCGGCTGAATTTGAGATGGCCCAATATCCAAATCTGTTCATAATATGATAGGCTACTAGTGTGCCAAATTTGGTGCTTTCCTCACAAGATGCACAATTGTTATGCTATATTTAGCTAAGTTGCCCCACTAAAGGGGGTTATATAAATGTTAAGTTTTTGGTAAAGGTTTTATCCTACATAAGATTTTTGTGTGTTTACTGACATTTTCCACCAGCCCCAGGAGTTAGGAGTGAGGAACCAAGAGATTTGCAAATATTTGAATTGTTGTGTTTCAGGGGTATAGAACGATAAGAAGAATAGGTAACTTAGCGATGGCTCACTTCCCACAGCCCCTCCTAATTTATTTCAAATGCTAATTAGGTGCGAGTTGGTAAGTGGTAAGGCCGGAATGATCGTGCTTGCATTGAACCTTGCAGGAGCTATGGTTCCGGGGAAGGGGGGGGGCTGTGTAACGGTTGTGGGGGTAGATGGAAGAATTTAATGAGTATATCATTGTGTAGAGTTGCTTGGTTCGTGGACGTGTAGGAGGCATCTCAATGTAACTAAGTAGGGAACCTGTGAGCTTAAGTGTTACGTGTCACCACACAAGGAAATGGTGTCGTGTTAATTTGCTGTGGTTTAAGAATAAGCTTCCCCAGTATGTAATCACCCCTCCTTGATTTTTTTTCTCCATGTTTTTATATTTCAAGATTGGCAAAAAGGTGGGAAACACATCCCAAAAGCAAACCTGCCACACAGGCAGAAAGCCCCACCTTCAAAGGGTGACAACAGGCGGAGTCATGCCCCCGAGGGATGATTGATGGGCGTGACATCAGAATCCTGCCAAGCAGGCAGAAGCCCCGCCTTCCCGGGTTTCGTGCGAGCAGGCCACGCCCCGGAGGTGGAGGATATAGGCGTAATCGAGAGGAAGGTCAGGCTGGCACATTTTGAGAGGCACCGGACTTAGTAGGCTGGCGCATTTTGGAGAGCCGTGATCAAAGAGGAAGGTTAGCTTACACATTTTGGATGATCAAAGAGGAAGGGGGTTGCGGGTTTTGGAGAGGCGAGAGCGGAGGGTGAGTGCACGCCGACAATGACGGCACGACCCTTGTATTCATGTTGAGGCAATTTGGCTCGCGTGGTGAAGCAAGACGCTGGCCTTTGGCTCTTGCTTGGGTCGGTAGGGACGGTTTGCGCATGAAGCTGTTGCACTGGGTCTCTGAGCTTTGGTGTGGAGTGCCGCTCGCGGATTGCCTGGTGTGTGTTTGTCCTGCTACGAGAGAAGCGCTGTTTTGCATGCGTATGCACGTGCTGGTGGAAGCGCCTCAATTCCAGGTTCCAGGAAGATCATCTCTAGGCCAAGCTAAGTACAAGAATAGTTGAAAGGAAGGTTTGCTTTCTATTTTGTTTTCCCCTTTGTCTATATTTAAGTCCGTGTGGAGAGCGCCTTGACTTTAGGATTCATTTCGTTCATTATTATCATTACCTTTTGAATTACTGTCCTTTGTAAATATTTGTTTATTTTCATAAAATTTGTTCCTTTGAAGAAACTGTATCCGTGTATTTGTAGTGGGGTTCAACCCCCATATGCATCCTTTTCATTCCCAGTGCTCCCCCCCCTCCGCTTGCGCCCCATGCCCTTTGAGCACGTGATGAAATCTCCGAGGATCAACGTGTTCGCCTCTATTAATAAGGAACCGCTCGGCGTCCGGGGGCTGGTGGTGTTAACTGCCCGTCACCACAATTTGGCTCAGGGGGTTAACCTGGGCCGGCCATCCCTGCGACAAATACACACACACACATATATATATATGTATAATATATATATATATATATATATATATATATATATATATTTATATATATAATATTGATCATGCAATATACCTTCACTCCTGATATTTTGATCTTTCCTTCCGGATGCTGTCATAATAAACGTGGTGTTCCATAGCGCCATTGCTTTCTCAATCAGATTGATTATATATATATATATATATATATATATATATATATATATATATATATATTATATATATAATATATTGAAAGGTACATATATGAATATCTGATACATATAACATATATATACGTACATTTTTTTTAATAAATAAGGAAATTAATGTGGTGATTATATATTTATTTATTTATTTAATTTTTTAACAAGGCGGTGTGTGCGTCTGTTCATGCACATGTTGTTGGTTATCTCCATATGCGGGTTTCAGTGAATGGAACGGAGTCCTCCCAGGTCTCAAACTATCCACCTCTATGTACCAATGCACCAATCTGTGAAGATTTCTTGTTCTCAAAGTTTCATTCCGAGGGCTCTTTTCAGGATTGTCACCGAGTCCCGGACAGCGTCCAACTGTAGTTCGTTTGTAGTAATATTCCCAGTGACCGTTTTTAAGATCCTCGTGACGTTCTTCTTCATTACCATTGCTCCAATTATATTATCACTGGTCCAATTTCGGCACTCTTCAGGTTCCAGGATCTTTTCACTTCATTTTTGAGGTTTTGGTGTTTCGACATTTTCTTGATTTCTGCATTGTTTAGGCCAAACTCACTTGGTACTGACTCCTCGATTAGCAATGGCATCTTTTCTTTTTTTTGTACCTCAGGACTATATCCGGCCGTAATTCTTTGTTTTCTATGTTCATGCTCGATGGGATCATTTGGTCGTACGTGAACATTACGTCCTTGTTTCAGTGATTGTTTTTGGTTCACGTTTCCATACGTTTTCTGGAACCTGGATATTGAGACTTTTACAGATATTCCAGTGGATTACTCAACATACTTTGTTGTGCCTTTTTGTGTGCGGTTGTTCTGACATGAGTTTTTTACATCCTGATAGAAAGTGACTCATACTTTCTGTTTCTTCCATGCAGAACCGACACTTGTCCGATTGACTCAGTCCCACCATTTTCTTAAAACCATTGGTATGGTGTCCTTGGTCATGGGCATTTATTATGATTTGAACTCCATCCCAGTTGAAATGACCTCTTCTTAGCCATTCCAATGAGCCTTCTTTGTCGATGCCCAATCTGTCCAATTCTTTTTTATACCTTCCTGCTCTTTTATCGTTTTCCCAGTTGTCGGTGTATATCTGTTGATATTTCATTTTATGTTTTTCTTTTGTCTTTTTTTCAATCGTGGGGGCTGTATTTGTTACTGTTTTGGTTTAATGTGTGACTGTCTGCTCACATCTGTCTTTGGAATTTTTTTGCTCAGTGGCTTAGGGATACCTTTTCTAGTTTGCTGTCTTCGTATTTGCCTGCAAATTGGATCCGGTTGTCTATATAACTTTTCACTTACTCAAACATTCCTACTGTTGTCATTCAGTGCACTTCTTCTCTCATAGATACATTCTCGGAATGCATTGATTTTTGTAGAACATTTTGTGGATGATGAGTTTCCTTGTTAACCTCCGCCATCTTCGAAGATGGATGGAGGTTACTGTTTTCACCCCTTTCTGTTTGTTGTTTGTTTGTTTGTCTGTGAACAGTATTACGGAAAAACTCCTCGACGGATTTCGACGAAACTTGGTGGGGGGGTTAGGTATGGTCCAAGGATCATGCCATTAAATTTTGGACTTGGTCCCCCCCCCCCCCAAAAAAAAAAAATTATTAAGAAATTTTTTTTTTTTTTGCATTTCTACATGTTTTAAGTGATTTCCAACCCCCCCCCCCCCCAAAAAAAAATTGTTACCCCCCCCCCAAAAAAGAAATTGTTTTTTTTTTGCATTTCTACATGTTTTAAGTGATTTCCAACCCCCCCCCCAAAAAAATTGTTACCCCCCCCTCAAAAAAATTGTTAGAGAAAAAAGAAATTGTTTTTTTTTTTGCATTCTACATGTTTTAAGTGATTTCCACCCCCCCCCAAAAAAAAATTGTTACCCCCCCCCAAAAAAAATTGTTAGAGAAAATGTTTTTTTTGTTTTTTTTTCATTTCTACATGTTTTAAGTGATTTCCAACCCCCCCCCCAAAAAAAATTTAGAGAAAAAAAAATTTTTTTTTTTGCATTTCTACATGTTTTAAGTGATTTCCAACCCCCCCCCCCCCCAAAAAAAAATTGTTAGAGAAAAAAAAACAATTTTTGCAACTTTTTTTCAACAAAATTTCGATTTCTTTTTTTGCATTTCTACAGTTTTAAGTGATTTCCAACCCCCCCCCCCCCCCCCCAAAAAAAAAATGTTGGAGAAAAGAACTATAACTCTGTCAGCACTGTTGACATCATATTTAATGAATAAGAAAAAAGGTTCACTTGAGTGACCCAGCAGTATTGGTGGCGGAGGTTTTGCACTCTCCCGAGTGCTCCCCCTCTAGTTTTGATTGTATCTAGTTTGTTGATTTCCATTTGTGGCCAGTTCATTATTCCACAGCTGTACTGGAATACTGGTATTGCTATTTGGTTAATGGCTTTGATTTTGTTTCTCAGGGTGAGGTATGTTTTCGGGATCAGCCTCATTCTGCATAGGTATTCTTTGGTAATTGTTTTGTGCATTTGTTTGTGACATATTTGGTGGCCCTCTTCGACTCTGAGGAATTTGAATGTTGCTTCATTGTCTATTTCCTGTATTGTTGTATCAAGGTTGATTTTTATGTTGTCTCTTTTTGTTGATTTACCCTGTACGAATGTGCACTTGGCACACTCATCAAGGCCAAATTTTATTTGAATGTCGGCGAAGTACGGTTTCACTAATTTGAGTTGTTCTGCCGTTTTTTTTTCATCATTTGATGCAAAAAGTTTTAAATCATCCATGTACAGTAGTTGTGTCACCTTTCTTATCTATTTGGACGCTCTCTTATTGGACATGAAGGTGTATCCATGTCCTTGCTCTTTAATGAGCTTGCCCAGTGCATCCAGGGCCAGGCAAAACAGGAGGAGTGAAGGCTATCACCCTGGAAAATCCGACAATATACCTTCACTCCTGGTGTTTTGATCTTTCCTTCCGGATGCTGTAATATCAATGTGGTTTTCCATAGCTCCATTGCTTTCTCAATCCGTTTGATTATTTGGGAGTTGATCTTGTACACTTGCATGCATTTTATCAAAGCTATGAATGTGGAACACTATCCAAAGCATTTTTTGTCATCTATCCAGGCTGTAGATAGTTTGGTTCTTATCGTTTTACAGTTTAAGTATGGCCTTGTTTAGCAGTGGGCGTTCCGTGGCATCCTCTTTTACATTCCTTCTGTTCTGCCTCTCAGCTTCCTTCTTGTGTTACGTGGTGGTACATTATTTTTCAAACATGCAGGTCTGTGTTCTCCCTTTGTTGACTTCTGGATCAATCTCCACCAAATTCTGCATGTAAGTGTGTAAGTCTGAAAATCATAGAAAAAAAACAAAAACAGCTCAGCCAATCTCTACCAAATTTTGCAAAAGTACTGGAGGTACCTAAGTACTGGAGTACTGGAGTACTGGAGAAAAGTACTGGAGGTCATGGGCACAACCCCTCACCCCACCCCCCAAACCTGCAAGTGTTGGGAGCCAACTTATAGGAAATTAAACCATTTGCTTAATTTTTGCTGCAGCTTAAATCTTCATGATGCCTTATTAAAGTCGAAATAACATGATCTTGATTGGGTGATCTCGCTTTTGTGTGTATACATATATATATATATATATATATATATATATATATATATATATATATATATATATTTGTCGCGGACCTAAGGTCGCAGGAGAACTATGAGGGAGGGGCTGTCCCTGGTTCCTCTCCGACTCACCGGGAATCGCAGGCCATCGCACACGAATAAGTTTGTGTCGCGGCGGGTCGCTAATTGACCGCGATCGCCAATAACTTGACCACGTGACCCAGTGTCCTCCGTCTGACAACCGTTTAACCAGGAACACGTGATCGCCTTATCGTGGAATCATGCCTTTGAAGCCCACTTCGAAGTTATTCACCGCATCAGGTGCAGCCGAGCTTATCCGCCAATCACGCACCGGCCACTAAGCAGATCCTGGGGGACAACGTCCCTGCTAAGTCAAGGCATGGACCATGCTGGACCAACGGAGGAAAAGACTAAAACAAGCTGAGCACATTTCCAACAGGCACATCCATTTAACAAAGGAGAGGAAAATTATGTGGTGCAGTGACAGATTTATTGCAAATGCACAGCAGGGGAAAGCAAGGAATTTGTGGGTGCAGCAAAAGACATACAATATTCACAAAAGAAGAAGATACAGTGCTGAATTACCCCAAATACGCTTATATAGTCTTAACTTAAGCTATGACAGGCGCCATCACACACACAAACCCGAGGAAAATTAGAGATAGCTCAGAGAGATAAGAAGCAGTTGAGGATTAGCGACCTCTCAATACCTGCCGTGGCCGGCGGACCTGCACAATCCAAATCACTTCGAAAGGGGGAAGGAGGGAGAAATACTGAAGGTGTCTTGTGTGGAAGTGAGAGATGTGTGTGTCGTGCAGCTTGGGGTAGAGCATCGTGTAAGAGGAAGATGTGAGGTGTGAGTCAGTAAGGTTCGCTCTGAAAAGAACGGTTGGTCGGGGCTTGCCCGTGCCGATAGCTATTGTGTGTCCACAGTAGATGAGAGATAGATGGGAGAAAAACATGCGTAAGAGAAAGACCCTCTCAGAATGGTGTGAGAATCTGTAAATGTAACCTTTGCTGCTGGATGCAGTCGAACTGAGCGTCGATGAAATGAGAAGGCTCCTGGCTCATAGTAGTCACTCTTTCCGATTCCGTGCTCGGCCGCGCTGACTCGCAGCGCTCTCGCTCAGTGCTGAAGCTTGCCCTCTTTGCGCGTCTGCCGCTGCCTGCTTCCCCAGCGAGGTCCGAAGTCTGCCATAGTCTGCTCCGTCCAACGAGGTCTGGCATTTGGCGAGTCTGACCCACATCAATGTCTCTGATCTAAGATGAATTAGCTCCTTTCATGAGCCCCGGGCGAGGGAGCCCGATACAAAGCTGTCAGTTGCCTATACATTGCTCAAATAAAAGTATGCGTAAGAAGAATTTGTTGCATGCTTGGAACAAGATTGCCCGTTGGGTGGGTAATCTGCTCGTAATAATAATGTAGGAGTATAAACAGAAGAAAAAATATGTAACCAGCCTGAAAGGCTTGGTACCCTAATGGTACCTGTCTGTGCCTGTTTGTGGTGAGGATGTTGAGGTCGTGGAGAGATTCACTTACCTCGACAGTGATATTCATGTCTCTGCTGGCTGTGAGTCAGAGGTCAACAGACATCTGGGTCGAGCCTGGGAGTCATGGATTCACTGGATAATGGGTGTGGCGCTGCCGGTACCTGTGCGGGAGGACGAAAGTCCGAGTCTTCAGGTCCTTGGTGCTTCCAGTCTTGCTCTATGGATGTGAGACTTGGACTCTGACCAAGGATCTGAGATGGAGACTTAATTCCTTTGGTACCAGGTCTCTTCGGAGAATCCTTGGCTATCGCTGGTCAGACTTTGTGTCCAATGAGCGGTTGCTGAGAGAGACTCAAATGAGATTTGTTACCTGCATGGTCCGTGAGCATCAGTTGTGGCTGTATGGACATGTGGCTCGTTTTCCTGATGCTGATCCTGCTCATCAGATTCTCAGCGAGGGAGCCTCGTGAGTGGAGGAGGCCAATGGGCCGATCACGTGCCTCGTGGTTGCAGCAGGTTGATCAGCATCTCAAGGAGATTGGGATGGGCCAGGCATCGGCCTGGGGGGTGGCCAGACGGAGGCCCTGGAGTACCGGCGGAAAGTGGATGTCGCGATGCGCTGCTCTGGCGCATGCTCCCATACCTGACCTGATAATAATAACAATAATTAATTACAATAATAATATACAACAGTGGCTGGAAGGATGAGGCCAGGGGCCTAGGGGTACGCACACTCTCCTCTAAGCTGTCTTGCCTGCGTTTAAATCTTGATCCATCTATAAACTGTCATCCTGGTGTTTCACAGGCAGGGTGATTCATAAATGTGTGTGTGTCATCCCTTGGATGGATGTTAAGTGAGCGTTTGTGCCGGCATTAGTTGGTGAACTTTAAAGATCCCACGGTGTCCTTTGCAAAGAGTAGGCGAGCGATTGCTGGCATGATGGCCAAGTTACAAATTCCTGCCCCAATTACCGAGTCAAACATCAGGCCAGGCCAGCCAATTTGTGAAAGAATTGGCTCAAGCTTCCCCTGGCCAACCCCACAATGTGGGAATAATTTTGGCCGTTAAAGAAGAGAACACAAATAGGGCTTGATGACCGTTTCACCAAAGAAGACCGATGACTCCAAAATATTTTTTTGAATTAAATGTACTGTAAATATTCCCATTTTCCAAGTAATATCCTCACCAATCTTGCACTCCTAAGAAATTGCTAAAAATGCCCTTTTATCATTCACATTAACCTTAAATTCCTGAGACAGCAGTGAGAATACCAAGTCTGGTTTAATGTGAACTGATCTCCTTTCGGAGATTCAAAATTATTGTGGCCGCCACAACACCAAAGAGCCAGGACGGGTCTGAATGTGACAAGGTAGCTATTCTTATACAGGGACTTTGGCCATCATAAAAGGCCAAAGCCCTACTCTCCAACATGGACATTGCAGACGGGGTGGCTGGCTTAACATCTAAGGATAGCATGCTCCGCATTGCTTCAACGCATGCTCCCCTGGTTGGCCGTGCTCAATATGGAACATTTTAGTATGATGCGATTTTTCATGGACTCAAGCTCAGGAAAAATTGCTTGGAGGTAAGCACGCTAATTGCTGAGCTATCTTGCCACGTTGAAATCTATGTGATGTTCTCAAAAGCAATGTTGAAGCATGGATTATGGCATGAACCATGGATGGCCATGTTGGATGGTGGCATTACCATCTTGGAAGGATAGCTTTCATTTGCTGCTGTAATGGAGGCATAAGAATGATGCATGTTTTACAAAGGTGCTCAAATATTCATGGAAAGTAACACAGCTCTTCAAAGAGAAAGAGACCCAAAGACCTCGGCTTTGCCACAAAGCATTCTCCAAACCATTACTCTTGCTGATTGGACAACGAAAACAAAGCACAAGGTCTGCAACCTCATGGGGTTGTCACCAAAAACTTTCATTCCACCCAGATAAAGCGATGAATTGTGACGTTTCTGAACACATAAAACATTTAATTTGGGTCCACAGTCGTCTCACCTTTGTCATACATTGAAAATGCATCTGGTTGCATGCGACGGAGACAATGCCAAGGTGGTTCAAAATGTGGAGAATGATATTGTTTTTGATCACAATTTGATGACCACTGTGGATACCGCACTTCCAGCACAACTGGGGGAGCATCTTCGTCTCAGCTTTTCAATAATGACGAGGCAGTGGCCATATCGTACGACCTGAAAGCTGGCCTTGGTCACTAAACACATTTGGTTCTCTGCTTCACTCCCTGTGCAAAATGTGGCATGAAGAGCTGGTGTTGTGATGTTTCAGGAAAAGATTTTGCCCTTTTTGAAAAGTGGGGTTATATGGACACCTGAAGGACTTTCCTCATATCAACATATGAGATATTTCATTCCCATGATGCACCAGGCCCAAAATTAAATATGATGAAAGTACCTCAATATATTCTCCAAAGTATTGCATACAAACTCTTTGGGCTTCACTTAAGGTTACCGACTCGATGTCTGCGCCCCAGAGCTGAAGCATCGAGAGGGACTAATTAGCGGATGCTCAACAGCCACGAGCCACGACCATTTTTTTTTGTCTCTTTCTTTTCTATCTCTTTCTCTACTCTTTAAAAGTGAGGTTTGTCTGTGTGTCTGTGTTTATAAAATAAACTCAGAAACTGCTGAAGTATAAATGCATGTAATACCTATACAGAAGCGTCTCAGACCTTGAAATGTAATATGACAATATTTTTTTTCGGTGGGGGGGGGTCAACTGAAATGTAATGGCGGTGGTGGGGAGGGGAGGGGCATGCGACATAAAGAGAAGGTATTGATGGGATGGGTGAGGGGGAAGGGGACATTTTGCAAAATATAAATTAGAATTCCCATGGCAGTCATCCTCTGCCCATAGATGAGGGGGCACCTCTTCCATGCCCTATGGAAGCTTCTCAAACATAAGAATGACAGGCCAATTATTTTGAATGGGGAAGGGACCCCCTCACTGTGGGGAGGGGGGTACTTTTACACTGCATCCAGTGTATTGCTGGCGTTTCATCTATAATATCAAAAATAAATAGAACAATCTGCCTGCTATCCTGCTAGTGAGTAGAATTACAGTTACATGGAAATGGGGGGGGGGGGGGGATCCATAGACAGAATGTGCTAATCATAGTATGGAGCATTTTAACTCAGGAAAGTAGAATTACTCTTCCACTTGGGATCCGTAAGTGCTAAATTGTATGCAATATGCACACTGACGGGGAAGTGATTATTTTACTATTTCATATGTCGCCAGCAACTGCTAGTTGCATCATTGGTGGGAGTGTGGCTGTGCCGCTGTGCCCCTCTTACCAGTAAGCTGGTACTCATTTTGCCAACCTTGAAAATATTACAGGCTGAGTCAACCCACCTGGTATTATTAAGGCCTAAGTCACATTTGCTCTACGGCGAGGATACGGCGGCCGTACGCCCTCTGAATTGACAGAAACGTGCGGCGCCGCAGAGTTTCTGTGGTGGCCTCAGGGTGGCCCTACGCCGTTTGGCTATCTTTTACAGGCCGTAGGGGTCGCTGTGGAAATATAACGCGGAGTTATAACTTTTTTCATTTCTACGTTCGCCGTAGAAATTCGACAAGCCGAAAAAAAAAAACTGGTAAAAAAAAAAAATTAACCCACTCGTTACCGTCCGTCTGGCCACACGTTCGCCTTAGGGCCCCCCTGCGGTCGCCTTGCGGGCACCTTGAGGCTACCTTGCGTCTGCCTTGAAAATTATATGGCCGCCGCAGGGCCCCCTTAAGGTAACCATGCGACATCAAATCAAAGACGCTACAGCAACCCCACGTTTTCGGTCTCAACAATCTCTAAATACGCCGTGCGGCTCCCCGAAAAATAAAAACATATGTGACTGCTACATTGTGTGACCGTGGAAATACTGCGGCCGCCGTATAATTGCTAGTGGCCGTAGATTTTGGAGACCCCACGGCCGCCGTGGCAAATGTGACTTAGGCCTTAATGGTGGGACAAGAGCTCAAACTCAAGACCCTAAGATCTTAAACAGGCCACTCTTAACAGTGAAGCCAAAACCAGGCTCGGGGGAGTGATTGTAACAATAGAACAGAATATGGTAAGGGTGTATTGTGTAAAACCTTCTTTACGAGCAAGGCCAGGTGAGGACTTCGGCACCACAAAGGCACTGGTTCGATGGAATGGACAATAACATGGGCCATTTGGCCAGAAGACTGCAGGCCATGAGGGCAAAATTAGTAGTGTAGCCCTCGAGAGGGGCAGAACGTTTTATGGGGGCTCCACCATGAGTGGCGGGATGGCGTAGAAGGCCGCGCCACCCACTGGCAGTGGGCAGCCAATGACGGGACCAGAGGGCAATCGACATAAGACATCTTGACTCTCTACTTTGTCGCTCCGGAGGGAAGGACCACTGAGAGACATGGATGCCATTTTCCTGCTGTCGCAACATCCTCTCCTCTCCCACCTCATGCTACACCTCTAGCACTGTGTCACACCAACCTGCATGACCTTCGTCATCCTGGACCAAGACTGGCTCTCGTGTTTGCACAATTATCGCCTGCACCCTTTGTATCCAGTTTGACTCCGGTAGTTTAGCATCTTAGTTGGACATAGTTTTACTTGCATATAAATGTGTGTGCTTCCTCTTTCATCCCTGTCTGTCTGTCGACTGCCAGATCTGTTCCGTTCATTTATTTATCATCCTGTCCATCCTTATTTCACAATACACCCTTACCCTTATAGGGTAAGGGTGCATTGTGAAACACTTAATTTTAATAAACCCTTTATTGTAAAGAAACGTTTTCCCCACATTCAGCCTTCCCATTCAAGCAACGGCCAAATTCAGGTTATTTATTGGGTGATCCTTGGGAGATCATAAATTCTTAAATTGTTTAAAGAATACTGTGAATTCAAACATTGTTTGTCATTCACAGAGGTCTTTTGACCTCCGGTGCATAGTGTCTGTGTTAGTTGGACCACTGATGCAGCAATACTTAAATAAAAAGTAACAAAGTATGACCCCCTTCCAAACACACGCACACACACACACACACACACACAAACACACACACACATACACCATTCCCTTTCTGCCCCAACACACACACACACACACACACCACTCCCTTTCTGCCCCAACACACACACACACACACATACACACACACACACACACCATTTTTCATTTCCAACTGGAAAAAAAAAACTGACACCAACTCGTTACTGATGCCACCGAAGGTTGATGGATGTTATGTTTTCACCCCCTATCTATCTGCCTGTTTGTCTGTGACCAGGATATCTCCAAAAGTTGTGGACAGATTCAGACGAAACCTGGTTGGCAGGTTCGATCTGTAATAAGGAAGAATTGATTCGATTTTCGTGAAGATACGAATCCGGATCTGGATACGAGGATTTATAAATTTTTATAAAATGATTCTTCACCATTGAGTGATGGGGCCAAAAATTATATATAGCACAATATTTCAAAAGGTCATAGACGGATTCGGATGAAACTTGGTGGACAGATTGGCTGTGTGACAAGGACGAATTGATTTGATTTTGGTGAACATCCAAATCCACATCCAGATACGAGAATGTTTTAATTTTTGAAGTGATTTTTCACCATTGAGTGATAAGGCTAAAAATTGTATATAGCATATCTCAAAACTTTGTGGACGGGTTTTGACAAAACTTGGTGGATGAGTTGGGTAGATGACAAGAACATGCCGATTAGATTTTGGTGAAGGTGTGGATGCAGATCCGGCCTATCACTGGAATACCAAACATAAACCGTGTAGCCTGGCAGAGGTCCAATGAGTTCTAACGAGTGCTGTTCCAATTAATTGCCTGCTTTGTAAGCCACATAGCTTTTACCCCATGCATGCAAAATCGAAAAGCGGGGTTAAGCAATTGGTTCACTGTCTGTCTGTCTGTACATCCGTCTACAAAAGTCAATTTATGATCACTGAACAAGTTAATTTCAATTGAATGTTATATTTTGAACATGAATCGGAAACCAAACCTGAAGTTTAGCAGTACTTTATCTCTCAATTTGTCCCGATCGCACATGCCCAGAGAGGAGTGAGATTAAAAAAAAAAAATTCACTCTGTCTGTCTGCCTGTCAGTCAAACAATATTTCCAAACAAGTAACTTGCTGTTTTTAAGGATGTCATAAAGGACACACACAACAGGCACGAGGAACTAATGTGTTAAATAAGGTGGTGTATGAAACACTGGCATCTACTGTACAGCTGTAAACTTCCAGATATGTTTTTTATATGACCTTTAAAGTCTTTATTTATTTATTTTAAATTGAATTATAAACTTGAATACGAGAACACAAATCGCCTTCCTTGCCACTTTCAAAACTCTTTCATTTTGCTGTACTTGGACATGTTAAATAAGAAGGTTCTAAGTTTCTTCAATGGTGCTAAACTTTTGGAATTTTTCTTCCACAACCTTAAAAATCATTATTTTATTTCAATTGAATTATATACTTGAACACTGCAATGGGGTAAGATGTTTTACAAACCCTTTTGTTTTCAGTTATTGTATCATATTGTCATCCACTATTTTTGTACATTAGATTATTTTTATGATTAATCTATCATTTGTCAGATTTCAGGATTTTGGGCTTCACTGATACTGGATACAGGAATTAGCACCTGAAAAAAATAATGCATCATATTTCCTATCTCTGCAGTCTACACCCGTAGGAAGATTCCTCGTTAAATATATTTGGATTATCATCTGATTTCATGAGAAATTGTGGGAAAATTTTCAAAACTATTTCCCACTTTTCATATTTTATCATTGATTTTCCTGATTTCACCAAATCTCACTGATTTATTTGTTTCATTAAATAAATATAAATTTAAACAGCGGTCAAGCACTTATGAAATTAATAATGGTGAAGCTTTTGTGAACCCCTTCCTGTCATCTAATTTGTATCTTACCACCATGCATGTCCCAAGCTCTCTCTCTCTCTCTCTCTCTCTCTCTCTCTCTCTCTCTCTCTCTCTCTCTCTCTCTCTCTCTCTCTCTCTCTCTCTCTCTCTCTCTCTGTCTCTCCCTCCCCTCTCTCTCTCCCTCTCTAACATTCCTTTTTCTATCCCTCCTCCACTTTTCCCCATCGTCCTACTTTTTCACTTTTCTTATCTCATATTTACTTTTCTAAATTTGACGTTCAGAACTGTGATGACATTAAGGATAATTTATAATCAGCGTGGGTTATCTGTCCTATAGCAAGTCTAAGATCATCCCCTGGGGAGTATGCTGTTGCCAAAGCAGCTACCTGAGCATTGCTATACACTAGATGGTTTGCCATTGCCTTCCTTGTGTACAGACTTTCAGTTACCAAACCAATATACATCAATTTGAAACACAAGGATAGTTCTACTATGTTCAATGAGAATGTTTGAGGCTATATCTGGTTTTCTTTCCTTCTCTGTGATGCAAATCTTTACTGTGATATCTGATGATCTCCTTTTGCTTGGTTTTTGTTCCAAACCCTCATCCCATAGCTTTCGTGCTGCAGCACATCCTGAGATATACATTGGCCAAGGCCCCATGGCTGATCAACATGGCTTGGGGCCCAGCCGGGCCACAGCAGCCGCTGTGGCGACCTTATTGTGCTTCATCAGCCGCTGTGTCTGCTGTCCACCTGCATGTCGCTGCGATGTTCACTTTATATACTGCAATGATCGTGGCCTCACCGCCATTCCAAGTGGGCTGCCAATTGGAGCTGCAACGCTTTTTATGCAGAACAACTGGCTGACTGCAGATGGGCTTCCACGGGACTTGCGTGGCCTTCTAACTATCGAAGTAGTCTACTTGTATGGCAACAATATTGAGCGATTTCCTGACAACTTGCCACACAACACTCGTGAGCTCCACTTGCAAGAGAATAATATTGGCACAGTAGCACGGAATGCACTTGCTCGACTACCACGCCTAGAACAACTCCATCTTGATGACAACTCTATCTCAACAGCAG
>CM068961.1:19761762-19776924 GCA_035128595.1 Eptatretus atami | reverse complement strand
ATTGGTCGTATGGCAGCTTATCTGCCAGGGTAGCTATCATTTCTTGAAGCGCGACTGTCGCTGATGCAGTTCCCCTCTACCAGTACACACACTGGAACTGGTACTCATTTCGCCGACCTCGGAAGGATGACAAGCTGAGTCAACCCCTGGTGTATTAATTCAGCGCCGACGGACTTGAACTCAGGACCCTAGGATCCCAAGCCGCCACCCTAACCACTGAGCCAACACCAGGCTGCACACACATATATATATATATATATATATATATAATATTATATATTTATATATATATATATATACTGTATATATATATATATATTGTTGCGAATTCGCGCCCGCCGGCGTGCGAACGGCCACGTGACTCGAATCGCGGCACGTCTCGCCCACCGGACGCAATTCAGTCGTGACCCTCTCGACTAACGCCGGGAGCTAGTCACGGGTGGGGTTTAACCTCACACAAACCGTCCCAGTCGATTCTACCCGTGCGAGGTAGGGTGAATCGCGAAAGTCGATATACCTAAGTACTCGCACGGGTAACCTACCGAGGGTTGCACCACGCCACAGGTCGACTCCGGACACGAACCGCTTAAGCGGCCCGTCCGTACTACGGATAACCGAGCGGTGTTTCGTCGACCTTGCGGTTCAGATTAATTATCGGCCTTTAAGCCCACTACGAACCCTTTACGCGAAGCAAGATGGAGGTTCAATAAAGGGAAGGACGCAGCGAACGGGGAACAATTCAACAAAAGAGCATTTATTTCACACACACGGATAGCAATATACACGCACACAGTAATCACAAATGCACATATATCAATTTAAACACAAAACAACAAATGCAGAGCTAACGACCGAAACGCGTACACACGGCAACACTTATACAGTTCTACTTTAGGACGGCGCCAACACACGATTACTCAAAAGCAAGAAGCCACCCTCATAGGCAAGGGGGCAGAGGGCCATAGGCCATATTTGCGCGCGAGGACACTGCAGGAGCGGCCAGGTCCGCGAGACCGGGGGGTCCTATCCGCGTCCTTTGACGAGCCGCAAATGTCGCTGCACGGCGGTGCCCCAACTTCGTGCTCCTTCGCGGGTTTCGTTGGCACCGCTTGGAGTGGGGTGGAACGGGCCCCCTGTGTGCACTCTCTCAGCGCGGGGGAAAGAGGGGGGGAATTGTGATGCCCTGGGGAGGAGAATAGCTTGCTGCTTGGGTCCCGCGACGAGCGATCCCGCCGCGACGTCGTCGCCGACCGCCGTCTTCCCTGCCTCGGACCCGAGCTCCTTGGCCTCCTCCCACGATTCTCCTCACACGCCGCCCGCTGCCACACTCCGCCCGATGACTCTGCCAAAACTCTCTGCTTCTGCCTCTCCTCCTTCTCTGCACCCGACTCGACTGCCAAGACTCTCTGCTTTGCTCTCCTCTCCTCTCTGCACCCGACTCGACTGCCAAGACTCTCTGCTTCTGCTCTCTCTCTTCTCTGCACCCGACTCGACTGCTATTCACTGCCGTGCGCTCGGCGTTTTATCGGCCGGCAGGAGAACAATATGCAGATTTCCGGATCAGGATGAGCTCAGGGGCGGAGCCACGCTCTGCCCATTGGCCGGATTATAAGTGGGCGTGTAGCATTCCTGATCCGAATTTTCATATATGGTTTCCACACAGACGCGCCTGGAGGCGGGGCCAAGCCCTCCGCGCTTGCTGATTGGACGGATCAGAAGTGGGCGTGTAGCATTCCTGATCCGAATTCTCTCTCGGAAAGGCCGCTATTTGCACTCGCAGCTCGGTGCGTATCGCGGAACGAGCCCAAGACAGCCCGACCTCAGTGTTCACAGGTGGTGCGGGAATGGCGGTAGCAGGAGAGAGGTGAGGGTGGTGGAGGGTTTTTGGTGGTGTTTGATTGTTATGGCGGTTGATTCAAAATAGAGATAGAACAGAAAAACGCCTAACTCAAAGCGTCGCAGCCCGAATGAATCACATAAATTCCCTCTAAACAACAGGTTTGGGGCTAACTATACATGTACTTAGAGTTATCTCACCTACGGGACCTGAATGGTGGTTTGCGAATTTCCACAGCCGTAACACTACACCTCCTTTTTACAGACTCGTCCCGAGTCGTCAATTCTCGTGTGCCATCATGTGTAGTTCTCCCCTAGTACGTTTTACCTACGGATCCCTGAGTGCGACATTCATGGTATTCGTGTCCCAAAATAAATAACCTGAGGGCTGAGATACTAACTAAACAAACCACTCATACGGACGACTTAAATAAAATTGCCGGCGCTATGACATACATGCCGGGGCGCATCCATATTTACAATACAACTTAACACCTTAACCTTATAATTTACACTACACCATGGCCAGATCAATGGACTCTGCAGGGAGCAAACAAAAAGTCAACCGGCGCACGGGCCGCCACTGCAGCCCGTGTTGTAGCTGCCAACAGGACAGTTCTTGCAGCTTGCAAACTGTTGTGACGACGATCCTGGCGCACATGGAAATGAACAGGGGGGGGGCAAATCAAAACGAACCGGGGGCAAAATGAACGTGGGCAGCAGGCATGGATCATGGCAAAGGCAGGCAGCAGGCAAGGCATGACAAGGCCGCTGTAGTAATACAGCCGGCAGATGACCTGGCCAGCACAGGCCTTGCAGCAAAACAACAGCTGCCGATGAAGTGGGCCGGCCTTTGCCTTGCAGTGCAGGTTGGTGGAGGGAGTGCGGTGGTGCTGGCCACACAGAAGGCGGGCTCGGACCTACCTACCTTTCTCCCTCCACCTATCGCCTTTGCCTGTCACTGTCCATACCCACTCCCTTATTTTATAAAAACCCAATTTAGCCCCCACTTATTTTTTTGTTTTTATTTTCATCCTTCCCCACTATAAATCGTCCCTAACCCCCTTTACTGTCTTTGTTCGGCTAACCTATCTCGTCCCTAGCCTACTCCCAACCCTACGTTCCCTTCCCGGAGGGAATAAGGAGAGCTAGCGTCCTGCGTCGAGGCCCAACTCAAGCCTCAAGATGGCCTCCCCAGACTTCAGCGATCTTTAACCCAAAGTGGGTCCAGCGGCCCACAACGAGAGCGAAGGGATGGATGGTGCGGAGGGGTACACTTCCTATCTACCCTATCCATTTAACTGTTAAACTACCCCGGGGCTTTCAACAAGTGCCTCTCGCTTAATCTATTGGTTCTATCAACCCAGATTCCCATCGCCTGTGTTGGTGTCCTCACAATTTCGGGCCTCGCCCCCAATTTTCTTTCCGTGCCCTCACACGGTCTCATGGCTGGGACGCGTGGCTCCCCTTGGCAGGCACGCCTCTGCCGATTCTCCTACGATGGCACCCCGGGCACTACACTGCCTCCGAGCTTACCAGCTCCCTAAACACCGGGGAGTGCCCTCCCTGGCGACTCCCCTGAAACGCTCACGTGGCAGGCTGGCTTCCCGGGCCCCTTTCCGAGGGTCACCCGTGCCCACAACACTGCCCACGCGGCTAACGGCGCCCGGGCCCCCGCATCCTGCGGCGCACCCGTGCCCACTACGCTATCCCGGCCCCCCATGGGCCCTTGGCCTACTACGGCCGACTAGCCTGGTGCCCGGGGTACCCACTCAGCGATACTCACCTTTCGCAGCCACGCTCCCAGCCCGTCAACAGGGCTCCTGCTCCCCTCCAAATGGGTATCGAGCCTACATTCCCACAACAACAAACGACCTCCATTTTTCAATTTGTCTAACCCAGCTACCTCACTTTATTCTGACCCGGGGTCCCTTGGGCGGGAGTCACTCCTCCCCCCAATCACTCATCGCACCATGCATTCCCCATTCGCTCCATTCACACAGACCCGCTGGCCTCACTCACTCAAACAGTTTCCTTTCAGACTCACAACTCACACCACTGAATCTCTGCCATCCTGCTCACTACATCCCCTACTACCTCGTGCTCCCACGTCGTCCCTACACTACAGCACGTTCCATTTAACACTACGTAGCTAATCTACGTCCCCACTACACATCCACAGTCTGTCACTGTCTTCAAATCCTCAAATTATTATTTCCCATCCTAAATCTCAACTAAAATCCCTCTACCTAATCCATTCCACGGGCCCCATGAGGACTTACCCCTCCCCATGAGACCGGTCTAGCTAAGCTAACCTTCCCCCTAACTAGTTTCATCCTGTGCCTGGTAAGGGTCTTCCACCCCTTACCGGGAAATCCTGTTCACCCGAAAGCGAGGCTTGCTTTTGTTAAAATTTTTTTTTAATCAAATTTTGCGCAGCACCAGCGCGGCAACTCGCAGCCTGTGCTCTTTGCACCTTGCCCGTGACGTCATGCAGCTGCACGTGTACCTCGTCACTTCAGACAGTACCATCCGGCAGGGATTCACCCTCCTGCCGGATTCCAACCCATGTGCAGCCATGACGTCACCGTGCGCACCACAAAAAGCAAACCTCGCACTCACGGGGCTCCCCACGCGAACACATGTGCTCTGCCCGTTGGAGCCTAACACACGCTCACGTGGAGAACCCGTCCGGTCCAAATCCGTAATCCTGCCTAAATTTGTCCGTCCCGGATCGGCAAATCCACCGCTGGCGTTTCCGGACCGGGCTTCACTCCCGCAAGCGAGCATGTGGCGGCCTCGGCGTTGCACAGCACGGACCTCGCGCTCGCTGCTGGGTGAACCCGGCGCGGTTCCCGTAACATCTACGGCCGCTACTCGGCCCTCGTCCCTCTGTCGCCGTTGTCGTCGCCATTCCACCCACGCACACCTGCGTGTTACGACACTCAGACTCCACTCCATCACACTCACAATCACACCGGAGACGCGGCTGCATGCTCACGCATGCCGACCGACATCTCCTTACACACGCTGTTCTCTCCTTACACTCGGCCGCTCACTCACTCGTGCCGTTTCCCTCACATACACCATACCACTCACACACCGGAAACACTCAACCGCGGTGCCTCATCCACACACGGCGCGCTGGGAAGCACGCACTCCGGCACACTCGCAACCACACCACTCACACACGGGTTGCACTCACACCTGGGGTCTCATCCAACACGGGGGCGCACTCACACCTTGCATCAACACACCGGGACAACCACACTGAGGATTCGTGCCACCCAAGGGTTTCCAGGGCCTCTATACCCCCAAGCTCTCCGTGCACCCGTTCGCAGCACTCCTCCCCTCGAACTCGCAAAGCACGACCGAACCCACCTGGTCATGATCCGCCTCAAGGGGCATACTCCCTCCCCTCGTTCCTGGAGGAGGCTATCCAACTGCTCGCACCGGGTCCCTACACGTTCTGCGAGCTCACCCCATATCCTCCACTACCTCTGTGTGTGTGTTGGTCCTTCACCCCGTCCTTATCGTGCAGTCTCTCCTCTATTTTCTATCTCTGGCAATACTTCTACTTCCTGGCTCCTTCTGAGTCGTTCCTCCTCTCGGAACTTCCTGAGTTTTCGTTCTCCCTCCGGAGTTTTTCAATCTCCGTGGACTCTAATCTTGCTCCCCGTTTTAGTTGTTCAATTTCAAACTCGAATAGTTTTTGTTTTCTCTCCCACTGTTCCTCCTTCTCCAGTTTCGTTGTTTGCTTCATTTGGTTAATCTCCTTCTTGTGTTTCATTCGCTGTTCATTGTCCATCTCCTCGCACTCCAGCCTCGCCTTTTCTTTCAATTGGTCCTGATATTCCTGTTTCTTGTTACCTCCTTCTGCAGTTGCTTTACCCCCAATAGTGTTTCCGTTTTGCTCTTCTAACTCTTTCCTCAGCTCGCTCTCCGCTTGTTCCCACTTATGGATACTCAACTCTATTTTCCCTATTTTTCCCTTCCATTCTTCCTTTAATTCTTCCAAAGCCCGCGATGTCCGGCGTAGGCGCGCTTGACCTCGCCTGCCATGCCCACGTGGTTTGAAACGATTGTTGGGAGCGCTCACCTCGTGTCGCGCCATCGCCGCGCCATAAATGGCCGCTCGCTCCGTTCTGCGCTGAGGTGCGATCGCGCCGCAATATGCGACTCAGCCCGCCGGCAAAGTCCGTGCTCAGAGTATGAGGGTGAGCTCCCTCGTGATTTAAAATTACAAGAAGTAGTACCATCCGGGCCATGGATTCTATAATTATTACACATATACATTTCTACCCCCGGCACCCGCTCGCCTTGAGACTCCATTTTATTTCTCGTAAGCGGTTAATTTTAAATCGCTCGTAATTTGGAGGAATCGGGGTCGCTCCTCTCACCCCTGAACGCATTCCCGTGAATTTAGCTTGGAGACGGGAGGGATTCGAATCACACTCCTGTACACCAGTGTTGCGAATTCGCGCGCGCCGGCGTGCAACGGCCACGTGACTCGAATCGCGGCACGTCTCCGCCCACCGGACGGACAATTCAGTCGTGACCTCTCGGACTAACGCCGGGAGCTAGTCACGGGTGGGCGTTTAACCTCACCACAACCCAGTCCGCATTCTACCCGTGCGAGGTAGGGTGAATCGCCGAAAGTCGATATACCTAAGTACTCGCACGGGTAACCTACCGAGGGGTTGCACCACGCCACAGGTCGACTCCGGACACGAACCGCTTAAGCGGCCCGTTCTGTACTATCGGATAACCGAGCGGTTTATTGTTGACGGTTCAGATTAATTATCGGGCGTTTTAAGCCCACTACGAACCCTTTACGCGAAGCAAGATGGGGTTCAATAAAGGGAAGGACGCAGCGAAACGGGAACAATTCAACACAAAGCACATTTATTTCACACACACGGATAGCACACATATACAGCCATACAGTAATCACAAATGCACATATATCAATTTAAACAAAAACAACAATGCAGAGCTACGACCGAATACGCGTAACACCGGCAACACTTATACAGTTCTACTTTAGGGACGGCGCCAACACACAGTTACTCAAAAGCAAGAAGCCACCCTCATAGGCAAGGGGGCAGACGGCCCGTAGGCCAATATTTGCGCGGGACCTGCAGGAGCGGCCAGGTCCGCGAGACGGGGGGGGTCCTACCCGCGTCCTTTTGACGAGCCGCAAATGTCGCTGCGCGGCGGTGCCCCAACTTCTGCTCTTCGCGGGTTTCGTTGGGACCGCTTGGAGTGGGGTGGGAACGGGGCCCCTTTGTGCACTCTCTCAGCGCGGGGAAAGAGGGGGGGAATGTTGATGCCCTGGGGAGGAGAATGGCTTGCTGCTTGGGTCCCGCGACGAGCGATCCGCCGCGACAGTCGCCGACCGCCGTCTTCCCTGCCTCGGACCCGAGCTCCTTGGCCTCCTCCACGATTCTCTCGCACACGCCGCCGCTGCCACACTCCGCCGATGACTCTGCCAAACTCTCTGCTTCTGCCTCTCCTCTCTTCTCTGCACCCGACTCGATGCCAAGACTCTCTGCTTCTGCCTCTCCTCTCCTCTCTGCACCCGACACGACTGCTATCACTGCCGTGCGCTCGGCGTTTATCGGCCGGCAGGAGAACAATATGCAGATTTCCGGATCAGGATGAGCTCAGGGCGGAGCCACCGCCGCCATTGGCCGGATGTAAAGTGGGCGTGTAGCATTCCTGATCCGAATTTTCATATATGGTTTCCACACAGACGCGCCTGGAGGCGGGGCAAGCCACTCCGCGCTTGCTGATTGGACGGATCAGAAGTGGCGTGTAGCATTCCTGATCCGAATTCTCTCTCGGAAAGGCCGCTATTTGCACTCGCGGCTCGGTGCGTATCACGGAACGAGCCCAAGACAGCCCGACGCTCAGTGTTCACAGGTGGGTGGGAATCGCCGTAGCAGAGAGAGGTGAGGGTGCTGGAGGGTTTTGGTGGTGGTTTGATGGTTATGGCGGTTGATTCAAAATAAAGATAGAACAGAAAAACGCCTAACTCAAAGCGTCGCAGCCCGAATGAATCACATAAATTCCCTCTAAACAACGGGTTTGGGGCTAACTATACATGTACTTAGAGTTATCTCACCTACGGGACCTGAATGGTGGTTTGCGAATTTCCACAGCCGTAACAATATATATATATTTATATATATGTATATATATATACACATACACATATATACATATATATATATATACACATATATGTATATACATACATATATACACATATATACATATATTATATATATATAACACGTATACACTATACATATATACACACACACATACATATATTACACACATACATACACGATACATATACATATATATACACATATATATATATATATACACAATACATTATATATATATATACACATATACATATTGTTAAGGATTCGCGCGGTGGCGGATTCGCACCCTACTCTTGACAGCCAAATGTTGAAGATTCGGCGTCACTTAACAGCACCGCTGTCTCCGGGGTTATAACGCCGGCTGGCTCGGCACAGGTCTCGGGTTACGCGCCTCAGATTGCAATACCAAAATACACCTGTGCTTTGCCAGTTGGGGAAATAGACCCCGGTTACAGACTGGATTTTCAGAGACCGAGCGGAGTCTCACAGTCCGTAACCATTTTGGTTTTATATCCAAATCGAGCGGATCGTTCCTCGGCGCGGCACGAATAAATCAAGGCAGAATCTCGTATAACTCAGCCAGATTTATTGGGGACATATCGGGGAACACAACACAAGAAAGCATTCACAACAATGTTATAATTAATCTATACCCGTTCTTAACTAGGGAGCTACGGATTACGGGTTTCGAAGGGAACCAAGCGAGATAAACCTTAGACAACATGCAGACAAGACACGGACAGCATGCAGACAAGACACCGAGTACTTGGTGATGCCTTATGGACGAGAGGAAAAGTGTCAAAGGCACGAATGCGGCTCGTGACAAGCCGATGTCAACGGATTCGAGCCCCAAGCTCAAACACGCCACGTTGAAAAATGGCGGGTCATCCTCCTTTTGTCGCACCGCCACGCACGCAGCCTCGGCGCGTTTCAGCCCCCGTAAAGTCGACGGCACAAGAGCGGAAGGTCCACGTGTGCTCAACTGGCCTTTTCACAAGGTCCAGTATACGAATCCAGGCCTGGCCTGCTCACCAGATCAGGCCAAATCTGGTGTTGGGCTTCGCAGGGCGGATCGACAAACGTGTCGAGCAAAAACTATGCCTTGAACTCAGGAGCATACGACCTTTGCGATTTTCAAAGAGGACGAATTGTTGGCCATTCGGAAGGTGGGTCAGTCAGCGTCAGATGGCTCAGAACCTTGGCATTCCACTTTCTTCGGCCAAAAAAAACAAACAAAAAAAAACTTTCAAACAACCACACAGGCCATTCCTTTGTTCTCGTAAATGACGGACTGGATTGGGGCATTGTGTTTATCTATAAATGCGCATAAGAAATCGAAAATTATTAGAATACAGTAAGTCATCACTATCCGGAAGTGATGCGTCACGTTACAGAATGTTCACATGCATTCCACAAATTATCGCTTGCATTGAAATAACAACTGCTGTGATACTTCCACACAGTTAATTAAAATCCAAATTAAAATCAAGTTTACCTCCCTGTCTTTGCTTGCCATGACATTCGCTGCCATTGACCATTGCCACTCCTACGCTACGGTAACTAAGGCGCCCTTTCCCCATCGTAACCGGCACGGCCATGACGTAATCGTCGGCCGCCGCGCACGGCCTACGCAGCCACGCCTACACAGCAACGTGTCTTGTCATTGGTTTGGTAATAAATGGCCGCAGCAACGTGTCTTGTCATTTAGTTTGGTAAATAAATGGCCCATAACTTGGAACACTTGTCCGATTAATATCAAACCTTGAAAAGGCACATACTCAGGTTCCCAGCAATATAGCTGGCAAGTTTCAATTCGATCGGACCTGTGGTTGTCGAGAAACAGCGGTCACAGACACACACACACACACACACACACACACACACACAACACACACACACACACACACACATTGCTGGAATTATAGATAGATTGATGTAGGAAACAATTTTCAAAAATGAACTTTTTTATCATAACTGAAGATATCAAACTAAACACAGTTATAGTTGAAGGAGGTTACATGCAAGGAATACCTGGAAAAAAAAAAATGTACAAATCCAAATTCACTGGTTGTAAAAGTAGTTCAGCCCCTTCGGTCAGTACTTCGTGAAGCACCTTTTGTAGCAATGACTGCTACGAGTCTTTTTGGGGAGATCTCTACCTGCTTTGCACAGTGAGATGTGAAATCTTGCCCATTTCTTCATGTGAAAATTGCTTTGGTTCTTACAAGTTTGATGGGGGTCGTCGATGGACTGAAATCTTCAAGTCTCACCACAAATGTTCATTTGGGGTCAAGTCAGGACTTTGACTGGGCACTCAGGAATATTTCTTTTCTTCTTATTCAGCCACTCCAGTGTGCTTTGACTTTGTGCTTCAGATCATTGACCTGCTGAAATGTTGAAACTCCTACCCATATGAATCTCCTCCCCAGTTCAGATTCATGGCTGACTCAAACAGGTTTTCATTCAAGGATTCTCCTGTACTTTGCATCGTCAATTGGCCCTTACATCCTAACGAGCTTGCCAGTCCCTGATGATGGAAAATCAGGCCCGATAACATGATGCTACCACCACCATGCTTGGCAGTCGGGATGGTGTTGACTGGGTGATGTGCAGTGTTAGGGCTTGCGCCAGACATAACGCTTGAATTTACACCTAAAATGTTCAATTTTGTCTCGTCTGACCACAAAACGCTTACTCCACATGCCTGCAGTATCATTAAGATGCTTTTTCGCAAACTCCATATGAGCTTTTAGATATGTCTTTTTCAGTCATGGCTTCTTTCTTGCCACCTGTTCCATAGAGCCAGCTTTGTGAAGGGAATGGGATATTGTTGATTGATGAGCACTGACCCCCATCCCAGACACAGAGCCTTGCAGATCTTTCAGTCATTGTTGGATTTGCAGTGACATCCTCAACCAGTTTCCTGCTTACCCACTGCTGTGTTTGGATGGGCGACCTGATCTGGGTATTGTCTGGGTGGTATGATATGTCTCCCACTTCTTAATGATGGATTTACGTACTCAAAGGGATAATGGAGTGACTTGAAATATTCTTATAACCCTCTTCCTGAACTGTGCTTCTCCACCACTTTTATGTCTGATTTCTTTGGAACGCTCCTTGGTTTTCATGTTTGCCTTGTTGGTTGACCAAGTGAGTTGCACCTTAAAACTCCTTAGATAAGTGGGGGAGCTTAATTTTTAAGTTAGCCACTGATTACATACAGGTGAAATATAATTCCACTTATTTTGTAAACTTTCAAACAATAATTTACTCCTGACGTGATTTCGAGTTAATTGGGCAAAGGGTTTGAATTCTTATGCAACTGAGAATCATCTTGATTTTTCTCTTTTAATCTAACTTATTCACATTTTATCTGCATGTTTTTTTAATCTTTATCACTTTGGAGTAGTTTGTGAAGGACTCTTTGTGGTTAAGTTTGATTTGAAAGAGTCATGAAATAAGCTCAGGTGCATCAAAATGTGAAAACTTTGTTGGGGGTGTGAATACTTTTGCAAGCCACTGTATATTTTCAATTTCTGGTGACTGAACTTAATAGAAAATAAAATGATCACATTTCTTTATAAAATCTACATCGAAATCGTCACACTACTAATCCTAACAAGAAAGGACATTTTGAATGAGGAAGTGTTCTGCAGTGGATTATAAATTATTCTTCTCCTTCTCTTTCCTTTATAAAGGGGTGAGGTCCAGTTGGTACCAAGCTTCTGCCATGCCCGACTTGCTTATATTCTCCACTTCTTTTTCCTCAGCCAGCTCTATCCACTCTCCAAGCACCCCCACCTTATTGATAACATTCACACAATCTTCCATCTCAACCATGGTCTACCTCTTTTCCTCCTACCTTGCTACCTCAACCTATCCGCTCTCCTTTCTATTTTCTGTTCCTCCTTCTGCACCAAGTGTCAAGCCACATAATCCGGTTACCAATCTCCCAGAAAACTGATCTGCAAATCAATCTCCTCCCTCAGTTCATATCCATCCTCCTTTATCCACCCTCTTCACTCACACAGTCATCTTTGCCCAATTTCAAAAAGAACGATCTACCAGAACTAGGTGGTGTTAATGGTTGGAGCATCCACACTGATTCTGGGACGTTGGTGGTTTCTAATCCTGGCCAAGTCATACCAAGACTTCAAAATGGTACGTGCTGCTTCCTTGCTTAATGCTTTGTATTTAAAAGGATAGAGCACAGGACAAACGGCCAAGGTTGTCAATACCGTGCAGGCTTTAAGAGGCTTATGACCTCCTCCTGCATCAATATAAGGGAACATAATCGGGTGTCCACAAATTACTATTCCAAATTTAAGTTCGTAATTTAAAAAAAAATGAAATGAGATACAACAATGTGGTTTGCTGCACATCAGTAAACGTTTCTCAATGTTTTAGTGACTATTCTCCTGTGACACGTGACATCACATTTAATGCAAATGGCATCCCCACAAGAAAGACCGCAGTGGTGACCTAGTTTATGGAGACCAAATCAGCTATGCAGGTCAGCGAAGCTTCTTGGATGACCTATGGAAGGCAGCCACTATCAATTAAAAACAATTTGTGAGTGCGACAAAAAGCTTTATGGCGACTTGTAGGCTCCTGCAGAGGAAGGGGGTAGGCTGGTCAAGCACAGGTGTGTGAGGATGTTTTGACTATGTTCATGAATCATTTGAACACGGTTTCTATAAGTCCATTTCAGATTCAGATGATGATCTTGACAAATTTTGATCATAAAACTGTGAGAAATGTTCTTTCACACGCATGCAACCACATCGTCATATTCCCATTTTGATTAATTTTTTTTATTATGGTTTAAATTTTGAGCAGTAATTTTTGGACATCGCGTATCATGGAGTACAGGCATACTCCATCAGAGGGATGATCCGGGAAAAATGGCCACCCATTCAAATGTGTACACAATGATTACATCATAAAACTCCTAAAGAATGGAAGTCATAAAACATTTAAAAGCCATAACTTTTATTCTCGAGCATTTTTCTGGACTACCAAGACTTAAAAAAGATGCCAACATACATCGCTAAAGTACCACAACGAGAGATCACTAAATCGCCAATTTATACATCTTCTTGGTCACCTCTAAAACCAATGCTAAAACTGTTAGCCCGATCTACCTCAACAACTGCTGAAGCCATGATGGTGATTCCAACATGAGGAAGTTACTTTGTCTCTGGGCTACAGTGCACGCCAACACAAAATTTAAAAAATAAGTACAACATTAATAATTTTATTACAAAAGAAATCATGTAAATGTGGACAAAACCAAACCAGCAACAGGATTAGTGAGGGGGGGGGGGGAAATGGACCACTGGACAGAACCATTCCAAAAGCATTTCATATCCAAACCATCACCAAATCAACTGAAACAAGTATTTAAAACAATTTATAAACACATGGATTTATTCCATACCCATTTATAACAAATATATAAAACATTGAAAATAAATGGAATTCTCATAACCATGAAATGTTGCCGCTGTGAGCTCGAGATCACAGTGACCGGCGCCATTTTCGTTAGCATCACTTGGCTGATTCGCGTCATGGATCGCGGATGGTTTTGAATGCATCCAGATTGAAAAAGCCAAATAAATGTTAAAATGACATTTTGTGCAGCAATAAACTGCAGCAGTTCCAATCTGTTATGGGAGGGTTGTGGAAAGACGTTTCACAGGTATTCTTATACGTTGTATGAACAGGAATGGTGTAGTTTTACTCTAAAATATCACCGCAATATCGCAGATTCTCATTTGGTGTTCATCACATAAACCCTTGTTCGTAAATCGATTTGTTTGCAGGTCGCAAGTTGGTTTACACCATTTTTTTATCCTCGTGGAGGATCTCTAAGTTCTTACTCACGTTGTTGTTCTTCATCTTCTTCTTGTGGACTTTTTTGTTTCACAGCCTAGTTTTCATCGAAACTTTCCTGAAACTTGCATATACTGTACATGTAAAATACCCTGCGCAGACAGTAACCATCTCCGATTTGGAAAATTTCCTCCGAGAAAAAAGTTATGACGTTCAAAATATCTCCGCTAATGGAAATCGCCTAAAACATTATCTCCGAAACGAGGCAAGCTTTTTGAAATTCTGTTGCGGAAATCGAAACAGGGCATTAGCAGAGATGAATTCTCTCTTCCTCTCTCTTCCTCTTATGTGGTGCACTTCAATTGTCATCACGCCAGTTGGCTAGGTGTGGGTACCTCTCTCACCTGTCATGGTACCTCAGCAAAAGCTTTCTGTGGACTCATTGGGACTGACTCAATCGGTCAATTTCCCGACCCGATCTCAACCAATGGTACTCCATCTCTTCTAGATCTGATTTTGACAATTTCCCTGACAATATCTGCTGCTCTTCCTCCGCTCCAATCGGTTCTTCTGACCACGTCCTTGTCAAAGGTGGACATCTCTTGGCCTGTATCAGGAACCACCTCACCGCCGTCGAGTCTATCTCTCTTGAATTGTTGATGCCCTGGGGAGGAGAATGGCTTGCTGCTTGGGTCCCGCGACGAGCGATCCCGCCGCGACCAAGTCGCCGACCGCCGTCTTCCCTGCCTCGGACCCGAGCTCCTTGGCCTCCTCCCACGATTCTCCTCGCACACGCCGCCGCTGCCACACTCCGCCCGATGACTCTGCCAAAACTCTCTGCTTCTGCCTCTCCTCCTTCTCTGCACCCGACTCGACTGCCATTCACTGCCGTGCGCTCGGCGTTTTATCGGCCGGCAGGAAACAATATGCAGATTTCCGGATCAGGATGAGCTCAGGGGCGGAGCCACCGCTCGCCCATTGGCGAGGTTAAAGTGGGCGTGAACTCCCTGATCCTAGATTCATATATGGATTCCACCAACAGACGCGCCTGGAGGCGGGGCCAAGCCGCTCCGCGCTTGCTGATTGGACGGATCAGAAGTGGGCGTGTAGCATTCCTGATCCGAATTCTCTCTCGGAAAGGCCGCTATTTGCACTCGCGGCTCGGTGCGTATCACGGAACGAGCCCAAGACAGCCCGACGCTCAGTGTTCACAGGTGGTGTGGGAATCGCCGTAGCAGGAGAGAGGTGAGGGTGCTGGAGGGTTTTTGGTGGTGGTTTGATGGTTATGGCGGTTGATTCAAAATAAAGATAG
>CM068961.1:19709768-19728548 GCA_035128595.1 Eptatretus atami | reverse complement strand
CGCACGATACCCACCACCATCACACACCCCCTCCACCATCAATCATCACCCCCCAATACTCCACTCCACCATCAACCACTCCCTCCACCATCAATTCATTACCCCCATAATACCCACCATCATCACACTACCCTCCACAATCACCATATCACCCCCACTACCCACACATCACTACACCCCCCTTCCACCACAATCATCACCCCACATACCACCACCATCACACCCCCTCCACCATCAATCTATCACCCCCATACCACCACCATCACACACCCCCCTCCACCATCAATCATCACCCCACTATACCCACCACCATCCCAACCCCCTTCACCTCATATCATCACCCCATGATACTACCACCATCACAACCCCCCTCCACCATCAATCATTCCCCCCATGATACCCACCACCATCACACACCCCCTCTCACCATCAATCTATCACCCCCACGATACCCACCACCATCACACCCCCCCACCATCAAGTCATCACCCCCAATCTCTCTCTTCGTGAGAGTGATGATTGATGGTGGAGGGGGATGTGGGATGATGGTGGGTATTTGGGGGTGATGATTGTTGGGGGATAGTGATGTGAGGCTGGGGACCATGAAAGTTTTAGCGTCCTCAGTCAAATCCACTCGGAGTGGATGATGATTCGTACATACTTTCTCTCTACGAAAAATAGATGGTGGTTCATTTGATTTGTCAGAATTTTTGTTGATAATAGATAATTATTTCAGGTGCTAAGCCTGCTGTTGGCTTAGTGGTTGGGGTGGCTGGTCTCCCATTTCTGGTGACTACTTCCCGTGCAAGCTGCATTTGAAAAGGTCAACATTCACTTTTGAAGTGACGAAAGAACAGGCATGAATAATTCAGATGCCAAATTTTATTTCGCAAGCAGGATACTTTGCCTTCTTTTAGACAAATTTAATCTCCGCTGCCCGATGTTGCACCACCATTTTGCGGTGGGCGGTATAAGTGGCAGGCAAAATGATGCACCAGGGAACTCGTCTTTACTCTTCGAGATACCCTCTACACCCATTCTTCATTGCACGGCCCAGAGCCACTGGCGGCCCGTGGTGGACGAAAGTGCGGCCCCTGACGTGCGGCCAATAATACACAAATGTGAAAACACCCCCATTATAATCCACCATAAATGCTATCAATTTGACCCGGCGGTTTCAAATGAGTGTTCCAACATGAAGCAGAAGAGCAACATAACTACATCAGGATAGTTACAGTAGATAAACAATTACGATTGCACCCCAGTTAACCACAACGAAGAAGAGTATGAGGAGGCGCGACCTAATAGCAGCCATTATGCAGTCCTTCAGGCGGTGGTGGCTCTCACACTGATGTGTTATCAGCAAAAGTGGCCCCCCTGAAAAAAATAATAGTGAAGATCACTGATCTACACTTTCTCTTTGTCACTTTTCTACATCCTTCTTCTTTCACCCTCTCCTGCAGGCTTGCCCCTTTATTACTCCTCCCTCACTCAGTCTCCGCTCACAATGATGTCATTGCAGATTATATCGAGAGTGGGGTTTGAATTGAAGGCTAGGGTAGGTGTTCTCATTAAAAGGAGAGGCGGGCGATGGGTTAACATAGGTTTATGGGACAACTTCTGGCTCTGAGATGATTGACATGCGACCTCATTCACAAGGTTGCAAAGACTTTGTTCCACCAAGGCAGACCGACATCAGTCAGACTAATTATATATATATATATATATATATATATATATATTTCACTTGCTGCAATTATTTACCTCTAAGAGTGCGCACGAAAACCTCGTCACCTATATGTCGTGTTTGTTTGTATCCATATGATTATATAGTATATATATATATATATATATATATATATATATATAATTCAGTCTGACTGATGCGTCTGCCTTGGTGGAACAAAGTCTTTGCAAACTTGGTAATAGGCGCAGTCAATCATCTCAGACCAGAAGTTGTCCATAAACTATGCTTAACTCCATCGCCCGCCTCTCCTTTATGAGAAACCTCCTAGCCTTTCAATTCAAACCCCACTCCGATATAATCTGGCAATGACACATGTTGGAGCGGAGACTGAGTAGGAGGGTAATTAAAGGGCAAGCCTGCAGGAGAGGGTGAAAGAAGAAGGATGTAGAAACAGTGACAAAGAGAAAGTGTAGATCAGATCTTCACTATTATTTTTTTCAAGGGGGCCACTTATTGTGATAACACATCACGTGTGAGAGCCAACACCGCCTGAAGACTGCAATAAATGGTGCTATTAGTCGAGCGCATCCTCAACTCTTACTTCGTTGTGGTTTAACTGGGTGCAATCGTAATGTTTATACTGTAACTATCCTGGATGTAGTATGTGTTCTCTTCTGCTTCATGTTGGAACACTCATGTTAACCCGCCGGGCAAATTGTTAGCATTATGGTGGATTAATAATAGGGGTTTTTTCACATTTTGTGATTATTGCCGCACGTTTCAGCGGCCTGCAACTTTGTCGCACACGGCCCCAGTGGCTTGGGCCGTGCAATGAAGAATGGGTGTAGAGGCTATTCGAAGAGTAAGACGAGTCCCCTGGTGCATCATTTTGCCTGGCCCACTTATCCGCTCCACCGCAAAAATAGGTGGTGTGCACATCGGGCAGCGGAGATTTAAATTTGTCTAAAAGAGGCAAATATCCTGCTTGCAAATAAATTGGCATCGAATTATTCATGCTGTTTCTTATCGTCAAACGTCAAAGTGAATGTTGACTTTTCAAATGCAGGCTTGCACGGGAAGTAGTCCACCAGAAATGGGAGACCAGCGCACCCCAAGCCACTAAGCCAACAGCAGGCCTTAGCACCTGAAATATTATCTATTATCAACAATTCTGAGCAATAAATGAACCACATCTATTTTTCGTAGAGAGAAAGTATGTACGAATCAATCATCCACTCCGAGTGGATTTGAACTGGGACGCCTAAAGACTTTCATGGTCGCCAGCCTCACATCGACTATCCCCAACAATCATCACCTCCCAAATACGCACCATCATCCCACATAGCCCCGCTCCACCATAATCAATCACTCTCACGATACCCACCCACCATCACACACCCCCCTCCACCATCAATTCATCACCCCACAATACCCCACCAGCCATCACCACTCCTCCAACCATCAATCATACCGCCCATAATACCCACGCTATCATCCCACACTTACCTCACAATCCACGCATATCACCGCCCACGTAGCCCACCACCTAACGCCCCCTGCCACATCAATCATCACCCCCACGATACCCACCACCATCCAGCCCCCTCCATCAATCATCACCCACGATACCCACCACCCATCCACACCCCCGCTGCCACGCATCAAATATCACCCCACGATACCACCACATCCAACCCCCTCCTACATATCATCACACCCAATGATACCTACCACCATCACAACCCCTCACACCATAAGTGCCCCGCCGATGATACTGCCCACCACATCACACAGCCCCCCTCACCATCATCATCAACCCCACGATAGCCCACCGACCATCACACCCCCGCCTCACGCATCAATCATGCAACCCCGCACGATACCCATCACTCACTGATTCCTCCCTCCACATCATCATACCGCCACGGATACCTCACCAACCATCACAACCCGCCCTCCACCACATCAATCATCACCCCATGATACCTACCCCATCAACCCCCCTCCACCATCATGCATCACCCCCACAATTACCCACCACCATCACACACCTCCTCCACCAATCAAATCATCACCCCCATAATACCACCATCAATCCCCACTACCCTCCACATATCCAGCCATCAATCACCGCCCACGATACCTCACCACCATCACACACCCCCCTCCACCATCAATATCACCCCACACAATATGCCACACAACCCCCTCCCCACCAAGTTAAGTGCTCAACCCCCAGAATACATGACCATGTCGAAGCGTGAAGGAAATGGCAGTGCTGTAGATGGGGCTGCAATCAGGCAGAAAATATTATCGACAATAAAACGGAAAACCAAGTTTGTTGTGGAACTATATTAGCAGAAGTGTTGGGACGCGCGGCAGGAACTCCAACCTGTTGTGCATATTCTCGCCCGCACAACTTGAAACTGAAAGGAGCTTGTGATTACATGAAAGGTGTGCAGCAGGTTCAAACCATCACGTAATCAACATGCCACAAGGAAACAAGAGTGAGAATTACTTTGCAATAACACGTCCCCTACCGGAGTGAATGTCTTTAAGTCCAAAAAGGGCATAAACTGAAAAAAAGACGAAATGTCCCTGAAACTCAACCACAGGTGGGACGGTACGGACGGATAGAGGCGAAACTTAGTCCGCTCCGATGATACCTGTATGGGATTGTAATTATTACTGGACTGACCTTCAAGTGGATTGTTTTTGGGTGCTGGATGGGTGCCACATTCCCCCTCACATCAGGCCTTCCCAAGTCAACCGGGTGACTCCTCAAGGGTTGAAGCACAAATCGTGCGCTAATGTTGAGAATAGGACAGCGCTGCTCAAAACCATTGAAACTGGGACTCAGAAAATCATTTTAAAAGAGGAATGGGAACAAAAGATTTTTTTTTGGAACGATGTGTCTACCAAAGCCTAGTACAAAGTATCCCTCTGTTTGTCGCTTCATCCCTCTGTTTGTGTGTCGCCCCTCCCCTTCCACTGTTTTTGCGGCTGTTTTGTTATGTCCCGATCCATTCGATGTTCCAAGCTCCTCCATGCCATCCATTAGGACATACAGTGTGCATGAGCGTCGGTGCTGCCTAAGCCGCCTCCTTGGCTATTGGGCACATATCCTGGATGGGTCCGCACACTCCGACACAGGATACCAGCAAGCTGACAAGTACTCATTTTGCCGACCTCAGAAGGATTGACGAGGCGCAGAGTCAAACCCCACCGGTATTAATTCAACAAGTAAAGTGGGCATTTGAAAAAACCAGGAATCTAGGGATCCAAGCCATCACCCTCCCATTAAGCAACACAGGCATACAACAAGCCTGTTTGATAGGGCGAAACCACAGCGTCTTTCAACAGCAATTTGCAGCATTCAAACAAAAGAGTCCAAACTGAAGTGTGATTCCAAAAATATTTAAGCCATAATTGTGTGTGTTCTTGATACAAACTGGGACTCAAAAAATAGATTGGGATCTATGAGAAATAGCCATGGATGAGAGGTGAGGCATTTCTAACATTTTCTGTGACACAGCTGGGCGGTCTTGCAATAGGTAGGAGAGTTCAACTGTCTGAACTTGCGGCCTTAATCAAACTTCAGGGTGTGAACCGGTCTCTTTGTTAAACAAGACACGGATGGAAGTACTAGGAAGAAAACTCCATCTTGGAAGCACGCAACATCCTGAGTATTCCCGGTGGAATGATTGGAGTCTCAACACAGTGAGGCAGTGGGTGCGGGTGTATCGAGTGCAGTCAGTGGTGAGCGTGATTCAAGTGACCGGCAAACGTGGTGATGGCGTAGTGAGTGCAGTTAGTGGTGAGGGTGCATCGGAGTAACATCAGTGGTGAGGGTGGGATTCAAGTGCCGGCAGTGGTGATTGTGTAGTGAGTACAGTTAGTGGTGAGGGTGCATCGAGTGCAGTTAGTGGTGAGGGTGATTTCAGTGCTGGCAGTGGGTGATTGTGTAGTGAGGGCAGGGCAGTGGTGAGAGTGTAGCGAGGGCAGGCGTGGTGAGAGTGGGGTAGCGAGGGCAGGCTAGTGGTGAGAGTTGTAGCGAGGGCAGGCAGTGGTGAGAGCGTAGAGAGGGCAGGCAGTGGTGAGAGTGTAGCGAGGGCCCCCCCAGGCAGTGGTGAGTGCGTAGTGAGGGCAGGCAGCGGTGAGTGTACGAGGGCGGCAAGTGCTGAGTGTAGCGAGGGCAGGCAGTGGTGAAGAGGTGTAAGCGAGGGCGGCGTGGTGGTGAATGTAGTGAGGGCAGGCAGTTGGTGAGAGCGTTAGCGAGGGCAGGCAGTGGTGAGAGTGTAGCGAGGGCAGTGCAGTTGGTGAGTGCGTAGTGAGGGCAGGCATTGGTGTATTTGTGTTGGTTGAAGAGTGTAGCGAGGGCAGGGCAGTGGTGAGTGCGTAGTGAGGGCAGGCAGTGGTGAGTGTAGGAGGGCAGGCTAGTGGTGAGTGTTGCGAGGGCAGGCAGTGGGTGAGAGTGTAGCGCGGGCAGGCAGTGGTGTGAATGGTAGTGAGGGCAGGCAGTGGTGAGAGTGTACGAGGGCAGGCCAGTGGTGAGAGTGTAGCGATGGGCAGGCAGTGGTGAGAGTGTAGCGGGGCAGGCAGTGGTGAGTGCGTAGTGAGGGCAGGCAGTGGTGAGTGTAGCGAGGGCAGGCATTGGTGAGTGTAGCAAGGGCAGGCAGTGGTGAGAGTGTAGGCGAAGGGCAGGCAGTGGGTGAGGAGTGTAAGGAGTGCAGGCAGTGGTGAGAGTGTAGTGAGTGCATGGCAGTGGTGGAGTGTAGGAGTGCAGGCAGTGTGAGAGTGTAGCGGAGTTCAGGCAGTGGTGAGTGTAGCGAGTGCTAGGCAGTGGTGAGAGGTGTAGGGAGTGCAGGCCAGTGGTTAGAGTGTAAGCGAGTGCAGGCAGTGGTGAGAGTGTAGCGAGTGCAGGCAAGTGGTGAAGAGTGGTAGTGAGTGCAGGCAGTGGTGGAGTGTAAGCGAGCAAGGCTTAGTGTGAGAGTGTACGCGAGTGCAGGCAGTGGTGAGAAGTGTAAGCGAGTGCAGGCAGTGGTGAGAGTGTAGTGAGTGCGGCAGTGATGAGAGTGGAGCGAGCGAAGGCCAGTGGTGGAGTGGAGCGAGTGGCAGGCAGTGGGTGAGAGTGTAGCGAGTCGAGGCAGTGGTGAGAGTGTAGCGACGGCGAAGGCAGTGGTGAGAGTGGAGGCGAGTGCAGGCAGTGGTGAGAGTGGAGCGAGTGCAGGCAGTGTTTAGCTCCCGGCCACGAGCCCCCTTCCGGGGCTTAGGTTTTTGGGTAAAAACAAAAAAAAAGGTTGGGGTTGGTTTTTGGGAAAAACCAAAAGGATCCAAGCTGTGCTGTTTGCCAGAGGGTTGGAACAACACCGCCTATAAGGAGTACGTCAGCACTCAGATGTAGGATGGCTCCTGGGAAACATGGCCGGCCATTCAAGATGTGTACATTACATATAGAATGAACTTGTGAATTACTGATCCCGCAAATATCTTTTCCTGCGCAATATTTTGGTAATTGGTAAGAGGATTATGGACATCACAGGACAACTTTTATTGGAAAGGTCTAATAAACCATGCATGGAGTGTCCGTGGGGGACCTGAGTTCATTTCAAGGAAATTCAACACGCAAGGAGGCATTCGGCCAATCCAAGTCTGCACTATGGTTGCCAACCTATGGTTGCTCTTGTCCATGCTCTTACCTTTTGCATGCTGAGCGTCAGCAGCGAAGCAACACGGACCGATTTTTTTAAAGGCATTGAATGACTGGCCGGGGTTCGAACAGTCGACCTTCCAGACCGCTTAAGTTCCTTGCATGCAGCCTGTATTCTTCTGGTTTCTCCTGGTATTTTTCGATGATATTTTCATGGTATGCTCCTGGAATTCTCCTGGTATTCTCCAGTTTGTCCTGGTAATTCTCATGTATTTCTCCTGTATTGTCCCTGATATTCCTGGTATTCTCTGGTCATCTTCTGTATTCTTCTGATATTTTCCTGGATATTTTCTGGTTTCTCCTGGAATTCTCCTGGTATTTCTCGCTAGTATTGTCCTTGGTATTCTCATGGTAGTCTTCCTGATGTTCTTCTGGTATTTGTTCCTGATATTCTCCTGGTATTGTGCTGGTATTGTCCTGATATTCTCTTGATATTCTGCTGGTTATTTTCTTCTGGTATTCTCCTGGTATTTTCCTGGTATGGCTCCTGATGTTCTTCTGGTATTGTCCTGATATTCTGCCTGGTATTGTCGCTGATATTCTCGTGATATTCTCCTGTATTCTCTGATATTCTATTGGTATTCTTGCTGGTATTTGGGTATTTCTCGTGTATAACTTCCTGATATTCTCCAGTATTCTCATCAAAATTCTCCTGATATTGTCCTGATATTCCTTGGTATTCTTCTGGTATTCTCCTGGTATTCGTCCTTGTATCTGCGTGGTATGCTCCTGAAACAGTTTTCCTGGTAATCCTCATCATATTCTCGCTGATATTCTCTTGGTATTCCTCATGATAATTTTGATACTCTTTGGTATTGTTCCTGATATTGGTCCTGGTATTGTTTCTGAATATTGTCCTGGTATTTCATGATATTCTCCTGGTATTGTGCTGTGGTATTGTCCTGGTATTCTCATCATATCTCCTGATATTCTCCTGGTATTGTCTGGTATTTCTATCATTTCTGCCTGATATTCTCTTGGTATTGTCCTGGTAATTGTTCTGATATTGTCGCCGGTATTCTCATGATATTCTTACTGGGTATTCTCATGATATTCTGCCTGGTTTTGGTGCTGGTATTGTCCTGATATTGCCTCCTGCTGTTCTCCTGGGATTCTCCCTCGTATTCTCCTGATATTTTTCCTGGTATTTTCCTGGGAATTCCTCCGGATATTCTCTAGTTATTATCCCTGATGTTCTTTTGATATCATCCTGCTATTCCTCCTGGTGATTCTGATATTCTCTTGTAATTCTTCTGGTAATTGGTCCCCTCATATTCTCATGGTAATGCTCTGATATTCCACTGGCATTCTCACTGATTTCTCCTGGTATTCTGCTGATATTCTCCTGTTTCCTCCTGGTTTTGCCTGGTATTCTCCCTGCTATTCTCTGGCAGCAAGTTTATTGGATGAGTTGAACATGGTATTCTCTGCCATTCGTCCACCTGCTTTCTTAACTCATTCAGATTTTTTGGGTGTTGGTGATACCATATAGTTGTGTTAGACTCATCGATTCAAAATATTTCTGTTTCTTCAGGATTCTAGCTCCAAGATAGCCAGTTGATGGCTTCGCCATCATTGTGCGACATTGTTGCATTGACATAACTGATGACAAGGGCTTGCATGCTACTTTTCTTCGGGAAGCAAGGTTTGTCGAGCTGTACTTTCTGCTTGCCTGACATCCCCAATTCCCATCCCTTGTACACCTCTTTTTATCGCTTCACGAAGGTTCACTGTGATGAAAGTCACATTCTTCTGTTGTGCTGAGCTAATCAGTTCTAGTTCTCTTTGCCTCTTGAGATGATTTTTGATTGCTTGCCAGATCGATGCGTGATCAAACTTAGTGTTGGCTTGCAGTCTTCCACTTCATGATTCTTGTATGGCAAGAATTTTGAGATATCCTAAGGAGGTTGGATTGTCCGAATAAATGTCCTCACTCTCTGACAGCTGATTATTTTCACTTCTAGTTGTAATTCTCACTTACTTCCTCATCTGGAATTGATGTTTTTATTTATTTATATTATTTATTTAATTTAGGATAGTGTTAACGGGCATTTTCAGTTCAGCATACTTCTCATGCTAGCAGTGTTTTCCTAACTATCATTTCTCACAGGAGGAGGCGCATGCGGTTACAGCAACTCAGGTCCTCGAATAAGGCGCCGACCTGGCTGTGGACTTATATTTTGGGTGCTGTCAGTCCGCATGTCCGTAATTCTATTCGATAAAGACTGGATGCATTTCTTTCACATTCGGCACATTTATGAATAATATGTGATATGAGGGCAGGTCACACGATTTTTGGGATCGAGCCAATTTGGAATTACAATATAATTATGGTAGAGATAGTACAGGATTTGTATAGGGTTTTGGGAACCATTATTGATTCATGCATTTAATGTGCAGCTGTGGCTGCTGGTTTGGCATATTGCTGGAGTGTGGCGGTCCTGCTGATGCAAGTGCCCTCAATGATTATGGCAGGAATTTGTAATTTGTTCAGGGTGCTGGTGATAGCTCAGACTCTTCATGAAGGATCACCATGGGATCTTTAACGTCGCACGACAACTATACCGGTCAGACAGGTATTCCCGTTAATGTCCATCAAGAAGGACAGCACACACGTTGATGAATTGATAATCATAACCGTTTATAGCTTGGTCGAGATTCTAACCCAGGCTAGATCGCTTTCGAGGCAAGTGTGGTGTCCCTTGAAGGCCATCTCTGCGAGCCACATTATTTATTTGTTATGCCACTTTACATGCTCTACCACACACATCACTTACTAATGTATGTTATTTATAACTGTTATATTGTATACCATTTTCCACGCACTTAACAACATACCACCGTTTGAAATTATTTATATACACTTTTAATATCCTCCATTCCAAAATACTCCCCTTGGATTATTTAATTTATTTAATATACTTGCACATTTTACCATCTCATTACCTACATATTTATTTATTAAATGTAAATATAAAACATCCCATTTTAAAGGTGCGGTTGGGGGGGGGGGGGAGGCTGTGTCGTCGGATGAAGACGTCTATTCTTGTTAGAGTTGGATTCAATGATACAAAATCCATTTGCAGTTGCTTAGTGGGTGGATTATTGGCACGATGTTTGAAATCTAGTTGCTACGGAAGCTGCTGTTCAACAGTGTCAGACATTCACGAATTCGGAATGTGGTCACACAGGGTACATTATGACACAGGTTAGATTGTAATGGTATTCTATGTCTGGAGCCACTATGTTAAATTTTGAATTCTTGATGTATTCAGGAGAGGAGATAAGAAGACCAAAATGTGATACAGTATTGCCCCCAAAAACTTTCAATTAGGGCATCCCATGGGACAACTTCGCCTTGCATGAAATAATTTCTGGCATTTCAATCGTTAGTAGAAAGTCAAAAATAGATGGAATGGGGGAAGAGGTCACGACAGTGATAGGCTGGTTAAGGGGGGCGAGAAGGGGGAACGCGGGTGTCGTCAGCCTCAAATGAATTTACTTTGCATTACAAAACAGCGCCAACCGCAGATGTCAATAAACTTTGAATTAAGCCAAGTGTTTTGTAATACCTAGCAAACAAATGTTGAATTTTCACGAACATGAACATGGTCAGTGAAGCACTTGTTCAACATCAATGGAATTGCCATTTCGTCTTTAATCAAAGCCGAGTGTGGCTATTATAGCATAGAACGCCTCGCATCCTGCTTTCGTTCTGCTCTACTGACGGCTGCACTCTGAAGTCACGCGCAATGGGGCTGCTTATAAAAGTGCGCTGTTACGGCTTAAATTCCTGTTGGAAAACAAGACTGCCTGGCTGGGCCTGCGGTTGAATGTTTTCCAATGGTCCATATGGTTTTTCGTACCTTGCATGAGCAATTGCCTGTCACAGCCACCCACCGGCGACCTGAAAGCGGTCATATCTTGGTAATGCTTAACATTTTCTTTCAACAAGTCAAGCTCGCCTTGGAATAATTCCAAGATGCTCCACACTGAATTCTCCTCTTTAATACCATTATGGTACTTTTAAATTTAAGAAGAACACCGTAACTGACACAAGGAGAGTGTAGAAAACTCCCCTCGATAACTGACCTCGAATATCCCGTTTGCCTTTTTTAATTCTGTTCGTGCTTTGGATTATTATTCCAAATGACATAACACTGACACAAGTTAATTCTTCTAACAGTTTATAATCATGTTCAAACTTTCCCCATTCCAATGAATCTTAATTTCATTTTTTTTCTTTGGACAAATTACAAGCTTTTAATTTATATGCTGCTGCCTTAAACTTGGATTTTCCACATCTTGCTACATTATGGCTATGTCAAAATACTTTGCATTTATTTGCATTCCACGCTGTTATTTCACCTCTTGAATTTGCTGATCTTCTACCAGATCAAGGATATCCCATAATCATTATGGAGTGATGAAAAGGTTTGCCTTGAGCTGTAGCATCACACTTTCTCATCGTATAACAGAGTAAACTGGAAGGTTTGCATTTGAGAGAGCGCATACCTCCATCCGGATTCACCCCCCCATTCCGGAATCTTCACGAAAAATCGAATCAATCGTCATTGTCACACCAAGCGGGCAACTTGTCCACCAATTTCGTTTCGCGAATTCTGTCGCCAAAGTTTTTGAGATATATGCTATATTATCAGTTTAGGCCTATCTCTCATGGTGAGAGAATGCACTAAAAATTCTAGGTCTCCATATCCGTAGCCAGCTCTTCATTAAAATCTAATCGTTTTGGCTTGTTACCAAACACCAACCTGTCCACAAATTTCATCCAAATCTGTCCCCAACTTTTTTAAATATCCTGCACACAAACACAACAACAATAAGCAAAGACAGACAAACAAGGAAGATGTCGGTGCATCGCACAAATAATAGGACATGCAATCATAAAAAACAAAAAACATTTGACCTTAATAATTGGTGATTTGAATTCAATATACAAATATGCAAATCCTTTTCAATGTCAAGTCAATCAGATGAAAATTCATGTTTTTAAAAAAATTAGGCCGATGTTTACCTTTTGACCTTTCAACCTCAAAAATAATTGATTTAATTCAGTTACATGATGATATGCAAATTATCTTTCAAATTTCAAGTCAATCGGATTGAAAATTCAGAGGATTTTAGAAATCTCACCAAAGTTGGTGAACCTTGGCCTATTGTTTGCCTTTTTGGCGCCTTTGTTGTCCTCAAAAATAATGGGTGGTTCAATTCAGTGACATGATATGGCAAACCCTGTTCACATTTCAAGTCAATCGGATGAAAATTGGACGATATTGGAAATTTGACGCTATGTTGACCTTTAGACCTTGATACTCAAAAATAATTGGTCAATTCAAATTAAAGTGACATGCCATGCAAAATCCTCTTAAAATTTCAAGTCAATGCGATGAAAATTGACAATTTCGAATTTCACCTCTGTCGACCTTTTGGCGCAAAATTTGAACTTTTTGGCCGATGTTGATCTCAGAAATACATTGTTTGGTTTGTTGAATTAGTGGACATGATTGCAAATCCTCTTCAATTCAAATCATGGGAATGATAATTGGATGGATATAGAAATTCGGCCTATGTTGACTTTTGGCGCGATGTGACCTGCAAAAATAATTGCGCTGGTTGAATTCAGTGACTTGATGCCGCAAATCCTGTTCAATTTCAAGTCAATCGATTAAAATTGAGGATTTTAGAATATGAAAAAGTTGTTGGACGCTTTGGCTTATGTTGAACTTTTTAGGCACCCAAAAACAATAGGCTTGCTTGCTTTATGGACAAAACTACCAGGTGGTGAAGTTTTTGTGAAGATCGTTAAAATTGTGACTGTCGGGTGTTGAACAGACAGACAGACAAGACAGATCAGACAGAGCAGACAGACAGGACAAACATAACAATAAAAGATGTCGTGCAGATGTACAATACTTGCAAATCCAACCCCCTCTCCAAAGGTTGCCTTGAATACATCAAATTATACATTTCATTAATATTAAAATTGACTCCCAATCATCACTCAGATAAATTGGATGAAAATAATTCTTTTTCAGATTGAACATTTGATGATTTTAGAGGCTTGACCTTGAGTTGACCTTTGACCTTTTTGACCTCAAAAAATAGTTGCTTTTCCAATTCAGTGGATGGGACGATGCAAATCCTGTTCAACTTTCAAGATAATAGTTCTAAATTGAATGATTTTCAGTTGAAATTGATGATTTTAGAAGTATAATTTTGAGTTGAACTTTGACCTTTGACCTAAAGTAGTTGTTTTCCCATTCAGTGACGCATATGCAATATTGTTCAAATTTAAGTCAGTCAGATTAAAAATGATGATTTTAGGAGTTTTTGACCTCAGATGACCTTTGACGCTTTGACCTCAAAATCAATGCGGCTTCTCAGTTGAGACTACCTCTACAATTTTGGTTAAATTTTCATGATGATTGGTTGGAACTTGTGACGCTGTAGGTGATTGACAGACAAACAGACAGAATAACAAAATTGACTGACCAATATCTTGAAAAATCTTCGATTTGCAGTAACAAACAAACAAACAGAAAGGGGTGAAAACATAACCTCCTTCACCACAGAACGGCATAGATAGAGCGCATACTCCGCCACGCTGAACAGTTTGTTTTGTAATCCACCGATAGGCTGTGATATGCCTGGTGTTGGCTTAATAGTTTTAGGGTGGTGGGCTTTGGGGAATCCTAGATCCTGAGTTCAAATCCCCCCCAAGCCCCCTCCCAGCTATTGAATCAATAGCCAGGTGGGGTTGACTCTGCTGTCAATCCTTCGAGGTCGGCAAAATGAGTGCCAGCTTGCTGGTGTCTGTGTTCTGAGTGGCGACCGCATGCCAGGATTGGTGCCAAGAGCCAAGGAGATGCTAGGCCAGCACGCAAACGCTACTGGCACGGAGTATGGTCCAATGGATGGAATGGTATGGTAGGTAGATCTGCATCCGGGTCTTAAACGCAAATTCAAATAATCGCCTGTTCTTGTAACTTACCAATTTCATCCACATAGTTTTTGTCATAAGCCGTCTAAAAATTTTTTGACGTTTCTTCTATACAGTATGTCAATTTTTTGGCGCCATCTCCCATGTGGTGAAAACAATCATTAAAAAAATTCTCATATCCAGATTCGGATCTGGATCCAGATTGTTTCACCAACACACTACCAACCTGTTCCACCAAGTTTTGGCCGAATCGTCCAGAACGTTTTGAGATATCGTTCTGCAGAGACAGACAAACAGTGCGAAAACACGATCTCTGCTCCACCTTCGGTAATAACCTGAAAAGTATTTTTTTTTACTATCATTTTATTACTAGTGCATGCCCGTAGGTTGCATGCCCGTACATGCAACCAAAAAAAAAAAACTTTTCAAACAAGCGTGCCCGTAACAATCAACCACACAGGCCGTTCCTTCATCTCACATGCCGCGTACGTGCGTGGCCGTACGTGCAAAATAAATCAATAAATATATATACTTTAAAAAAAACCCGCTTGCAGAATCACCAGCACAGGCCGTTCCTTCACTATCGCGTGCCCGTACGTGCGTGCCGGTACGTGGTGCGTGGCCGTACGTGCAAAAAAAATCAAAAACTTTCAAACAACACACAGGCCATTCCTTCGTGCTCTCGTAAACGATGACTTGGATTGGGGCATTGTGTTTATCTATAAATGCACATCAAGAAATCGAGAAATTATTAGAATAACAGAGTCATCACTATCCGGAAGTGGTGCGTGCCCGTATGGAATGTTCACCATGCATTCCACGAATTATCGCTTTTCCATTGAAGTAACAACTGCTGTGATACTTACACACACAAAGTTCAATTAAAATCCAAATTAAAATCAAGTTTTACCGTCTTGTCTTTGCTAGCCATGACGATTCGGCTGCCATTGACGCATTTGCCACTCCTACGCCATGGTGAGACGACAGGGTTAGGATTTGTAGGAGACTGGAAAGTACAGTGTCATTGGTTATTTCCATGTTCGAATTGTTTTAAGTTTGAAAATAGTTTAAAAAAAAAAAATACAGGTTTGCCAAAGCATAACACAATTGAGATGTATTTCGTTGGCAAGCAGGTTGAAGTTGGAGCTGAATTCCTAATACTTTCCAAAGGCCACACCGTTTTGAAATGGAAAAAAAAAAGTTGTGCACTTTTTTTTGATAATTTTTTCGGAACAATTTTTTCTTCAATAAATAAATAATAATAAAAATTGTTCCATGTACACACCTTTATCTCGTTAGCAAGCTCTTTCATAAAACAAATTGCTGCAGGAACGGCGCTTCTTTGTTTACTCGTCCAAGGCAAAGAATGCGGAGGCTGCTGGATCTGCGCAACGTTTTGATAAATTATTAGTTTTAATGGCAATTATTCCATAGCGCCAACATATTTTGCCTTTCGCCAATGTTGCGCAAGTAAAAACACAAAGAGAAGAGAAAAAAACCTGTAATGGAACGCGGCTGAGGTTATCTTCCCCCCATCGCCAGCGCCTACGCAGCAACGTGTCTGTCATTGGTTGGTATAAATGGGCCGCAGCAAGTGTCCTGTCATTGGTTTGGTAAATAAATGGCGCATAATTGGTGGAAGCACTTGTCCGATTAATATAAACCTTTGTAAAGGCACATACTTCAGGTCCCCAGCATATACCTGGCTAAGTTTCAATTAGATCGGACCAGTGTTGTCGTAGAACAGCGGTCCACATACACACCACACACACACACACACACACACACACACAGCACACATTGCTGGAATTAATAGATAGATTATCATTAGGAGGAGTGTTGGGTTATCTTTCTTGTGGGAGGAAGGGAGGCCAGCGATTCCTCGACTGGAAACTAAATGAGTTACGATGGTGGAAAACTTTGGTCGCAAGACAGAAGTTCGAAGAAAGAGACAAACGTTGTTGTTATAACCACCAGGATGGATAATAGTGTTGTGCTCATTTATAAACGCTCCTTGAAATCTTTGGACTTTCAGATCGTCAAAGTAATTAAACTGCCATTCTCTTACAATCACACAAACCTCCAACTAGCGGAATGTGAATTTAAAGGGAAGGTGAGCCTAAACCAGGGTCAAAGTTCGATGAGGATTGAGCTATAGCAAAGATCAGGGATAATTTGGTTATCTCTAAAGGTCTCCTCATTAACATGCGAGTTTTGATGCTCTGAACTGAATCCAGGCATTGTTTTGTGTTAAAAAAATGGAAAGCACCAAAGTGGACAATAAAGGGGGATTGAAAAGCCCAAGATTGCTCTTATGAACAAAATAATTAAGGCAGTATGCAGAATTGTAAACTTGCACCGAAAAGGATCTGGTACATGAGCCGGCGGGGTAACGCGCTCTGTTCGGGGGCTGTTCGAGTAGTAGATAGATTCCAGGTTCCCAACTACGAGCACATTTTAAAGGCTTGTATTACCGTCCCATTCCTTTTTCATCTGGAACTCGATAAGTAGGTTTACAATTAGAATGCCAATACGTCTATAAAATAGTACGTTATTATTAAACCACACAAAACAAGGTCTGGCAAGGATCTGCAATTGTTGATTGCTCTTTCTGGTTTGTACGTTACATTCAAGCTACATGTGCCAAGTTGCCCTGAGCGCATGAAGAGGTCTATCACAATGTATGAACTTGTGGGCTGTCGTCCAGATCGGAGGGCCAGGGAGGTGGTGTAGGGTCATTCATGAAACCAGTGGGATTTTTTACGATCAATTCAACAGTAAAATGAACTGTCCTGAATCAGCTGGTTTCTAGAGAAGTTTTGAGTCTTTCCAACAAATCCCAGATATTACTATTTTTTAGCCAGATAATGACCAAACAATCTCTGGTATGCCAGTCAGTGTCACTACCAACATCGGCCAATGTAGGACACTGGAGTTATACAATAAATGTAGGGATATTGGAATCAAACGATCTGCCTTCCCATCTTTGTGACATCCTGTAACCATCCGTTGCTGCTCTTGACACCGAGCTCAGGAGCTCTCTTCTTAAAATCGGCATCAATTCTGTACTTTCTTCTATTCACTAAGATCATTCCCTGGACATTATTTTTCCATTCGTTGCGAAAGCAGTCAGGACCGACTGAGTTATTTCAACTCGATGTGTAATAATGCATCATTTTCTAGACATTGCATCAAAATGTAATGTCTAAGAAAGGCAGCAAATCAAAACCGAAAGGTTCTGCTTTGGGCAATATGCAGATGCACTGATTAGTAAATGCGATGCATCCATGCCTCGACCCATTCCTTTGGAAAAGTTGCATTTTAATTGGAATTTTCATGTTAAACACTAGATATGAACTGATGCATATGTAAGATATACAAGCCTGCATTTAGGCTTTTGAAAATGTCAACTAGTTTCAGAATTCACACCAAGCTCATTCCACTTCTGTGGCGATTCACACGTGGCATGCACACATGCTTGTAATGATACTTTCTCCAAAGGCAAATCGTTCAGTGATGGGGGGGGGGACTTACAGCCAAAGAAAGCATAACAAGTGGATGTATGTTCACACGTCCGAAGGATGCAGTCCGCTGTTGCGTAGAATCTCCAAGTATTGGACGGACCATTTATGGTTCATGGAGAAATGAACGCACAACAGCATGAAAGGTGAGGACATACTTGAAGTCCAGTCGAAGTGAAGTTGTGAAATGCAATCATGATGGATGCAAATGTGGATGCGCATATGTGCCAGGAACGAACACCAGGGCCAGCAATTTCCAGTTTTCCACCTGTGGTAACTGGGACGCTAATTGATGCTTCGTAAAGGAAGGTATGCTTACAATACCACTGGTGGCAGAAAGTAAAGAGGACTTGTTTTTGTTTGGGTTATGCGCATAATAGCCGAGAGGCTCGTGGAAGAGAAAGTACATGGAATGGATGAGGAACATAACAGGACAAAGGAACGAGAGAGAGACAGAGACAGAGACAGAGCGAGACAGCGACAGAGAGATGAGAGAGAGGAGAGAGAGAGAGAGAGAGAGAGAAGAGAGGAGAGAGAGAGAGAGAGCGAGAGAGTAGAGAGAGAGATAGAGAGAAGTAGAGGAAAAAGAAAACTCATACAGGCAGAGTTTTGGAGGCCAGATAAAGGGAGACTTGGACAAGCAATGGGTGTGGGAGGAATGAGTGGCAGGAAGGATGCATGGAGTGGGCAAGAGGGATAACGGAAGGAAACTCAGAAGGGAAAACTGAAATTTTGAAGGAAGTAAGGGGTTTGGGTGGTGTGAGGAGTAGGGTTTTAATCAGAGTAGAATATCATGGTTTTGGATTGGGGATATCTGAGATGGGGTGGTGAACAGCTGTATTGAAGACTGATGGGAAGAATGAGATTGAATGAGGATGTGGAAGTTGATTCTCCAGGTGGG
>CM068961.1:19681646-19696360 GCA_035128595.1 Eptatretus atami | reverse complement strand
GAGTTTTTCCCGTGTTTTTTTGTTTGTGAGTTTTTCCCGTGTTTTTTGTTTGTGAGTTTTTCCCGTGTTTCCTCTCTGTGTGGAGGAGAGAGAGAGCTCGTCGTGGGGCTCGTCAGGGTATCGTCAGTTTTTGGGCGGTGCCCTGTTAGTCCATTAATTATTTAAAAGCCTTTCACTTTAAACCTGCTTTATTTTGGTTTTATTTCGCTGCCTTCCTTATTTGTTTATTCGCGCCCTCTTTCCCCAATTGGGAAGAGTAGGAGTGCTATGTTAACTTCCTCTTCTCGGAGGAAGACGACGAGCGTCGCGTCTTGGTTGTAACATGCGCGGCGGCTCGTCGCGACGGCACGATGCATGTTTCGAGACTTACGTCGTAAAACGGCTTCTAGATTGTGTCCCCCCCTCGACGCGGGTTCTTACTGAGGAGATTGTATTTGGGTTGAGAGACGTATCGGCATTGAGCATGTTCCTGCTCGTCACGCATGAAATCAGAAGGTCGTGGTGTTCGTCTCCGATTTCGTCTTGTTCACGACGTGGAGTTCGGTTAACACCACAACAGGTGTGGTCACTTGTTATGGCCTCCTCCCGATGGATGTCCCGAATGAAAACTAATCTCTCTAACGCCCTCCTTTCGTGTCGAACTCAACAACTTGTCTCTGTTTGTTCTCGTGACGGAGAAAATTGTGCAAAGATCTTCGAGATCCCCCTCGGGTGCCGCCAAATGACAAGGCAAAGCACGTAATGAGCTTTCGCGGAAACTTACATGGTGCTTGCCGGACGTGGGGAGGACACGTTAAAGGTTTCATTTATAGAATTAAATGATAATTACATTACCACAGTGTATATGGGCTTCGTCAGCGACTTTAACATGTTTTCTTGTGGAGCCTTTGGCCTTTTAAAAATATTTTGTCCGAAAGCTTCTGTTCGAAGTGTGGGAATCGGACACGTTGATATTGATTGTGAAACGGTTAACGACCCACAACCTCGTCTCGGTGGAGGAGGTGAGGCCCAGTGGAATCCAACGTTCCGCTCAACTGTCCCTTACATAGTGAGGACGTGAAGATGATTTTGTCCACCGTGTCAAAAAAACTAATCGTCGGAGCGACCCCACGAGCTCTCCCAAGGTATGTCGTGCTGGATACGGTTGTTCCGGTAACCGAGGAACCTCATCGGAATGAAAAAAAGGATGGAATGGTTTCACGATAACGAGAAATGTATTTCAAGTGTACAGTGTGGGTCGGGCCCTTCAGATAGCGGTGCCCAGTTGGTCTCTTGGGTTTACTGAACCCGTGTGTAGAATGTCGGGAGGTATCGCACCGGTTTTCTGAGACAGAGCCGAATAGTGTTTGCAAGCTCCATGTCGATGTTTACCCGCCCCAACAAATGATCAACAGTACAGTTTGTGAGGCCCCGGTAGAGTGGCCCAATGTAGTTGTACAGTGAGTGGACTAGAGGCCTCCATCTCGTATGTTGATGAAAGTGTTAAACAGGATCACAAAGTACCACCGTGCAATCACTCGGTACCCCCCTCTTAGATCGTGTTTGTAAAGGTCCAGGGGATACTTTACGAAGCCGTGGAAGGTTATCCTGGGCTGTCTGCTTCAGATGATGATGAACATGGAGCGTGATGATTCTGTCAGCATCATCATCTGCATCTTTACAGATATCTCCCAGGTTATTCGTAATCCTTTCTGAATGAACGTATTAGGCGCGGAATGTCATCATTCAACAACATCTTTCCTGACTGCTTTCCTTCATGCCAGACTGCAAGTGTATAAGATTAGGAACTCTAAAGATTTTAATAACTAAACCACAAATTCACAGACTGAGGAAGTTTATTCAAAAGCAGGTTTAGCTCAACACTGAACCGTGATGGGCAGGGAGTGGTTGCTAACCATTTGCGTCGGATCAAGTTAAAAACTTGTGCTTCGAAACATGTGATGTCTGTTTTTGCAAAAACGCACATAACAGAGACTTCACAGTCTGACTGGCTCTGCCTAACAAGGGGCTTTGTTTCTTCAGTAATTTGTCTTCTGTCTCGGCGGGTGTTGCCTTTATGCTTCGTCCAGGGTTTGTTCCTGACTCATATAGTTTTCCTTGAAATAGTTAAAGGACACTTGGCATCATTAGAGTTCGTGTATCAAGGATTTCACTACCTTACTTAATGTCTATGCCTAGTGAGAGCGGGGCTCGTAAAGATTTTTTTACACATCTGCTATTACTTCCATACTTTAGTCTTTGATCACTGTATTTGTATCGGAGGAGATTTCAATTGCACGTTTGAACTAATGTAGATAGGAATACACCAGAACCACATCCTGAATCTCATACACATATCTTGTTGTTTTTCATCACTTGTCTACTCGATGCTTGGCGCATGCAGCACCGTACAGCATCTCAAGTATACATGGTGCCGGTGTGCTAATGGGCTGATAACACTTCGCAAGGCTGGATAGATGTACATTAACTCACTTTTAGAAACGTCCTCATGTCTTGTAACATCTTTCCTTCCATTTTCCTCTGATCATCACCTGGTAGTTGCTTGGTTCCTCTTCTCAAGTACCGCAAAAAGTGCGTATTGGACCTTCAATACCAGCCTGTTGGATGGAGGATTGTTTTTTTACTGACGCTTTTTCGTAGGTTTTGGGAAAAACTTATCCAAAGTAAACCTTCCTATGCTTCTATCCAGTTATATGGTGGACAACGCGAAAGCCTCAAATTCGGTTTTCTGTCAATGTTATCGGAGTCCTTCCACGAGTCAAGAATAAAATTGCGTTTCACTCTTGTAACTGAGAATTTTGCAGTTGGAGGAAGACTTGGCTAAAGCGCAAAATGAACAGAAAGCTTCGGCTATTATTAAGAACAAAAGAGCTTCATCTCAGAGAATTGATTCATGAAAAAGTCAGGGGAGTCAGTTCGACTCAGAATCCAAAATGTGAAGTTTTCTGACACCCCAAAGTAAAAAGTTTTTTCCAGTTAGACAGGCGTGGTAAGGAAAATCCCAAAGGCAGAATTTTCTCCTTGTCTGGAAGCTCAGAGGCACTATTCATACAAATGAAATGATGTTAGAAGATCTTGTGAAAAATATAGTATTTCATGATTTATTTGTAGGAAAATCTGTGTTTAAAGATTGTGGTTGATGAGATGACAAATCATGTTCCTTCTTTGAGTTGTGGGTGGTCCAGCGTCAAGCTCTTGAAAGCCCCTTACCCTGGAGGAACTCAGCAATGGCTCTGAACAGCTTTGGAACAGTGAAAAAGCCGCTGGAATCGACGGACTTCCAGTGGAACTTTTTTCAGATATTTGGGAACCATCTTAGGTCCAAAGTGACTGTTGGTGTCTGCAAGAAAGTTACTTTCTGGACATACTGCCTCTCAGGCTGCTCGAAGAGCGGTGTTTTGTCTTCTCCCAAAAAGCACGCAATCTCCCGTCAAATCAAGAACTGGGCCCCATCTCATTACTATGTCTGAACTACAAAACTCTTTTCAAATGTTGCCCAATCGCTAAAACTGTCGTCGGAGCTCTCTTCATCATGACACAGTCCAGACTACTGTGTTCCAGGGAGATCATCTCTGATAACATCTTTAGTTAGTAGGATTTGATTAGATCTGTTTCTTAGGAAGGAAGGGGCAGGGTTGGTTTGATTTTCCCTTGATGTCAAACGGCTTTTGATAAGCATTGATCACTTTTATGCTTTCATGTGTTGCAAAGTTTGGTCTGGGTGAAAGGTTCATTAGTTTTGTTGTGTTATACAAGTTTGTTATACAAACAATATTTGTTTGTTTAAGGTAAACGATGGTCTCTGCTCTCCCATTCAGGTTCAGAGAGTGTTCGCACAGCTGTTCCATTGTCAGGTTACGTTTAGCCTTCTCTTGAGCCATTACTAATTAAATCTAGTAAGCCTCTTTCTGGCTTTGTTATCCGTCACCAGAGAAGAACACCCCTATCGTGTGTCTGCATTATTGGCGATGAATGTCTGTAAGTAATTAAAAATGAATCAGGATCTAACCACTCTTTGGACTCTTTAGCATAAGTTTCATCTTTGCTTACACATTTGCGTGTAATTGTCAAAAGATCAAGGCTCTGTGGTGTCCTCAGCTCAATGTACATCCGGTGGCCTTCCCTTATGCCACATCAGTCTCTTCCGAAATAATCCTAAGGTGGACGAGAGAGGGGGTGGAAATACTTAGGTGTTTAGCTTGGCCTCCACCAAGATACTTCCCTTATTAACTGGGAAGGAGTGGTAGATCACGTAAACCAACACGTCTCAAACAAATGGAAAAAGGTTTCCTTCTGCAAATGTCTTTCAGAGGTCTTATACTAATTATTAATACTTTAGCTACCTCGTCCTTGTGGCACAAATTCATCTGTTTACAGGCACCAGACCAGCTTGCTTAACCCTCAACGGCACACCTGGGGGTCATTTGACCCAACATGTCGGTTTTTTTGTGTGTAAAAAAAAAATAGCCTGATATCAAGCCCATGGTCCTCTGTTATCCTCACCCGCATATATGTATGTTATCCGCTGTAAAATTTAGGGCGAATATAGGGTAACACATATGGGAGATATTTCAGGTAGAAAATTAGTGGGGCTATTATGACCACCTGGGAGAAACTCCCAAAAACATTTACATTCCATAACTAGAACACTTTAATCCCGTTTTCTTTTTCTGGAATTGGTAATATTCTCGAATATCAATAAAGGTGTTTTCCAATTGTTTCATACTGTAAATCTGTAATCATTCTGTGACAAAAGGGGATTGGAACGGTTCCGGGAATTGCTCTTTCCGGAAATGGATATTCCAGAACTCGAAAACTGCAGTTCAAACGCTAGTGTAATTAAGCATTTTTTCCTTCAAACCATGCCAACCAAGGAGAGCACGGTAATGCGTTGCTTGATGGTCTTTAGACAAAATATTTGAAGATGAAAGTGACAGTGAGTCTTTATCTGACCAAAACGATGATATTCCCTACATCCGCAGATCAGGCTGCAGTCCGTGATACAATCAGAATGAAGATCAGGTTTCTGGGACGTGATGAACAGCCAGAGAAATATCTGCTGATTCTGGACTTCTCTTACAATCAGTCTGATAATGAGAATGCTCAGCAAGGCCAGCCATAGCAGCAAGGCCACGTGGGGTCGCGTCGTGCCAGGGTCGAGCTGTGGGCAGAGGTCTGCTCCTGGTCCGGCTGAGGTCGTATCGTTAACCAGCTTGCCCCTACTGATAACATTTTCAGGAAAAAATGGCAAGGTTTAGTGTACCGTGTTTGTCTAGCTAATTGCATCTGAGCCTAATTGTGTTAATTGGTTTGGCGGAAGTTTGATTGACATTTGTACGTCGAAATCTTGTGTCATATTGAATGTGAATAATTGATGGTATTTCAGGTATGGGATGTCAACCACCAGCACCACATAGACCGAGAATTGCAGACATTATTCGCAACCGCACCTGGTGTTACAAGAGCAGGTACCGTCCAGGAAATGGAGGCAATCATAATGATCTTTTAATACCAACTATTTTGGATATCATCATGAGAGAAAACTAAATAGGGAAGCAACTGCGAGTTTATGCTGAATGGAGATGCTGCAAAACCCACTAATAACGTGAAACGCAGTGGACGCCTCTTTCAGTACCTGAGTTGAAGCCTTCATTGGTTGTTATCGTTGTTGGTCTACACCGGCACATATGGAACCAGATACGTGAAATTATGGTCTCCCTGAGACTGGAAGACCCATTTTTGCTGCGACAATGGTCTCTAAATCGCTTCAAAAGTCTGTGAGATTTCTTGCGATTTGATAATAAAACACCAAGCTGTAAGGAAGAGCAACAGATAAGTTGGCCGCATTCCTGTGATATATGGAATTATTCAGATCGTCTGACAGTATGTTACATTCCTGGACCAATGATATGATCGGTCGATGAGCAACTTGTCCATTTTAAGAGGGTAGAATGTCCTTTAGGCAATAACATACCAAGCAAGCCTGCCAAAATAAGGTATAAAAATATGGTGGAACTGTGATGCAGAAACCTCTTATCCACTAAAAAGGGTGAGGTATATCTTGTCGACAACCAGGTGAGGCCAGACAAGAGTTGGTCTCGGTTTCAACTGTGGTGTTGAATACTACTGGCCCTTGGCTTCGCAGTGGGCAGAAATGTTGTATGTGAAACTTGTTTACGTCCATATCCTCTGAGCAGAAAAATTTGCTTCAACAACATACCACAATTGTTGGAACTCCTGCGCCGTAAACAAAGCTTGAAATACCACCTGAAATGCCAGCCTGCAAATAATAACTCCGAGCGTTCGTCTTTGTTGATTTGCTGTAACTGAGAATTCACATCATATGTTTCTCTAAGGTAAGGCTGTTCTGGCAATTAATCCACCATGCATCACGATTGAACTACGGAAGGGGAAACAGCTATCCTACACTTCACTATAATGCAAAAAGAGCGGGCGTGAATAACATGGATCACCTGGCTGACATTACTGTCCTGCAAGCGCAATCAAACGACGATGGCCCTATGGTCTGTTTTACAACCCTTTGGATGTGGCGGAGTTGCTGGATTTGTATATGGATGTCTCTAAAATCCTGAATGGGCCTGCAATGACGAAAGGGTCGACGTCGTAAATACCTCAAGCAGTTGGCATACGGCCTCAACCAACGACTGGATTGACTTGCGCACATCAGAATGTTCATGTTCTCCAGCCGGCTGTAGGTGACCCGCATTACATCACTTGGAAAGTGCTGGCAGCAATCCAGAGACCACGTAGGGCTAGAATCCTGCCAGGAAACGATGCCAATAATGGCAGAAGGCCACAGGACAATAAAGACCTCAACTGTCTTGCCAAAGGCAACAAATATGTTTTGTGGTACTCATTCAACACTGTTACTACTTGTACAATTGCGAAGCGTAACTAGAACAAATGAAACGCTCATAATCTAGACAGCTACAATGAAAAATGAACTACATATTTTTCTTTCATTATTAAGGAACTGCCATTTTTAGTTTTGTATGTTATGCTGTTTGGCTTGCTTTCTGTGAAAAAAGTTAATCTAGTAAAAATGTGTAGCCATTCGCACATTAATTTCCGATTGTTTTTTGTTCGGATGATCACTAAGATATGATACATTTCATATGTTATCATCAAACTTCTTCAATGTTTTACACTGTTTTGTACTAACTAGGTATGATATATTTGACAAATGTTGCAACATTTGGCTTGTGTATCGAGCAAAATCAATGACGCGATTTGATGGGGTCAAAATGACCCAGGTGTGCCATGTGTGAAGTTTTGGTATGCGTGCCGGTGAGGGTTAAAGAGATTCCAACAGATCTGGTTAATTTTTTTCTGGAATGGTATAAATTGTTTGCGGTCAGATTACTCTGTCGCTCCTGTCTGATGGTGGCCAAGGGCTCATTGACGTAAAGTGCGTCTGATGGCTTTCGGCTGAAGTCGATACCACGAGCGAATCAATGTGGAAAAACTGCCCTGGCGCCCTGTAGCACAACGAATATTGAGACAAGCTGGATTGCTCGCTACGGCCTTGAGTTGTTCCTAATTGAGTCAAAAATATTGACACAATCTCACTTTCCTCTGTTCTATCAGAGCTGTTGAATGCTTGGCAAGCAAGAGTGGTGACCCGCCAGAGGGATTGTATACATCAAAAATGTTTGTGGGAGAACCTCTACTTCCCAACCCACTCTTTCCAATGTTCCCAAAAGCCATTGCTTTTTACAAAACTTCATTTCAGCTGTAATCAAAAATGTTTGGCATCTTCGTGTACACATCCAATTGTTGCTGGAAGTCTGTTAAAGAAATTGCTGAAATCACTGGCAACCAGGTCGTAAGAGCTGTTGGTAAAGTATTGTAGATGCATCCGTACAATCCTTTAAACTTGGGTTGAGTGAGTATCGGAGGTCCAATGGACACCCCAAAGCTTCACTTCCGAGCTACTGTCCAATTCCTGGTTTACTCCATCTCCAGTCAGTATTGCTCCTGTTTTATTTAGTAATCTGACAGTAATCATTTTATCATTTTGTCCTTTCTGTTATTAAATTAATACTCTGCAGTAAAGGAGTACTGAGATGGAAAACGCTTTTGCCGTATGCAGCCCCTTCTGAACCTGCAAATGGGACGATGTATTGCAACACTAATAACAAAAAGATCAGGTGACTTGCAATGGAGACTTGCTCACTGGTCACTGCCAACAAACACCTTGTCAAAGCAATGATGTTGCTGTATCATGCTTTGTCCCTTTTGTAACATCACTGAAGATTTGTTCATGGATATAATTGATTGTGTACGGTTGTGCCCCCTTTTCTTTTATTGAAACAATATATTTTCAAATCGGTAAATGTCCCCTTTTCACTCGGTTTTTATTTTTGGCTCAAGAGTTCATTCCGGTACTGAAAAGTTGTTAATGTTTTTGAACTATGTTCTATCGGAGGCAAAATTAACGATCACCTGTCGAGGAAAGCCAAAGTGAAAGGCAAACCTTTTGAGCAATGTAACGTGATTTGCATTTTCCAATCCTGGTTCAACTCGTTTGAACTAAAATTTAATTATTACAAGAAAATAAAATGAAAATATTTAATACCTTTGTTGAAAACTGGTGTGTTGGTAAGATGTGCAAGTAAATGAAAAATGTTTAGAAATCTATGTGTAAGTTTTTTCTCTCTCTCATCTCTCTCTCTCTCTCTCATCTCTCTCTCTCTCTCTCTTGGCAGCGCACTGTGCAAAGCGCAAAGGGCTGTTGCTCAGCTCTGGCGGTACGTGTGGAGCCTGTGTTGCTTCTCTCTTTATCATCTTCTTCTCCTTTCTCTAATGTATTTTGGGGTATCCGTGTGTATATAACCTGTTGTCCAATGCTTATTGATTACTTGAAAAATTGAATTGGGTTTCTTCTTTTTTCCACTCTTGTTATTATCCTTTATACTTTTTTGTAGTCAAAGTCCTCTCTTTCTCCTTCCTCTTTCTCTTTCTCTTTCCTCTTCACCACTATCACGATGTTGCCTTTTACCCTTTGTACCTTGTTCTTTTGTGAGGCTACATTTTGCACTTTAAAATACCAGCAGAATCAAAAGTTATAATTATATTGAACATATGAGTTTTGTTGAAATTGTAAGATTTGTTTTTTTTTTTAAAAGTTATTTAAACATTATCATATGTAGACCTGATACATAGCCAGGAGCAGGGTCACCATTACATTTCATCACAAATCTGAAAGACAAGTCACCGCCTTTCCCTTCTTCAGCAACTGTGAGAACATGGAAATGAAGTGAGATCAGCCAAGCTTTGGTCAAAGTGGACCAAAAATTTAATAATTAAAGGGAGTGGCCCAACAATTAATTGGCAATGTGTTGTTTGTGTGCTGTTCTGTTTCAGCGTTTCATTTCTCTGTGCAGAGATCTAGAGAAAATGTTGAATGTTTTTATGATTGAATGTTTATTGTAGTAAAGGATGTAAGATCTCTTTGTGAATATTTTTCGAGTTGAAGTCGTTTGATAATCTTAAACTTGCTTGTATAATCCTCCGTTTACCTAATTTTGAAGCGATTGTAATATGTTGCAGTATTGGTTTCTTTGCAAGATTGAGACTTATGAATAGAAGCAATGTGATGGAGGAATGACTACAATGACTTGCTGGCACAGATTGGACAGAATAAGCAAGAGAAATGACCGAAGAGGGAGATAATTAAATAAATGAGGTGTTTTAATGTTCATCCCCTGTCCTCCATCTTACATCCACCAATTCTGTGGTAGATGGTTAAACTTGTGTAAAAATTAATTTTCTGTTGACAATTGGCAAGGAATTAATATCATTCACATGCTTTTCACCCTCGCCAGAGGAGAGGGTATTGCATTTGGGTTCCATTTGTTACTTGGCGAATCTTCGATATGTCAAGTATGTTTGTCTGTTCCGTTTGTTGGTTTTGTTTGTTTGTTTGTCCGGTCGTCTACAGCCACGGCCTGACCAAGTAGTTCTAATTTTTTACACCTGATAGGCAATCCACTGAGACGTGTCCGCGTCCAAACCCCGTCTTAATCGGATAAATGTCACGACGTGACGTCACCACGTGAAAAACACATTTTTGGACATACTCAGTGACCGGAAAGCCGTAGCGACTTCCGGTGACGCCAAAATTAAACTTTCATTCAATACTAAATGATTACTAAAATGCATCTTATTACAAATTACGCATAGTTTTCCGCAAGCGGTATGACGTCAAAGTTTTTGCCTATTGAACGTCCTTTTAAAAAATTACCTCGTGTGCACCGAAACTACTGAAGGCAATCGTCCTCCAATTTTAACACGTGATAGCCAATCTTGCTGAAATAGTCTGGGATCAAATCACGTCATAATTCGCACTTAACGTCAACGACGTTACGAATCAAAAAGGTGAAAACATAGCTTTGAAAATTACTCAGTGACCGGAAGTCGTAGCGACTCCTGTTGCCAAAACAAAACTTCAATGGAATAATCTAAATGCTTTAAAAGCATTTAGTACAAATTATGCACAGTTTTCGCAAGCGTTGACTTCAAAGTTGTAGCTATTGGCCCGTGATTTAAAAAATTCTAATTCGTTCTACCAGGTCACAATTCTTAACCGATTTTGGATGAAATTTTACGCTGATTGAAATCCACGTGCAAAAAGATATGTGAACTTTGGTGATGTTCAAGATCAGGATCTGGATTCGCATCACTTTATGTTATCGCCCATAATAACCAATGTAATATTTGGTGAATTACACATGCTATTTCTCAACAGTTTTGCACTTATTATATGAAACTTATACTGTCTATTTATGCATGAATATTAACATGTGTACAAGATTTTGATCGATAATTTACCCAAGGTCAAGGTCAGGGTCACCCAAAACATGAAAACACACATAAAAATACATATTTTGTTTTAACAACATATTTCAAACCTAGATAACAGGACGTAAAGCTGGTTGAAAGCAATGTACCTGGTATTTTCTAACGATCAAATGAAGGCAACAAGCACCGTGATAAGTTGTTTGAATGTGACATGGTGCTTTAAATGAGTTGTGAAATTTTCAATTGCTGCCGTTGCCATGACAACGCGCACCTGCAATAATTGTTATTTGTGACGTCGTGTCATTTTATTAATTGTACGACAAATAAACACCACACATTCCATGACATTACAGCTTGGACCACCACACGGAAAGGTCAACTAACTTCGCCAAAGTGTCGTGCTAAGCACGAATTTTTCATTTGTCCTGTTTGTTTGTCGTTTTTGTTAGTCTTGCCAAACGAAGTTTGCAAGATATGTTAGTCAGTCTGTATTTATTTTTTTTTTTTTTTTTATTTTTTTTTTGTTTTGTTTGTTTGTTTTCTGTAAATCACGAAAAAAAAATCTTGCAGACCACAGTTTTCATTGGAAATTTTTGTAACTTCACATATCAAGGCCTATGGAGGTCCCTTTCAAGGCCATCAAATTTTGAAGGTCAAGGTCAAAGGTCAAGTCACTTTTTTCGGCAAATCAGGGTAATCGACATAAAACCCTTTTTTTTTTGAGTAATTTTGATCGATCGTCTTCCAAAACTTCAATGGGAATATAGTTCATGGTCTGGCGCTCAGCTGATTAATTTTTTGGTGGCGATTGGCCTTGACCTTCATAGTGTTTTTTTTGTTGTTTGTTTTTTTTTATTTTTTTTCTGTAATCAACGTATAATCACTCTGCAGAGCACAGTTTTCATTGGAAAATTTTTGTAACTTTCGCCAATATCAAGAGGGCCTATAGAGGTCCCTTTCGCGCATAAAATTGAAAGGTCAAGTCAAAGGTTCAAGGTCACTTATGTCCGCAAATCAGGGATCGAACGAAACCCTTATTTTTTTGAGTAATTTTGATCTGATTCGTCTTCAAACTATGGGCAAATATATTTCAATGGTCTGGGCATTCAGATGATAATTTTTTGGTGGCGATTGGCCTTGAACCTTCATGTCAACGCTAAGGTCAAACATATTTGACCCCAAGGTCAAATTTTCAAAGTTTTAGGAAACCATATCGTGTAAGTACCTCAAATTGAACACCTCGATGAGTGCTTTCTAGATAATAATCAATCTTGAGACATTATACGTCATTTGGTGACGTTTGAGGCAAACGCATATTTTTCATGTACTCTGTAGAACGATTCTCATCGGAATCTCTCGTAAGGCAGATATTCCTCAAGGAGTCGCTCCTGTGGATAGCAGCTCTGTTCACCTCAGTGTGACTTAAAGAAGTCACACGTGGTCAACCTTTTGGCAAAGATAGCAGGATCACCCTACGGGTGGACATTGGTTTATTTATCCGTTTGTCTGTTTGTACACACAGAATTGAGTGGTGGAGATTAATTACATGAGACCCTTGAATAACTTTAAGACCAACCTTAAGACCCTGAATACCCTAAGATCCTGAGTACCTTTAAGAATCCTGAAAACCTTGAGACCCTGAAAGACCTTTAGACCTTTTTATAAGCCTAAGATCATTTAAGATCCCTAAGAACCTTTAAGACTCCGAATACAACATAGAACCAAACATCCTTTTAGACCCTTTAGAACCCTATGACCCTTTATACGCCTTATACCCTTTAAGACCGTTAAACCCCTAAAACCTTTAGACCTTTATAACCATACACATTTAAAGACCCTTTTGACCCTTTAGAACCTTAACACCCTTTAAAACTCCTAAAGACCTTTGAAACCCAGAAAGATTCCTCAGACCATTTAGACCTGTTAAGACCCTAAATACCCCTAAGACCCCAAACAGTATACCTTTAGAGCCACAAAGCCCCATTAGACCCTAAAGACCCCAAGACCCTTTCGAAACACCTAACACCCTTTTAAAGACCCTTTAAACCTGAACACCCTTTAATACCCCCTAAGACCTTTTTCGACTCTTAAGATCCTAAGACTTGCTAAAGGCCCTTAAAACACCTTAGACCTTCAGAACGCCTTAAGAAACCCATAGACACTTAAGATCTGTCGACGCCATGACCCTAATTCAACCATAATAGACCCCTAAGAGCCCCCAGACCCTAAGACCCTTAAATACACTGTAGAACGCCTGTTAGACCATCTAAGTCCCTTTAGATCCCACGAAGACCCTTTGAACCCCGAGACCCCTGAGGCACCTTGACCTTTTAAGACCCTTTAAGAGTTTTAGACCTTTTCAGAGCCTTTTCGACCTTTTGACCTTTCCAGACCATTTCACCTTCCAACTTTACAGACCTTGACCTTTACACATGTACAAACTAGACCATTCGACACTTTACTTTTGCAGTCAACGTCCTTTCGTTAGTAATATCCTTCGCATGTATTTGTCACACAAAAATACACCACAACAAAACGATCGAGTAAGGTCTGCGAATTTCTGATTGCCTCTTCTGTTCTCCGCCACCGAAAATGGAAGAGGTTTGTTTCATCCTCTCTGTCGTCTGTATGTGTTTTTTTTTTGTTTGGTGCAGGATATCTCAAAGTGGTTGTGGACGGATTCGGATGAAATTGTTGGTCAGGTTGGGTGTTGTTTTCAAGGCCGAATTGATTCGATTTGGGAAAGAATCTGAATCCATATCCGAGAACCGAGAATTTTTAATTCTTTAAAGTGATTCTTCACCAATTGAGAGATGGGCTGAAAAACTAAATATAGTACATACCTTATTTAACCATTTATTGGGCCCGATATGTTCTAACTGGTCAGGCATTGCGTGGTGTAGGTATTGTGCTCTACCGATGCCCTCTAGTTATTGTGGCATTCACTTACTGTTCATTGTGCAGCTTGTGCATTATCACATATACGACAAAGACATTGGGAAACATCAAATCTACTTTTTAACATTGAATTGCGAGGATATTGGTAAAAAGAAGAAAAAAAAACACAACGTGGTAATGACATTTTTAAACTAGGTTTGGCTATACATGAGCCTGGGTTCAGATTGTGAACACAAACAGACCAACCCATTCTTGTGATTGAATTACAGTGAGAAGGTTGCTTGGACCATCGTGGCTGTGGCACATAATTCCTTTGGGATAGTAAGTTGACCTCTACTGAGACAAGTCGCAACATAACAAAATCAAGTAATCCAAACACAAGATGTTATTCGAGTTGCGGTGTTGATTGTGAAAAAAAATAAAAAAACGCAATAATGGCCCGATATATAATTTTCCACAAGGAAAAGCAAAGAAATGGTTGGTTGCCCGAATTTTTTTGAAGCACCAGGAATTATTAGTTCCTTACCCATCTTGCTTAAATTCAAGAGCCTCCATCCATAATTGTGAAAGAAGAAATATTGAAGTGACGAAGAACAAAAGTAGGTTGTGATCGGTGAGTGAATCAGTTAAGGTATTTTTTCCTGTGAATCAGTGGGCATTTCTACATTAAAGTAATAGAAGGCAGTTGTTGAGAAAGAAACCAAAACCCTGAAAAGAGATAAACATGTATTGTGATTGAGGACAAAACACGTATTAATGCATGTGAAAAAGAATGGAGGCAACATTTCCTCCCATCCATGCCATCCATTGGGACGCATATCTTGTGCAGAGCGTTGTGCTGCCAAAGCAGTCTCTTGGCTAATGACACAACCTGGACAGGTCACCACTCGACACAGGAACCAGCAAACGGCAGCTCATTTTTCCGATCTCAGAAGGATGACAGGCAGAGTCAACCCCACCTGGTATAATTCAACAGCCAAGGGGAATTTGAA
>CM068961.1:19645542-19659566 GCA_035128595.1 Eptatretus atami | reverse complement strand
CCCATCCAGGATTGTGCCCAATAGCCAAGGAGACTGCTTAGGGGGAGCACCAACGCTCTGCGCAGAGTATGGTCCCAATGGATGGATGGAATATTAGAATGAAACAAAGACATCTTCCACTTACAATTTTAATCCATATGCAACTGGCTGTTGTGCAAAACAATGCAGAAGATATTCACAGAGGTAGCACAATGAGCAGGCACTCATTCATGAAATGGATTATGTACTGGCTCTTTTTACTTTACTATCAAAACTAGTCGAATGGCGACAGACAGACAGACATTAGTGAAAACATAACCTCTTTCCACCTTCAGTGGGTGGGCGTACCAAAACACACACCCATATTACATTTACATATTCTTAACCCACGTGTAGCCAGATGTTGTGTAGCACACACAATACCATGAACATTAAGATGTATCACAAGTAAGTACTTTCTAAAATAATCGTCCAAGCTCTTCACGTTAAAGAACCGAAGCTCACCTTAAACATTAAAGAACCAGCTAAGATGCATTTGATACGTGGGTAAACGAGTAGATTATTCGAGGTAGATTCATACACACACACACACACACTATCTCCCTCTCTTCATATATATGTATATTTCATTATATACACATAGACAGTTTTATGTGTGTGTAATTTTTGCAAAGTCAGCCCTTCCTTCATTCTCACATACCCCTCATTTTTCCCCACCCCTATTCGGGGGACCCCCCCCCCCCCCCCCCCAGTTTAAAAACCACAGGCCTAGAGGTATCTGCACTCACCTTTAAGCTGTCTTGCCTGTGTTTGAATCTCGAGGCATGCCAGATGATTTATCGATGAATGTGCCATCCATCAGCCAGACATTAAGCTGTCAGACTATTCTGCCAGCACTGGTCATCGGTGGATTTTAAAGATCCCTCGATGTCTTTCACAAAGAGCAGGCATGTTGTTGTCGGCACCCTGAATAAATTCCAAATTAATGTCCTGACTCACTGCTGGGAAGACGATGGCAAACTACCCCACATAACCCTTACAAACAGACTGTTTCAGCAGCACCAAGGCTATGTAAAGAGTATGGGATGATGATGATGATGATGATGATGATGATGATGATGATGATGATGATGATGATGATGATGATGATGATGATGATGATGATGAAATGAATATGGGTGACTGCTCAAGGAAAGTGCTCAAAATTTTGTCTATTCTCCCAGATTAGCCTTCCTGTATTTATTTAAATGGATTCCATATGGCAAGCCTCCACTAATATGACTACAGTAATCGAATAAGGTAATTCTGAGTCAATGGACAGGAGGTACGTTTGGTCCAGTGCTCCATCGTTGAAATGGATAGACATCTCCCAGTGGAGATGTCTATCCATCATCATCATCATCATCCAAAACTCCACCTCCAGTAAGTCCATCGGGACAATTATTTTTGCTCAGTGGGTGTAGGGAAATGTTTTAGGCCTCCACAAAAAAAAAAATTAGGAAAGCACTCGCTGGAGCACATCCCTCCACCAGGCTGAACAGTTTATGTTTTGTATCCCACCGATAGGCCGGATCTGCATCCTGACCTTCACCAAAAATAGAATCGGCTTGTTGTTGTCACCTACCAAAATCATCCACTAAGTTTTGTTATAATCCCTCCATAACTTTTTTGAAATATCGTGCTATATATCGTTTTTGGCCCCATCTCTCAATGGTGAAAAAGCATTTAAATTTTTTTTTTAAATCTCATATCCGGAGCCGGATCCTGATCTTCACCAAAATCTAATCAATTCGTCCTTGTCACATACCCACCAAGGTTTGTCCGAATCCATCCACAACTACTCTATTTCAGATATTGTGCTCGATATCGTTTTTTGGCCCTGTCACTCGATGGTGAAAAAATTCCTTTTAAAATTCTCCGGTCCGGATCCAGAACTTGATCTTCACCAAAATCGAATCAATTCGTCCTTGTCACACAGCCAACATGTCCTCCAATTTTTGTCTCAATCCGTCCATAACTTTTTCAGATATCCTGCATACACACACACAGACAGACAGAGAGGCAGAAAAACAGATGGTAGTGGGGCAACTTAGCTAAATATAGCATAACAATTGTGCATTTTGTGAGGAAAGCACCAAATTTGGCACACTAGTAGCCTATCATATTATGAACAGATTTGGATATTGGGCCATCTCAAATTCAGCCGCTGATGGCTGTGGCAGCCATTTCCCACTGCCATCAAAAATTTTGAGATGGCCCAATATCCAAATCTGTTCATAATATGATAAGCTACCAGTGTACCAAATTTGGTGCTTTCCTCACAAAATGCACAATTGTTATGCTAAGTTGCCCCACTATGGAGGGGGGGGGGGGTGAAAGCATAACCTCCATCTACCTTTGGTGGCGGAGGTCATAAACGAAATTTGATTTCTTGAAAATGCCAACAGCATTAGAGTAGCACCATACAATGTCGGGTAACCCCGCTAGTCATCATTATAGTAGCATAAGTGAACGGACAGGAGTTTTAATTGCCATACAGGAAAATTATGTAGTAGACGGTGCAGATTCAGATTGATGAGAGTCGACCGACAGTTGTTATCTTGACTCCATACTCTTTGGTCTTCCTGTGCGGAACCAAAACTAATCATAGTGCTGTAGATCCAGCCATAAAAGAACTTCAAAAGCCGCAATACCCCCTTTTGCCCGCAAATACAAGCCAAAACGATTTATTTTCATAAAAAAAAAAGCAATTATTACATTATATTAATTGAACCTGCAGGAATGAACACATCAATACAGGATAAACAGCATTAAAAGTCATAAATACACGACACTTATTTATTGGGACTTGTATGTGCCCATATTTTGTATAAATCATTTACAGGAACCATATATGGTAATATCGAAGAGGGTGGTTATGTGCGTTGCCACTCTGACCGCACAGCTCATCACTTCTCCTTGTGTTTTTCATGAGCAGTGGTTTTCACGCTTGTTTTTTTTTGGTTCGTATCCATTATTTGTCATGTTTTGTTCAAATGTGAAAAAGAAGATAACGTTGCCTTGGCTGTAAGCCCAGCAGCAAATATCATCTCTGTCACTGAACATGTTAAAAGAGGCAAGTAATCCAACATTTGGACAATTACTTTGAAGGGATTACCGAAGTACTGTAAAGCTGACAATCAAACCTTGTAAAGTCAATCTTTGGTTGATAATCTTGTTAAATAGAAGACAAGATCTTATTTAAATTCACCACCCTCCCTGTACCCTAGTCTCCTTCAATCCCTCCGCACTATCAACACGTTGTTGACCGAGAAACCGCAATCCCATTATCTCTGCCTGAACTGGATATTTAAATTAGATTGATCACCGAGTATGACGATGACGTTATACCGACAGCACTATAAAACTAAGGGAGCAGCAAAATTACAGTCTCGCAAAAATGAAGAAAGGCATGGATTTCTGATACTATGGTGTACGTCCACCAGGTGTTTCAGTATCAGGGGCACAGCCCTGTTGCAACGTTATGCCAAGACATCAGTCTTCATAAGTGTAGCAGCGATGGTGACACGAAGAGAAAGCAAAAGCCAACAGCATGAGCCGTGAACACAAGGAAACGATTGACAAGCAAAGACAAAAGATTCTCAAGACCACCATCATGTGCCATCTCAAATCGCAAGGCGGTCAATGCAATGCATTTTGCATTCATCTCGGCGGTGAACCGAGCAACGAAGGGTCACCACAATCAGAGCAACCTGTGGAAAGCACTCATTTCAGATTGCAATAAGTATAGCTGTGGTCTTGTAAGGGGTATAGATATTGGACTACTGTATTAAAGACTGGAAGAATGGATGTGGGCGTCGAAAGGTCCCCCCATCCCGCCCGCCATCACCCCGACCATGAGGGAACGAATGGTCCTGTGCCAGCGAAACTCTGCACAGACGTTAATCGTTCTCTATAGTAGTTTCCATTCCATGTCACGCATTTTTCTCAGGTGGCTGCAGGTGAGTTTATTGGTACAATTGGAATAGAAGTCGTGTATTGTTTCCTGAAACTTTTTGGCTCCCCCTCGTAAATCGTCAAAAGTATCAGATTTGTTTTCTTGTTATAAATACGAAATCCTTCATTGTGATGCATAAATGATGATGCACCAGGGTAAGCCGATTGATCTGTGATCCTTGTGGAGGAACTCAAGGGTTATTTGATGATGCCGTGGCCCATGGGTGACAAATGATCAAGTAGGAAAAGCTAATCTGTGAATGCGCGAAGTGAAAAGCTTTATGAAGGAGAAAAAACCCACACATTTAACTTATATTCATTCTACAGCTCTACACTAACGAAACCTGGTGGAAGAAGTTGTACAAATGCCACATTTTTTTTACAAGGATATTAGTAATCGGTGATACTCGTCCATTACTTGCACGGACACCATGACATGAGAGTCAAAAGAATAGCATATCGGGATCCCATTATCCGAGTATCAGCTGGATGGACATGCCAAACGATGACGATGATTTAGAAGTAATGCCCTGTTACTGCAGTCAGATATTCAGAATGCTGAGATAGATGGCCATTGATTAACGCCATGCCGTTCGATCGTATCACGGCGGGGGTGGTGGCAACCGGCCCGGTGCGTGCGTGTGCAAAATATCGCAAAGGAGTGGATCGATGTCGATGAGGCTTGATGAGTGGCTTCAGCCTTAGTTACGGATGAAAGCATTTGATTTTGGTCTGCGTCGATCAAAGGTCAAGGTCACGTCTTCAGGTCAATTTTGTGGAAAATGGCAAAGAGTGAACTTGGTCACTTCTAAAACGACCGGGTGATACTTAGGATGAAACGAAACAGATTTGTTGGCAGCGTTTACCAGGAAAGAAATTGTTAAATTCCAATTGATGTCGGTCAAAAGGTCAAGGTCACAACAGCTGGCTAAAGTTCGTGGAAAGGTCAGTTGAAAAGGCCATAACTGATAAAGCATTGAATTACTTGTATGAACGGTTGTGTGTATGTTTTCGCAAAATAGTTTTGATGTAATGCTTAAACAATTGCATCTGGCACTGCAGGGGTACAGGTTGGGTGGGGAGTGAGGAGGAAGGTTGTGTCCTAATGAGCATCCCTGTAGTTTTAAATGTTTGCGGCTTAAAGTACACTCGCAGATGCAATGAAATTTTTTCACATTTTACACATTTCCTTAGGTTTTCATGAAGAATTATAGTGCATTCTGCTTTCAGTTTCTATCAAAAAGTATGACCAAAGTGAATCGAAGATGACGATAGTACGCAGTGTCAATTCCCTAAGTCGAAGGTTTTCCGCAGTTGATAAATCCTTTGTCGTTCCGACGATATCGAGACGAACATTGCGGTGTAAGGAATATTTTCCTGGTTCAGCTTCGGTTCCTTAGATTACCCCGAAAGAAAGACTGAGCAAAAACGATACATTAAGCTGTCGCCCAAATTGCCAGAACGTATCGCCATTTTGATGGTGGGCAAAACTTTTTAAACTCTCTAAAATACTTTCTAACGTTAATGCGTTTATAACCAGAGAGTTGGTGTTAAAGCCACCCAAATGCTCACCTGTTTATACATTTATCGTTTTTAAAAGACTAGTCTAATAATATTTTTAATAAAGCATTGCAGTGAAGTCTGATCCAAATAATTAAAAGCAATATATGTATTTGTATATTGTAATCAGTAAACTAGTCACATTAAATGAATGGCAAGCGTCTAGTATAAACAGGCGAGCATTGGGTGGCTTTGACGCCATCTTAGGTTGAAATAAAAAAAAAATTAAATCATTTGGTAATTTCAACTTCACTACACAATAGTATACCGCAAAGGAACCTCCATGCAAATATCAGCATCCTAGTCCACATATTAAATGAATGGCAAGCTTCTAAAAAATAACTTGCACCAAAAACTTTAACGTTGATGTGCTACAAAAAAGTTAAGTTCAAAACAGGTCAAAAATTTAAAACATTGAAATTATTTTTAAATTTCAACTTCACTACACCAATCGTATACCCAAAGGAACCTCATGCCAAATATCAGCATCCTAGTACACATATTAAATGAATGGCAAGCTTCTAAATAATACTTGCACCAAAAACTTTAACGTTGATGTGCTACAAAAAAGTTAAGTTCAAAACAGGTCAAAAATTTAAAACATTTGAAATTATTTTTTAATTTCAATTCACTACACCAATGTATACCCCAAAGGAACCTCCATGCCAAATATCAGCATCTAGTCCACATATTAAATGAAGGCAAGCTTCTAAATAACTTGCACCAAAAACTTTAACGTTGATGTGCTACAAAAAAGTTAAGTTCAAAACAGGTCAAAAATTTAAAACATTTGAAGTTTTTTTTAATTTCAACTTCACTACATCAATAATATACGCCAAAGGAACCTCCATGCCAAATATCAGCATCCTAGTACACATATTAAATGAATGGCAAGCTTCTAAATAACTTGCACCAAAAACTTTAACATTTTCACGCTGACGCTCACGCTCACGCCGGGGGTATCGTCTAATGCTCTCTGTTCTTTGAACAGGCGAGCTAAAAATGCTATAATATAAGTAGCAATGACTATTAATCTTCTGTTATAATTTCACACACTTTGTGTCTGAAATTTCAAAACCAGTCTTCAGAGTATTTCTTCTTGGTGATGTTGGCTCATTGGCTGGCAGGATGACTCGTCCCGAAGCTGTCTAGCATCGGTTTGAATCCCGACCCAGCTCTAAACCGTCATACCGGTGTTTTACAGGCAGGGTGGTTCATCAATGTGTGTGCCGCCCTTTGCATGGACGTTGAACGAGCGTCCCGTCTGTCAGGATTCATTGATGGATGTTAAAGATCCTTCGGTGTCCTTCGCAAAGAATAGGCAGGTTTCCCTGAACAAATTATAAATTTCTGTCCAGGATGGTAACCATCACCATATAAACTGCTTCGGTTCCTCACCATATAAACTTCTTTGGCCGCCTCACCACATCAACTGCTTCAGCCCCTCACCATATAAACTGCTTTGGCAGCAACAATGCTCTGTATAGAGCATGGTTCATGATCTGATCCGATTTGATACCTCCTTGCCGAGTTTGATGGCCTTCCGTGGAGTAAAACTGACTAGACGTGGGTCCGCACCTGACTATAGAGTCCGAACCAGGAGCCACAGAATTTAGCGCAGGTAAGACGGGTGGTTCCGGGAAGAAAAGCTAGACCATGATGCTCTCTTTGTTCTGCTCTCTCCTTTATCCCTGTCTGTTTGTCGGCTTCATGGGTAAGACGTTGACACTTCAAAGTGTTCAACTCCATGTCTTGGCTTGACCATTCACGATGGTCTCGGGTTTGGTCTTCCTTGTGTTGATCTTTTAGCATCATTGATCATTCTCTGAAAGCATCCCAACATCGTCAAGTGAGCTTCAGTTAAAACGTAAACCGATTTCAAAATGGCCATTTGATCTTCCAAAAAACTAATATCACCATCTTTACCCATGCAAGGTATGTATATACATGATAGGCAGGAAAAGTAAACCCCAGTTGGGTGGGATTTGCGAATGGTGTTCGTGCAGGAATCTACCATTGGTCCCACAACCTTAGGATCTCAATCCAATTGAGCAGCTTGTATCCATCTTTCATCACAAAGTGAGTGGAATATTAATTGTACAACATTTCGCCTTGAACCAGCACTTTGTGGACTTTTATGGCATGTCGTTTTATGTTTGTCATTATGCAAATGGTGCCTGATCAGCTTGATAAGTACTGCTCCTACTAAAGTAGCCGGGCAGGATATCAACAAGTATAATATGAGTAATTTCAAACATTACAAGTGTATAATCACACTTAGCTGCAGGGAAGACTGAATCACCCAGGCTTGGATCGTGTGATATTGATTTATCGTGTGCATGCAATGCTGCCAGGAAGAAATATTTATCTTGAGCTCAAAGGTTTTCATCCAATGTATGAACTGGCCATTCGTTTTCCTGCAGAATGATTTTCCCAGTGAATCTGCCTCTTCTGTTGTTGGCCATAATTATTTGCGGGGACAACATGACGGCTTGGTGAAGGAGGTTGTATCAAATCTGCAAGGAATGACTGCTATTAAGGATCTGGTTAATCTGGTGCTTTTTTGGGGGTGGTTGAGCATCGAAACATGCAATCGTCGCAACATTTGTGCATACATTATGTACCTAATAGCAGTCATTCCTTTGCCAACTCACCTGTATTCGTGCAGTTTCCCAGGTGACCATCTCAGCTAGTGATGTTTTTTAATTCCAAAAATGTTTGGATGGGTAAAATGACCCTGCAAAACTTTCAGCCCCCGACTACATGGGGTTTGAAGATGATGGCCACATGGAAATAGGATGCCACTATGTCTGGGTAACCCCCCCCCCCCCCACATTTTAAAATTCAATAACACAAGAACAATTGCTAGTTCTCAGATGCCCATAATTTTAAAATGGCAAAATATTGTGTGTTTGAGTGAAGATTCTGAAAGCTTGTGTCAAAATCACCCACAGTTCATCGAGTTAGCTGAATATATTTTTGCAATGGTAAGATATGAGTCTCCCAAAAGGTAAATATAACCATCAGCAAATTGATCAATGCAAACACGGGGATGTCAAATTTCCGCCGAAAGGCGGAAATCCGACTTTTTCATTGCGCAAGTTGGGTCCTGTAATTCGTTCAGATTTGCAATAAAAATCATGGGGGGGGGGGGGGGGTAGGGGTCTCTTCTATCCAGGGTAGGGGCAAAGACTATGGGAAGCTCAGTCAAAAACTCAGAAAGTTCGCTGAACAAGCCGCTGGCGAAACGCGGCATGCCCCGGCCTCCCGGCCAGACGAGACGCATGCCATACGGCTGTCTGAGAATCGTTAATTTATGCGCTAAACTTCCCGCGCTCTATCAGCGGTCCAATTTCACGGCGTATAACCAGCACGAGGTTGCTACGCGACATCCCCGCCAATCTTTTATGAATGAACTCATTCACTACAGCTCGTACCTAGACCATATTAGGAACAGCATGACCTGATCATTCGAGTATCACGTGCCGTGTGAGTACCGTGATTGGTTAGAAGATTTTGGCATCCCATAATAGTAGGCTCTTAGTTTCGTTTGTACTATTCATGGCAGTGCATGGTATTGTGATTTAAATCGTCATGTCTGCATATCAACGACCTGATATCGTTGAACGCAACCCTGCATTAGATCGGAAGCAGTGTTGATAAGGAAGCCGGTTTAAAGAACCGTTGGCGATGGGACTGGCTGGGAAAAAGGCCGATGACGGCGAGATCGTGGGGACGTTCGTGAGGAAACTCAAGACTGCTGGCCGTGCTGTTTGTATTATCTGCAACTCCGAGTTGGCTTACGGCAGTCGGGATCGGTCGTTTTAAACAAAGCATGCCACCACCGGCAACCATGTGAAGGCTGCCAAGGCAGTGAAAGGAAATTATCGTATTCCAGGTAAGCCCCCTCCCTGGCCCAAAAAGCCTATCATAACCCCTATATCATAACGCCCACGCCTTTGGCGCCTTAGAACAGCGTGCTCGAGTGCAGCGCCATTACGTACGGCAAAAATATAAACTAACATTAACCAAACGATCTTGCGACGCCTGCACGTGGGCATGGTGGACCATCTGTGTTTGGTCTTGTTCCCAGTGCCTAGCTAGGCCCCTTTTGGCCTGGTCTGCTCAGAGGTCAAGGTTAAAGGTCAAATTGGGGTGAACTCTTGATAATTTATCATAAATGCAATTTTATATTGGCTATCAAATGAAAGTGGTTTGGGGTCAATTCCTTCACAAATAACAGAGATATTTCAATTTTGAATGTTCAGAATAAATGGAAAATCTGAAGAAATTGCTGCACGAAATTGTCAATAACTCCTTAATCGCTTGACTTTCAAAAACATTCATATTTCCTTGGAAAATGAATGTTTGAATTTCGAATTGCCATGACACCAGTTGGGTAAACTCTCTGGTGCCGTCATGACTATTTTATGTCCTCTTTCAGGTTCAATGCCGGTTACAGCTGCTAACAACGAGACCATCACTAAAACGGTTGCACCAGTCCAGGATCGAGTTACAACAGCTGAAGCATTGGTGGTGGATTCGTCTGTGAAAATTATTGCCATTTACTCTGGTGCCAAAAGTGATCGAATTATCAAAAACTTTAGCTAAAGACCCAAAGGCTCTTGACTTATTATCAGAATCGTGTGTCTGCCTCGTACAAGACCAGGCATGGATTGGCAAAGACACTGGAGGAAGAGACTCTGCAGCAGTTGAGAACGTGCTTTTTCTCGCTGAACATTGATGAGTCTACCTCTGAAGTCTCAAAAGGATTCTTGCGATTCTCGTGAGTTATCTCTGCGAAACTACCAAAACGGTTGTGGTGAAACATCTGGCATCTATTGATGTAGTCCACATGGATAGTAAATCTCTACATGATGAGATTGTTGCATGTTTGAGGCAAAGGACATTCCATTTACCAACTTGATGTCTATGCTCTTGGATCATGCAACGTCATGCGTGGCTCCAAGACTGGCTTTGAAACTCGCATCCGTGGAGAGAATGCCCCACACTTGTTAGACATTGATGGTGACACCTGCCACCATGCACATAATGCTGCAAAGGTATTCTGCAAACCATTTGGTGGTTGGTGTGAGTCATTATTCACATTACTTCACAATGATATGAAATGGTCTGTTGATCTGAGAGAACTGTATCAGGAGGTGTGTACTCTCGTTGATGTCCAATTCAACATGCCTGAACGATTCATCAGCCATCGCTGGCTATCGCTACGACTTGAGTGTGGATACTGTGCTCAGCTTGATGCCCTCACAGTTTTCTACTATGGCTTCTTACCCAAGGCACATCGCCCTCAATATCAAGCACTGTTGGCTGAAATCTATCACAGGAAATTGGTGACTGAAACTGCACAGGCCAGAATCCGAGAAATACATTCCACTCTTGAGAAGAAGAATATGACCGAAGATGGAAAGAAACGCAAACAGAACATCTTGGATCGTTTGTTCTATGTGAGAAAAAAGATGCGCCTCATCTTGGAGGTTTTATTGCAGTGTTACCTCTCCTCAAGAAGTATGTAGTGCTGTTCCAAACAAGGTCTCCCATGATTCACAAAATCCATGACGAGATCTGTAGTCTTCTGAAGGAGTTCCTAGCCTGCTATGTGAAGCCCCAGGTGATTAATGATTCGTCCTACAGAAGGCTACAATCACTGCAAGTTGGCCCAGGGAATGCCAAAACTTGTGTTGAAGAAGATATGTTCATGGGAAAAGCAAAGTCCATCTTGAACTGTCTACATCCATCCAACACGACTGTCAAGGACTTCAAAACCAATCTGAAGGAAGCCTTTAGCACATGTGGGATGTACCTCTTGAAGAAGATGCCGATACTGAATCCCATTCTCCGTGCAGCATCAGCTATTGACCCAACCTGTAGAGGCCATGATGTGACTGTGAAGCTTATGTTGCGACTTCCAGACTTGATGACCAATGTCTTGAATGAGGAAGAGAGGTTGCCTAGACCTTGAGGTACGACAGTACCATGTAGATGCAAACTTGGCTGCCCCAGAAGATGGATGGCGAATTGATGAGTGGTGGGCAAACCAGGTCTTCAACAAGGACAAGTATACCTCGCTAAGTAAACTTGTAAGGCATCTGTCTTGCTTCCATGGACCCCAAGTTGAAGATCCTTCAATGTCATGGGAGACGTTTTATCATCCAAAACAGCAAGAGTTGCACCGGAGACATACAGTGCTATTCAGACTGAAAAATATTCACTGAGGGCATCTGGAAAGTCAGCAGTGGAATACTTTAAGAGGGATGACCCAAAGTTTGATCCGGTTAATGTTACTCTGGTCAAAAACATGCGCACAGCCTACAAGGTGGAAAAAGAGGCTCAGTTGAAAAGAGACAAGGAGAGAAAAAAGAGACTGGAAGCTATGGCTCTGAGTCAGAGACCACCACTAGTGCCACTAAGAGGAAGGCGAAAGAACTTAGTATGCTGGCAGCAAAGACTGCTAGACTTGCCCATCAGAAGAATCTGATGAGGAAGTAGCCTGTCTTGTCTCGGATGTGTTTCTTGTTTCTGTCACAAATGTCGTTCCCTTTTAAATCTGGTTGACTGTGACTACTTACTAGTAAAACTTGTTTATCGACTCTAGACATTGGCTCTAAAACATTGTGATTGTTACGGAAACCAATTTCAGGAGGAGTTATGCTGCTGACTGCTTTGATATTGCAGGACTGATTTGTCTGACAAACATGACAAAAACAGACTTAAGTTGAAGGTTTTATTTTGATTTAGAGTGAGTATAGGAACCCAATAAAAATCATTTTGATGCTTCAAATCAATCCAAAGCTATCTTAGAATTAGAAAATTTTCTGGACGAGGGGGATACACCCCTTCGTGCCCCCTCGGGCTTCGCCCTCACTTCAGACTTTCCTATATTCTGTTGACATCCCTGCAAACATGGGTGAAGCACCATATTTTATGGAAGGGGGGGGGGGGATGGGGCTATAACCGACAATTGTTTTGGTGGTGGGAGCTGGGTAATTACATTTTTTGTGGAGTCATTTTGTTTGTAAAGTAGAGCGGCACTCATACCTCCGCCAGGCTGAACAATTTACATTTTGTATCCCACTGGTAGCCCGATCTGCATCCCGACCTGACCCAAAATCTAATCGGCTTGTTGTCACCTGCCCAACTCATCCACCAGGATTTTCTAGAATCCGTCCATTACTTTTTGAGATATCTTGTAAATATCGTTTTTGACCCCTCCCTCGATGGTTAAGAATCACTTTTAAAATTATTTTAAAAAACTCGGATCCGGCTCCGAATCTTCACCAAAATATAATCAGTTCGTCCTTGTCACACACCGAACGTGTCCGCAAAATCTCATCCGGATCCGTCCCCAACTTTTTGAGATATCCTGCACACAAACAAACAGGGATGAAAACATAATACAACATCGGTCCACCTTCAGTGGTGGAGGTAATGAAAGTATTTCGAAGTTTCATCATCATTTTGTATGCCCACATGGGTACCACCCAGCAAGTCGTCACCTTAGGATCAAAAGGTTCTATCTGACGATTGAACCTTTGTTAATTAGAACCTTTTGATTCTAAGGTGACGAACTGTATCACGATTAATTGGGGAGATCAATAACACTGTTAGGTTACCCGAATTCTAAATCCCTGTGTGTCTTTGTTCATCCTTGGTCTTTGCAGTATATCCATTCAATCAGGACCTGCTTGTATCCTGTAACACGTCCATAAAGTACACTTGAACTTCAAAGCTACGTAGTATTAGGCACCTTCATTCATAATGTTTCCGTAAAGCACAAGAAGTAGAAACATTCATGCGGCGACCATTAAAAAATATATCCAAAATGTGTAGGTAATGGTGCAATTTAACGGTGACCAAAGCCATTTTCCTTATGGAATATCTGGACCCATCTCCATCTGCCATGAGCCATTTGGATAAGTAGAGCCATGCCGGGGCATGTCATTAACAGCAGTGAAGGCGGTACCTTGCCTCCTGGATATGCTTTATGTGTGGTGCTGCTCGGCAGACAGCTCATTAAAACCCTGTCGCTGGCCACGGAGCATTCCATTTATCATGGAACCGAAATAAACAGTCCTAATGGAGCCCACCATCACTGCGGATATAGCCAAGATCCTTGGTTCCTGCCACCTGCACGTACAATGCATGCGTCCTGTCTCGTCCACGCGTTTCCCTCGACAGCTTCTGGATTCGCCACCAGTTTGGTGGTCTGTCAGTCATATTTGCCTTCGCAACAGAGAAACTGCCTTCAGTGACGTTTCTATCATAATTTTCGATGTGAACTCGATTATAAGTCCTGAGAATCCGGCACATCTATTAGGAAAAGAAACGTCCGCCTGTCCGTCCATACATGCGTGTATCACACTTCATTCTAAAGGGTTCCTGCTGTCATAGAATAAGAGTTTTTTGTACCGTTGGAAATCTATTATTCTATTTACTTCTTTGGAAAGATGATAATCCATTTATTTGGA
>CM068961.1:19622006-19645532 GCA_035128595.1 Eptatretus atami | reverse complement strand
AGTGTCCTTTTAATCATGAATATGGTGGTCGCTAGACTCCCCTTATTCTCAGGTTTTCGTTCTGTCTGTCTGTCTGTTTGTATGTAATGGACAGCTCTGGACTCCAGAGGAGTCAACCGATTTTGATGAAACTTGACTGGTAGGTTCATACCAGGATCGAGTTGTATGCTTTTGAGCCACCTGTTACTATGGACACCACCGTTGCCTAGCAACGGGACTTTGAAATTTTTGAAAAAATCCGAAAAATATTTATTATATATATATTTTCGAAAATCAAAAATCGGCTTCCGTGCTTTTATGCGCACTATAATCAACCTCTTTGTCAAAAAATTTCAGCCCGATCCGTCAAAACGGTATGACTAGTATGCAATTATGTAGCGACCACCCATGTCGCCTACCGGCTTGTCTGTTCTAAAAGCCTGTCTTTCCACAATTGAAGAAGAACAAGAATTAGAACTTAGAGATTCAATGTAACGGCTCCAAAGGCAACATTTATTTTTACACATCAGCAGGAACCATTTAGGAGGACACGGAAGGAGTACACACAATTATGTATCGTAATACTTTGCGAAGCAAGAGTAAAATAAATAAAAAATACAGGGAAGGAGCACACAAACAACAACAGCAACTACAATGTGTTCTACAATATCCTTTTTTTCATGCGTTTTACTTCATTTTACATCCTCTCACATTCATCGATGGACATGCAATATGTTTATGAAGTACAACATGATGTCTTTTGGTTAAAGCTGTCAGTGAAGCGATGAGTAGGCACGCCAAGCACCGTATAATGTATTTTCTACCTGCTGTGTGACGGTCCAGAGACAATCAAACTTTGTGACAGATTTTTTTTAAAAAGGAAAACTGAACTCAAGGTGAAATGAGTGAGATAATGACTAAATGTAATAGTTATTGAATTTTGAATTTCTCTTTAATATCCGTCGAGGCAGCCATGTTTTCCCCCCATTGTGGGTCCCTGGTTGGTTGTAAAGTGCACGTTTACATTACGTGCATTTAACTGCCAATCAGGGACTCCCTTCGGCAGAAATTCCAAGGAAATTAATTATGCTTTTATGTTCCTTTTCCTTCAAAAGGACTGCTATGTCAAATGACAAACTTGATAATGATCACATCTAGTAATTGTCAGTGTTTGAAACTTGGTTATCAGTAATCTGTTATTATCTCTTAATTTGGACTTTTAAGATATGATTGCTTTTTTTCAACACAAGAGCTACAGGTAGTGAACAAAAAATGGAAACACCAATGTAGTCACTGAATAGGGTGTTGGGTCACCACGTGTGGCCAGTACGACCTGTATGGTCGTACTGGCAGAGTCACCAGCCACCAGCTGGCAGAGTCACCAGCATCTGGAATGCTGCAGGAGGGATGCGGCACCATTCTTCCACGAGAAAGTCAATCAACTCTCATACCCGTTTGGTGGAGGTGGAAAACACGGTCTCAGGCGTCGTTCCAGAATATCCCATAAAATGCTCCATTGGGTTCTGATCTGGTGACTGAGAAGACCATCTGATCTGGTGACTGGATAACATCAGTGTCATGTTCATCAAAGCATTGGGCGACCACACATCCTATGTGAATGGGGCATTGGGGCTTTTTTTTTTAAGGTTAAAAAAAAATCTCAATAAACCAAACAAGAAAATCAAAACACTAAAATCATACGAGAAATCAGAACAGGAAAATCCAACAAGAAATCAATACAAAATCAGAAGGAAAAAAAAAAGCCAACAAACAAGAAGTCAAAGAAGAAAGAGAAATCAAAGAAGAAATCATGAAAGACGAGGAAATGAAAGAAAAGGAAGAAAACAAAATGAAAAGAAATCAAATCAATAAGCAAAAACAATGATCCCACCCATTCAATCCCCATTGCCTCTGTTGCACTTGAAGAAGGGAAAAAATATGAGGGGTGGGAAGCTCTGTCTTTTGGAGCAAGAAGGAACTGGAGAGCGATGACTTGGGGAACCCTCCATATGGTCTGCCGCATTGTGTCCCCCTGATGCCCCAGCCCTGGATGGGCCGTCTGATTACCAGGGGACTCTACGCCCCACAGGTTTCTGCGCGACAGTTTGTTTCTTTGCAATAAATTCCCTGTGGGGCCTTGCCCAGGGGAGGTGGTCTTTTGCCTTCCTGGCCCCTCAGGAACTTGTTCAAGGTCCATTCCCCTGTGTCAATCCCCGCGTCCTCAGACAAGGAGCCATCGCTTTCAACCCCTGACAGCAGGGTCTCTTGATTGGAACACCCGCCACGGGAGCAACCATCTTTCCCACAATGTTCTCCCCTCCCACCTCAGTGGGTCTGGCACCCGACAACCACATCCTAGTCCTGCGCTGCTGGGGGCGAGGGGACTGCATCCTCCTCCCTGCGCTCCTCGACCCTCTACTCCTGATCCACCTTTTCTGTGGGGAGGGGGGATAACAAATGAAGTAAGGCAGATTCTGCACCTTCCATCATTCCCAGGGCAACACCCCTACTCCTGCCCACAGATGCATGCATCTTGCTTGCGCAGCTCTCCAGGTATGAGCAGAAGGTGTGCACCGGTACACCACAGAGGTTGCACTGTGCCTGAGCAGTGCAATACTCCCTCAAATGTCCCAAATGGCCACATTGGGATCAAAATTGTACTTTGCACCCAGACACAAGGTGACCCAGTTGACCGCATCTGCGGCACACTTTTGGCTGTCCCACATAAAACACCTGGCCACAGTCCATCCCAATGACGATCCCATTCAGGATGTGGGTGACCGTGCCAACCTCCTTGACCCCAAACTTAATATGACACTGCCGAGCCCCAATCCATATACCAAAACCATATCAGATTAACCGTGGTGGGCTCTTAGCATCAACATATCCAGACAACCAATAAAGTACATCATAGTCCGTTACGCTCTCATTGTAGAGGCGGACAGTCAGGACCCTCTCATGGTCAGAAAGGGCCTCGACCATCCAATCAGCCAGAGAACCAGCTGACCGAGTGGTAGTCCACCACACCCAGAACTTAGCAAGCCTTCCACGCATTGGAAGGACACATCAAAACAGTGGGTCAAGGAGATGAGGCAATAAATATGCTCAGCCTTGAACCCCAGTACGTCTAACAAAACCATCCGCCAACCTCACTTGTCGGCACGGCTCCTTCTTTGGAAAACACGAACCTGACGCAGTTATGGCACCTACTCACCATTCTGGGGTCCTGGGGAGTGTGGGGACAACACTAGGAAAGAGGGGGGGGTAGTGGAGGGAGGGGGGAGATGGTAGTACGGAAGCGCGAGGCTACCTTCCTGCCTGCTGGGCAAGGCTTACCAGACAGGAGGGAAGGCCAGGGAAAAGCAGGAAGGGAAAAATGAATGAAAACGCAGGACTAACAAAAAAAGTATAAAGTAAACAAACAGACGAGATAGGGGGGAAATAAAACGTGCAGAACAAACAACAAGGCTAACAAGCTGCTGAAAAGGGGTAAAAACTCATCACTGAGGTTTGTGTTTTTCCTCTGCCACCATGCCAACCATAATTATAGGCAACCAAGCCTGTGCACCGTATTTATACATGATGGTATTTGCTTCATTATCACATGGGCCACACCGAGGTGGAAGCTGTTGCTCGGCATCCCTTATTTACCCAGGTGTTTCCATTTTTGTTTTTTTTGTCCACAACTTGTAAGTTATTTCAGGATATCCTGAATTCTTGGTAAATAAATGTATGATATGCCTTGAATATGATCTGCACGAAATTAGTCAAAGGATTTTCATAAACAATGTGTTTCCATGAAAGGTTTTTCGATGGAGTGGCATGATTAAGCGCGCCGATTCAAATGCCGAAGGATGTGCAGGATTCTAGTGACGCCGGTAGAATGCTCATCCCTGAGATGTCTCAGTTGAGGATCCAATAATACCGTGTGGAATCCCTCAGGGAATTCTGCATCACTGAGAATCCCCTTCTTCTCAGCTGTTGTATGTGCAGCACAAAAGGAGGTCTTTCGACTGGTGCCCTCACCGTGTTGCACATCACTTGCTGTTGATGTACATAGGACTGATCGTGCAGCCTCATTGTAACCTTTTGGTTTACACCAACTGATGGACCAAACCAACAATATCATATCTGGCAGCCATCATCAGATTAGATGAGCCAGGTAACCGAATGTTCTGGCCCGGGATTGATTCGAAGTTGGCTTTTGTAAACCATAATGTTTTCAATCAGCATGAAATTGCCCCCCCCCCTCCTCCTCGTCCCAATGTCCTTATATATGCCTTTATGGCCCATAAACATCTGCACAGACATATGTAATGCTGAGCTCATACATGGCTTTCCCTTCTCCTGTGCCTGTAAGCATGGCTTGAGGCCAGGTCTGACATATGCCTCCAAATTTGGGAACGACTCCCCAGAAGACATGCTCTCAGGCACCTGAGGCTGGGTATGAGACTCAGGTGCATTGTAATCAGCATGTAATTGCTTTGGTAATTAATTTGGACCTTTATACAAAGCTCTAAATTGCACGGTCGAGTGTCGCTGTGAGGTTAACGTGGGCATGCTTGACATTAAAAAAATAATACTACAAGATGTTAAACTCAAGTGAATAAGGAACAGAAGAAGAGAAGTGAGATTTGGGATGTGTCAATTTGTCATTTGACAGTTTTTCTGGCCTTCCAGTTCTTTTTCACTTGTTCCTGCATCTCAACGATATCTTTCTCTCATTGGTTTCCTCCTTTCTAAGATGTCGTTTATCCATCTTTGACTTCAAAGCAGCTGAATTGATCTTGCTGAACATTTCAGTTGTGATGGTATGCAATGTCTCTTTACATATAATTAACAATAATAACATGAGTTCCCTTACAAGGAGGAGGCCATGGGGCCAATCAAACCAGCACAATGGTTGCCAACCTATGGTTGTTTGACGTTTGTCCTTGCTACATCCCTTTTAAATGCTGAGCATCAAGCGAGGAAGCAGCAAGTACCGTTTTAAAAGTGTTTGTGATGACTCGGATGGGATTCAGACCGCTGACCTCGCATGGATTCGGCAGGTAACATTATGATGAATGGTAATTGCAAATTTTTTTTTGGTCAACTTATCGCAAGAGTAAGATTTACGTGGATATTAAGTAAAAATTATGTTAATGGGACATTTCATGTTTTATTTTTAACTAGCAGGGATCTGTGGAAATTTTGTGTAATGTAAAATGTGACTTCAAGTCCTCAACCCCCTTCCAATTCCAAGTCCTCAACCCCCCTTCCAATTCCAAGTCCTCGACCCCCTTCCAATTCCAAGTCCTCAACCCCCCTTCCAATTCCAAGTCCTCGACCCCCCTTCCAATTCCAAGTCCTCGACCCCCCTTCCAATTCCAAAGTCCTCAACCCCCCTTCCAATTCCAAGTCCTCAACCCCCCTTCTTCAATTCCAAGTCCTCAACCCCCCTTCAATTCCAAGTCCTCAACCCCTTTCCAATTCCAAGTCCTCAACCCCCCTTCCAATTCCAAATCATCAACCCCCCCCCCCCCCGACCCAAACTCAAGTGTTCAAGCCCCCCCCCCAAATTGCAAGTATCCAACCCCTCCCGACCTTGTCTTCAAATGCCCTCTCCACTTTAAATCTTCAACCCTGCCTCCCTCCACCCAAGCCCAAGTCTTCAAAAAGTCCTCAAAGCCCCCCCCCCCCACCCAAGGTGCTCAACCTCCCCCCTGTGAACTCCTTGCCACATCTATGATGCCCCACCCCCAAATCTCTGTCCTCCCCTCCCTCTTTCTTCTTCAAGCCGTCAACTCCCACTCCTCCCAAAAAAGCCAAGTTCTCAACTCCTCCTCCCAATCCCTCAACCTCCCTCTCCCAACTCCTGGCGAGTATGCATACATGCAGGCAGGCCTTTACCAGGAAGATAGCGTGGGTTTTAAATACTCCCCCACCAGGTCTCAAAGGTGTGTGTGTGTGTGTGTGTGTGTTGGTGTGTGTGTGTGTGTACAATACATACGTGCAAGTTGCTGTTGTTGCCTGCTATCTGCACATGTGGTGGGTGGATTTCAGGAGGTGCAATGGGAGACCTACCAGCCGACCAGGTCTCAAAGTATCCACCTCCATGTGTGTGTGTGTGTGTCATTCATTGGTATCTACTTACGCGCGGTTTCAGAATGTGGAATGGAGTCCTCCCAGGTTGGGCTCAAAGTATCCACCTTCATTTCAGTAAGGGGTCACAATACATCGACCAAGCTGTGAAGTTTTCTGTTCTCAAAGTTTTGTGTTGAGGGCTCTCTTCAGAATCATCGCTGAGCCTCGGGCAGCTTCCAACTGTAGTTCATTTATAATAATATTCCCAGGGATGGTTTTTAATATCTCTGTGAGGTTCTTTGTCATCATTCCTGTTGGTCCAACTATCACTGGTACAACTTTGGCAATCTTTAGCTTCCAGGATCTTCTCACTTCATTCTTAAGGTTTTGGTATTTGGTCATTTTCTTGATTTCTGAATCGTTAGACCAAAAACACTGGTGTTAACACCTCAATCAGCAATGCCTTATTTTCTCTTCTTTGTACCTAAGTATGATATCTGGTCGCGATGCTTTGTTTTCTATGTTCACGCTCGATGAGATTGTTAGGTCATACATGAGCAGTACTTCCATGTTTTCAGTGTTTGCTTTTGGTTAATGTTCCTACAAATTTTCTGGAACTGGGATATCAAAGTTTTTGCAGATGTGCCAGCGGATTACTTCACAAACTCTGTTGTGTCGTTGTGTGGACAGCTGTTCTGACATGAGTTTATTTTGTGTGTGTGTTCGGTCATTAAGCATAACATATCACATATTAACACTATCTTTTCTAATGCCGCCACAACCCCTCACATTTCTCTCTTTTTTGGGGGGGGGGTTCCTCCTCCCCCCCGCATCTCTCTCTCTCTCTCATCAGTCTCTCTCTCTCTCTCTCTTCTCTCTCCGTCTTCTCTCCTCTCTCTCTCTCTCTTCTCCCCCTCTCTGCTACTGTCTCTGTCTCCTCTCAACCCTCTTGCCACTCCCTTCCACAGTGTATAGAACATTTCTTCTCCCCATTCCCCCCCCTTTCTTCCCGTCTTCCCCCTTCCTAGCGTTCCCGCCTCCTTCCTCCGCTCTGCCATCCCTCTCTCTCCATGATCCTCCCTCCTCCTCTATCCTCAGTCTTCCCTCCCTCCCTTCCCTCTCATGTCTCCTCCCCTCCTCCCTCCTCCTCTCTCTCTCTCTCTCTTCTCCTCCTCTCTCTCCTCTCTCTCTCTCTCTCCTCTCTCTCTTTGCTCCCTGCCTCCTCTCTCTCCTCTCCCTCCCTCTCTCTCCCCTCCTCTCCCTCCCTCCCTCTCTCCTCTCTTCCTTCCCCCCCACCCTTAACATTACCATCAGCAAAGTGAGAGATTGTATTTGCCTAGTAATAAAAAAAGTATGTCGAGGTTGATACGTTTTTTGACCTTGACCCAATTTTAAAGGTCATGACCTAATTATAGTCATTTAACATTTTTCACCATAACTCAACTAAGGTTTGTCCTATCAGAACAAAATTGCCCACTCCAGATAGCTTTGATCAAGTCACATTTACATTTAATTTACATCATACCCCTCCGCATTAAACCTCAAGGTCATATAGCGGTCTGGAAAAAACAAATAGTGTTTTTTGACATCACTCAATTTTGCCATTGTGGAATCTCAAAGACCGCTTTGGCCTTCCAAGATGTTCTTGCATCATAATAGTGTACCTGTACCTGATATTTGATTCATGTCCTTGACCTACTTCTTTTTCGGATTGTGACCGAATGAACAAAAAACGCCTTTTTGATAATAACTTCATTAATTTTCCTCCAATTTTCATGATGTTGAGTGTTTTGGATAGATTGTAGATGGGGGACACATTTCCTCAATTTACACTCTATCCCTAAATGTTGAAGGTCAAGGTCATACAGCGGTCCGAACAAAATATGCCATAATTGGATCTCAGGTGCCGGGCGAGGCTTACCCTTGGCAACCGCTTTGTGATTGCAAATATCTAGTTTACGTTGCTTTTGTTATTAATTAAACATCGCTGACAAATGGACTGAGTTTTAGATTGATGTTTATTTTCAAGTGAAGAGGTAATGGCAGATTTTTTTTTTGTTTTTGAACCTTCTGAAGGATGTTTGGCATGAGTAAAATGAATCTGAGCATGTGCAAAATGGATCGCTGCTCGCAGTGTTCTGCCTATAACCTTGCATTGTTGAAAATAAACATGGAATGCTCTTGGGCTTAAATCCCTGATCCTCCATGCCTGAAGGTGGCAGTGAGGTTTTAGTGCATTCCTCTTGGGCCCAGTGTCTTGCTCCAGACAGCCATCGTGTAAGATTGACTGCTGTGACATTGTAAGCTGCCGCTCACTTTCCTTCAGCGCATTGTGCGGTTATTTACAGTATGAATAAGCAGCATGGTGACTCAAAGCCACGTCATAGAATTTACTACAAATTTTATTTTTCTGCGATCATGGTTTCTACAAGCGTGGGAAAATGCAAATGTTTTGGGACGAAAGCCTAATGCACCATTTGGTAGCTGGCCAATGAGTGTGGCCTGAACGAGATCCTGGAGATGGAGTGCAGATGCTCGTTTATCCTCCGAGGCTGGATCTCAGATTTGGTTTATTTATTTATTTATTTATTTATTTGAGTTTGTAAGGTTTTTTTTGCGTTGCCTTTTCTTGATTGTCTTGGTGGGTGAAGTGCCTTGCCATCTGTCACTATCACTGGCTATCTCAGCACTCCTCTTCCTGCAGTTTATTGTCTATCAGTGTTCTGATTTGTCTGTTGGCTTTGTGGTTAGGGTGGCTGGCTTGAGATCTTAGCCCTTAGGGTCCTGAGTTCGAGCCCATTGGAAGTTCACTTAATAGCAGGTGGGGTTGACTCAGCCTGTCATTCGACCTTCTGAGGTCGACAAAATTAGTATCAGTGTATTGGTGTAGAGCCACTGCATCAGTGGCATCGTCGCACCCCAACAAAATGACAGTGACCTGGCAGCCAGTCTGCCATATGCAAAAAGAAGAAGACGGGGAAGAAGAGGATTGTCTCTGGAGGTACACTGTATTTCATGCCACTATGTTTGAGTTTGGTTGAGGCCTGTGCAATGTGTGTTTGAATTTGTTTGTTGTTGCTGTTGCTGGTTAGGATACAAATATAAATAAATAAACAACACTGCAATTGCAGTTTCACACATTGATGTCAACAAATCAGAATGTAAGGATTAAAGGTACAGGTAAAGGCAATTTGACCCATTGTACTTGTGCTATATTTGCATCCCGTGCTGATAATGTGTGTTAACTACACTATTATATTGTTTAGCCGCCCATGGTGTTGATTATACAGCCAATTCAATGTAGGGAAGATGACGTGGAGGTTGACACACATTATTGGCTCCACTCCACTTGGGGGGGGGGGGGGGGGGGAATGCACTCCATGCTGATGAAGGCCAATGAGCCAGGAACACGTCCACGGATTGATCCCCTTCCGAATGGGGTCGGCTAGCATTGCTAATTTTAAAAGGTTGGCTGACTGATACTGCAGGTAACAGTGTAGCAGCTTATTTGCAGTGAGTAGTTCTGTGTCTTTCACAGACTGAAACTCAAAGGAATTTGATTATGACATCACTTAAGGTCTGACAATTTGGAGGCAGGTACATTTTAATATGTCCACAATGGGGGGAAAAAAACCCAACAAAGCATCCCAAAATACAAAGCCCATCCGCGTCCGCTTTGAACTCAAACTAAACTTGATGAAAACAGCTAAAAATACATATGCAGTATATTGTTACGGATCCAGGGTTTGAGTTTGACCATAAGGGGACGTGCTCGGGTTCCTCCCGAACACACGGTCCTGAAGCCACCGGGCACGAATAACTTCATGCTCCGGCAGGTTTCTAAGCAATCATGAGCGCCGACTGGTACTGCCAATCTGGCAGGGTCACATTCCTTCACGTGATACCTCACTGGTGGATGGCCACACAAAGAGAGGGGTCGAGTGCCCTCAATGCGTACTCAAATTACTCACCCAATCAGGTGCAGCCGAGCATGAGCTTCTGAGTAAGCCAAATAATCAGAGCAAATCACGTGGGGCGAAACTTCCCGGCTATACTTGTGGACTGTGCTGGACAATAGGGAAACACATGGTGAGTTGGGTACATTATAACAAGCAGGGTTTATTATTAACAAGCAGTACCACGAGATGCTTCACTGACAGGAATACTGAGGGGGGGGGGGAGAGGCGTGAGAGAGAGAGAGGGAGGGTGGGGGGGGAGAGGAGATAGAGGAGGAGAGGAGAGAGGGGAGATAGAGGGGGGACAGAGAGAGGAGATAGAGGGGGACAGAGGGAGGACATAGGGGGGACGGAGAGAGGAGGTATAGAGGGACAGAGAGGGAACAGAGAGAGAGGAGATAGAGGGAACGGAGACAAGAGAGAGGGACAGAGGAGGAGGTAGAGGGGGCAGAGAGAGGGGGACAGAGAGAGGAGATAGAGGAGGACAGAGAGAAAGATAAAGGACAGAGAGAGGAGATAGAGGGTGACAGAGAGAGAGATAGAGGGGGACAGGAAGAGAAGAGGAGGAAGAGAGGAGATAGAGGGGACGAGAGAGAGGAGATAGAGGGGGACAGAGGGAAGAGATAGAGGGGACAGAGAGGAGATAAGGGACAGAGAGAGGAAGAAGGGTGACAGAGAGGGAGATAGAGGGAAGGAAGGAGATAGAGGAAGAGGAGGATAGAGGGGGACAGAGAGGGAGATAGAGGGGAAGAGGGAGAGAGATTAGGGGGACAGAGAGAGAAGTAAAGGGACAGAGAGAGGAGAGAGGTGAGAGAGAGTAGGGGGGCAGAGAGAGAGAGAGAGAGAGGAGATAGAGGGGGACAGGGAGAGGAGAGAGAGAGGAGATAGAGGAGGAGAGAGAGAGGAGATAGAGGAGAGAGAGTAGAGGGGGACAGAGGGAGGAATAGAGGGGACGGAGTGAGGAGGTAGAGGGGAAGAAGAGAAAGAGATAGAGGGAGACAGAGAGAGGAGACAGAGGGAACGAGAGGAGGAGATAGAGGGGAACAGAGAGAGGAGACAGAGGAGGACAGAAGTGGAGGAGAGGGGGACAGAGAGAGGAGGTAGAGGGACAAACGTACATCAGGCAATTTGTGAACGGTATTCAACATCAAGGCTCAGAGACCCTGTGCAGCTGCTTCGTGCATCAATCGTCCTCACCGACCCGCTATTTGACATACACTAGGCTCGGGGTCTATTCCTCACGACCCGACCAAAAGCCAAAGGCCAGCGTCTTGCTTCACCATGTGAGTAAATTCCCCTCAGCATGAATACGAGAATCATGCCTTCTTCATGCGTCGAAGGAAAGCCAGCCATTAATCCTTGTTCTTACAGGCCATCTCCTAGCTACATTCTCTCTTGACTGTGTGCGTCCTTCACTCCGCACTCGTGCCTTCCTCACACGAACCTCGTGCCTGCCCCGATTTCTCTCCTCTGACTGACATCATCCCGAACCACCGTTTCCTCCTTCGGGGCATGGCTTGCTTGCACAAAACCTGGGAAGGAGGGGCCTCCCCCCGCTTGGCTAGCTTCTGACGTTACGCCGATCAATCACCAGCCTCCGGGGCATGACTTCACCCGCCGTCACCCTTGGAGGCGGGGCTTCTGCCTGCTCGGCACGTTTGCTTGTTTGTAAATGCAAAAACGTAGAAATAGGTTACAGGAGGGCATACTGGGGGAACTTGTTCTTACTCCCTATCTAATTACCACCACACCACTCCCCGTGTGGTGACACGTAACACTTAAGCTCACAGTTTCCCGACTTAATTACATCGAGATGTCTCCTACACGTCCATGGACCCAACAACTCTATTCAATCCTAACTTCCCTATTAAATTCCTCCATGTACCCCCACAAGCGAAACAATATGTTATGCTTTGTGAACAACAAACACAAACACACACGGATACATGCTCGGTCGATATCGGCAATTTTCTGGGAATCGGCAGGTTGGAGTCAGTGTGATTACCAACTGCAGTACGTACTGTATACAACCCAGAAACCTTGAGTAGCTTTCACCAAAAAACGTTTCATTTGTCTAAACGTTTCAGGAAATGTTCACAAACATTCTTCTTTATAAACAGCTGTGTGTGATGGTGGAAAAAAAATCTGGCTCGGTAATTTAAAAAAACATGTTAGTCTGGCAAACTGCTCAGAAATCAGTCATTATCAAATATATTTTGCTTTGAAACTCACAAAGAGAAACATATAACCTTTGCAAAGCAAATCCAACTATATCCCCCGCCAACTTTGTTGGTTGGCGGGGGAATAACTAGCATCCGTTGAAGACAAAGTCTTCGATATCCCCCGCCATAGTAAATGAGGACAAGTAGCAAAAGGCACCAGTTTAATTTATTCTTAATGTGTGTACCAAATTTCATAAAGAAATAGTTAATAGTTTTGCAACTATGCTCTGGAAACAAAGGTTAACCTCAATTATTTCTTAATACCCAACTTGTTTCCATGGAAAGTGACAGAAATTTTTTTGGGGGAAATCTCTAAATATCAAAAGGCACCAGTTCACCACTTGCTTGATATGTGTACCAAATTTTGTAACTATATCTTGAGGGGATTTGTAGTTAAGCTCTGGCCGGAAACGAAATGTGACGGACGGATGGACGTACGGACGGACGGAACCCATTTCTATATCCACCGCCAACTTCGTTGGTTGGTGGGGGATAATGAGCAAATGCTTTAGAAACAGGTGTGAGGACAAAGGAAAACCTGATAGAACCTCCATTAGATATGGGATGAAACTTTGCCACTACAGCACCCATAACAGGCATGGCATGTCCACATACCCGCGGAGAGTCCATACAGATCCAAATCTACCCAAATGTACCACATCCGTGTGTGCTGTATATGTACCTCTACCTTGTAGTGACTGTCGACTGTACATCCCGATCGGGACACAAACTGTACCACAATCAACTGACACGAACTGCACAGCTCGGTAAGTGGCTTAAGCACTCAAGCAAGCACTCCAACAGAACGTGTGGCTTGGCAAGCAATTACCAATTGCCATCAATACAACAATGCACCTGGAAACGCCCAAGCAATGTCCGAATTGGACAAATCAACACTTTTGTAGGAGGCGGAACTGCTGATACTTTCAAATCTGGAGCTTACATTTTGTATTTCTGCTTAGTTCAAGAGATTCTCTCGGTTATTCATATGCACAAATGAAATACAGCCACGAACGCTGGCGTAGCCAAGCATTTATAAGCACTGCAATATACCCAGCGATTCGTAGCTAAGATGAACAGGCATTCGATAATACAAGTGAGGAAAGTGGAAAAAACAACTATCGTCAAGAAATCGTTGTGGCCTGTTCCAAGTCAAGGCATGGTTGAGCAGGCCAAAAAACATGGCGGCTTCAGACCCCAGCAAGGTTACCCAGGAAGCGCCTAAAGACTCAAGACAGCGAGGTGGCCGAGGATCACCTGATGAAGGATATAATTAAATAAGGCCGTTAATTATCTGCAAAAGGGGTGTTTTAATTAACCAACACACCCAATTTTCACTCTTGCACTTCCTTGGAGTTTTCTTCATGTGCATGCAAAGTTTCAGGCTGCGAGGTTTTATGGTTTTGGAGTTATGGAGGAGACACACCGACACACTGGCACTTATTGGTATAGGTAAGGGAATGCAAATACTTCCAAAGACACAATAAAGGACATACCGATATAACGAACTTGCACACTCTTCATTAAGACACTTTGCTAACTCAAAAGTCTGTGTTCTGCAAAATCTGTAAGGGCAGTTATCGCAAGCATTTCTTTACCTTTTATGTTTGGATAAGCCATTGTCACTGTCAAGTTTGATGTAAAGTTGTGGGAGTACATTACCTTGGAGCTTTGGATTTGGGAAAACCAGCACTCCGTTTGCTGTCAGCATTCATGCACTGTTCATTTCTCCGATTCGACAACAAATGCATCACGAATAACCGTTTCAATAACAAATTGCGAAGAAGGAACACCCCCATTTCGAAACGCGTGATGAACCAAATTGGATGCTCATGTCCACATTGTTTTTCATTCTGTGACAGTTAATACATTTAACCCTTCTGTATAGACTATGGTACGGTTTTCCTTCTTCACTATTTACTGGCAACCTTTGATCAACCTGAACATTGCACTTTGCTGGTCTTGTTTTTAGTAACGATTATTATTTGAGTTGGCTTCTCTACGTTCCGTTTACAATGAAATGGGATCCAAATCCAAACTGCCATCCTAATGCGAGCACGGCAGTGTATTCTGTAGGACGTTGTCTTTTCGAATTGGGCATTCAGCCGGCTATCCTGCCCCGGCTGGGGTACTTGTCGCTAGTGGACGTTAAGGGTTTTTAAAAAGAGATAGGCCGTGTTGTGCTTTCCCCAGGCAAGTTCCTTCCTTCAATCTCTTAAGGCCCAGTTACACCTTGACGTTTAGCCAACGTATGCCGATTTTTGAAAAAATTGTCTAAACGCTGGTACACGTCGAATACGTTATGGGTAAGTTTTGATAACATTGAGAGCACGCTGAAAAACACTGCCATACGTCGTTGCACGCTGGCTTTAAACGTTGTACTTTTCGATTGTCCTCAAAGCTTTCCATGCTTGAAATTTTACGACTTATGCCAGCGTATGACTCACACGTTCCACATAACGCTCGCCATAAGTTGTAGCACGTCACGCGATCGTTGACACACGTTACTTGTAAGTTACTCATAAGTCGAAACAGCTCGAGGTAATGTTTAGCGTACCCGAAACTTATTCTAAGCTATGAGTTAGTGTGTACTAACGTTACGCGATCGTTGACACACATCGACACACTTTACTTGTAAGGTGCTCATCGGTCGAAACACGTCAAGGTAATGGTTAGCGTCAGTGTTCCAGACTCCCTGGTTTTATTTTTTTTTAATTTTTTTCTTCCTTTCCTTCGGTATGATGGTGATGTTGCACTTCGATTTCTAGTGCGGTTGTAATATAATATAATTAATAGACTGCCGCTCAACGATTTAATCATAACCGCACTGTACACTGAACCACCGTCATACCGCAAGAAAAAAAAAACCGGGAGTCTGGAACACTGACGCTAACCATTACCTTGACGTGTTTCGACTTATGAGCACCTTACAAGTAACGTGTGTCGATGTGTGTCAACGATCGCATATCGTGCGTACAACTTATTCCCATCACATACGGAACGTGTGTCATACGCAAGTACGTTGTAAAATTTTCAACATGCTTAAAATTACAGACGTACTCCACTTAATAGGACGTATGATAGCGTACTTTAGCGTTCTATTCACGCATACCAAACTTACCCATACGTATTCGACGTGCGCCAGCGTTTTAGACGCAATTTTCAGAGGTCGGCATACGCTGGCAAGATCGCAAGGTGTGACTGCGATGTTGACACTTCCATTTCTGCGGCGGTTATGATTTGAATCGTTGTGCGGCAGCCTTTCCATAACCTACGCCACGTCATCGTCGGCGATGCGTGCAGCGTGCTATGCATGAGTTTAGACTATCGTTGGCATAGGTTGTGAAGGCCGACAACAGGTTCAGCATTCGTTGTATAAAGTTATCTATAAACCAACGAAACGTTCTGTGTCCATTACTAATACGTTATGCATAAACCAAGTCGTTATGAATACGTCCGAATCTTTTAAAAAAACATCAAAGTTCAACGTAAGCCAGCGTTTTACATACATTTTGATACGTTGCCATCGCTGGCTAAAACGTCAAAGTGTGACTGGGCCTTTAGAAAGACAATGGCAAAGTATGCCTTTCCTTCACTGGTACATCGACAGAACATTCCGTCCTCTCGGATGCAGAGTACGTTTCATCTCGATGAGGCTTTGTCTGTGCTTTATCTTCTAAGTGCACAACGTCAAGCAAGGAAGCAGCACATACCATTTAATAGTCTTTTGTATGACTCGGCCATATTGGAATTGAACCTCCCTCCTCTCGTACTCATCTGACCTTCCATACAAGGGGTTTTCAAATGAACTTGGAACAAGATATTCACTGTATCCAAGAACACACACACGCACGCACGCACACACACACACACACACACACACACACACACACACACACACACACACACACACCACACACCACACACACAACACACACACACACTAGCGGGGTATGCTTATACACTGTAAGCAATCACGAACCCTGATTCCCCGTTGTCTCAGGTCGTTCACCTGCATTTGTTTTTTTTCATTTATTTATTTTAATTTCTTCATATTTTCATTTACAGATGGTTTCCATTGGTTCTATGATTTTTCCTGGTGTATCAGCTTCGATGTCCGCCGGCATGCAACATTTCAGCTTTCTACGTCACCCGGAAGGTATCGAACATGAATATCAGTCAGTCCGTCAGTGAGTATGCCTGGGGTGTCAGCTATTGAATTAATACCAGGTGGGGTTGACTGCCTGTTATCCTTCTGAGGTTGGCAAAATGAGTGCTGCATGCTTGTCCTGTGTTGAGTGGTGATCTGTTGAGGATTGTGCCTAATAGCCAAGGAGACTGCTTAGGCAGCACCAACGCTCTGCACAGAGTATGGTCCCAATGGATGTATGGAGTCAATGAGTGAGTTTTCAAAGTTGAAGTGGTTAGGAATGAAAGGGATAATTTTATTATATATTTTTTATATTTAGAAATAAATACAAACTTTGTTGTGTCTTTTCTTTGATGCTTTTATCTCTATTCTGGTCACTTTTTGATTGCCCTTCATAATTCTTCTCTTCAGGTTCCTCATGTCGTCCTAATAGTCAAGGGCTTACAGATGATTGTTGGACGTTTATTAGATGTGCAAAAAAATTTGATTCAAAATTTTTTGATGTTTTATTGATTATTGCGTAGAATTCGTTGCCAATCCCAAAGAAGATAACAGCAAATTCCTGAGTCGGAACCTAAAATATATCAAAGAAAAGATTTCCTTGATTTTTTTTCTTTCAAAACCATCATTAACACCGATCAATACATAAGGTCGACAACAGGTCAGTTAACAAATATATAATGGGATCGTGAAAAACATCAACTCGGCTTTCAACTTCAGTTCATCAAGCAGAAGCTGTGCAGTGCCACTGTTGACCAAGGATATAATGATGTTCCGTGCATGTATAATCCCATCTCTCCCCAGGATGCTCCGCACGGCTGTCAATTATTTAACCGACCCCAGCAACAGGCAATGAAGAGTTATCTACTCTGTGCATACAGAGGGGGAACCAAGAAAATCGAGATAAGAATAATATTAGAGGGGGCGACGGAGAGGGACTAAAAAGGTAGCAATGGAAGCTTAGGAGGAGGGGAAATAAAAATGGAAGGATGAAAGGTAGAGGTGAGTGTATTGGGAAAGGAGGCTGGGAAGGTGAGACATTGGTTGGTGCTCGTGGTGGAGGTAGAGGGTGTGATGGCAGTGTACATATTATATTCCATTCACATGCAGTTTTAATTTTGACCAAAACAGTTTAAACTTCAATCATCTTATGAGTTTAATAAACAATCCTTTTCATGTCTCATCTGTAGAATGTAGAATCTCAGAATACAGATTCCTGGGATGCATTTACTTGTTCCATCACTTCACATCTCTGTCTTCTTCACTCAATGTTGTATTTTCGCTCAAACTCCTTATTTTAGTGGTTGTTTGTTTTATTTGGATCGCTAGATATTTTGGTAAAAGTTTCAGGAAGATGCGGCCTTTGTTTTATAAAATGTCACATTACAACGCTCCTGAAATCGACGCTGACGCATTGATGAGGATGCGCTTTTTGTCAATGTGACCACGCTACGTGCCAGCTCAGAATTGTCATCTTCGACACCTCGTTCAGTGGATCACATTCCCAGACTCAGAAACCTCTGCAGTGTATTGCAGAGTAAGAATAAGAATAATATTTTTTTCCGATAAGGGCCAGCAGGACAGCCGACACCTCGAGGTATGTGCACTTCCCTCTGAGCTGTCTCGCCTGGGTTTGAATGTTGTCACAGCTCTTAAATGCTATCCTGTTGTTTCGTGCATCAAAGGGTGCGCCGTTCATAGGAATGATGTCAAACTGGGTGCCCGTTCTCCTCTCCTTACATGGTGGACGTTAAAGATCTCATGGTGTCTTTTGTGAAGAGTAAGTGAGTTTTATTCCTGGTACCTTGAATACATTTCAGGTTAATCCCACCTCCAGTTAAAGGTTCATTCATGAAAGCCGGTTCGTGAAAAACCTGGCCAACGAGTTTGTGAAAGATTGAGTCAAAAGCTCGGAATAAATAAGTTGTCGTCGTTGTAGTAGTCGGCGAATATTTTTATGTTGCAAATTTACTTTATTCACACTATTTTTTCTTGTCCTCCTTTCTGTCTGTAGTTTCCACTTTATTTTGCTATATCATTATCTTATGACTCTTCTGATGCTTCCGTCTTCCTTTTTATGAAGACTTGGTGCGTTTGATCTTTACATAAATTGAGGACCGTAGTGACTACGCATGCCATTTGTGTTCAGATCTTAACTGCCATTTTTTTCGCACAAGGCGATGAATGCCTACAATAAACCACAAAACCCGGTTTCATACACTCTTGGGTTTTTTTGGGGGGGGGGGGGTGGGGGTTGACATCTGAGCAACTTGTTCTATGTAGTCCCTGATAAAGGTCATTTTGTGGCTGTAACGTTGCACTTTTGTCTTTTATTTATCTTTTTACTTTAAAGCTCAAGTGTGTTGTGCTTGTATATGGTTCTGCACTTTGTGCTTCGAACTGAATGCACATCGGTTATACAACTCTGGAGTCTAGGCCATCCTGCCAGTCGTGTGCTGAGAATCTTCATTCTTGTAAACTAGAAAACCCACCTCCCTTTTTTTGTAGTTTGGCAAGTCGTCATTCACGCACCTCCCCCCCCCCCTTTTCTCCCCGCTGTGATTTTAGCTTATTTGGAATTGGAATTCCACATGAGTTATTGTCATTGTGCACCGTCCGTTCGTTTGTTCGTCCGTCCATTCGTCTCCTGTTTTTGACTTCTCTTGCCCAACAGCTGGGTGATCTGGCTGAAATTTGGCAGCAAGGTCCCGCTCCTGACTGGTAAAGCTCGTTCCGGTCACGTGACTTTAAGTAGGTCAAAATGGTGGACTTAGTAAATTCCTTAAAAAAAAATCTTTTTCTCCAGACCCTTCAGTCAGAATGCTACAAAATTTGGGTTACAGCATTTGGCCAGGGTAGGGATGTTACATTGCAGAGGTCATGTTGATTACGTGACCAGAAGTTTGTCAAAATGGCCGACTTAGCCAATTTTTGGGAGAATCATGTAAATGACTTCAAACATCTTCTACTCCAGACCCACCAGTTAGAATGCTACCAAATTTGGCTTACAACATTAGGCCAGGATAGGGATGTTATATTACAGAGGTCATGCCAATCACGTGACCGAAAGTGTGCCAAAATGGCAGACGTAATCAATTATTGGGAAAATCCTGTAAATTCCTTCAAAAATCTTCTTCTCCAGACCCACCAGTTAGAATGCTACCAAATATTGGTGGCAACATTCGGTCATGGCCCAGATAAGCTTCAGATCCAATGGTCCTATTCTTCTTATTATTTTTATTATTATTATTATTATTTTTTTTTTTTTGGTATATAAGATTTAGGCTTATGGAAGAGCATGTTGAAAGAGGGTAATATGGCAACAAACTGATTATGGAGCCACAGTTGGAAAAGCATGCAAGAGAATAAGGAGTCCATGCTGTGACTATTTAAAGTAGAGCTCCTATTTTAAGAAGTAATTCGGCATTGAGGATTTAATAAAATCCAAATTCATAAAATTGCACATCTTTAAATCACAGCACTAACAGCAGGTATGGCGTTAATTAACCAGAATAAAAGGCAATAGAGAAGCACCGTTATTAATCGGTCAGTGATAATGTGATATGCCTGGTGTTGGTTTCATGGTTCGGGTGGTGGGCTTGGAATCCCAGAATTCTGAGTTGAAATCCTGCTTCCTGAATTAATACCAGGTGGGGTTGATTCTGCCTGTCATCCTTCTGAGGTCGGCAAAATGAATACCAGCTTGCTGGTATCCTGTGTCGGAGTGATGACCTATCTGGGATTGTGCCCAAGAACCAAGGAAACTGCTTAGGCAGCACCAACTCTCGACACAGAGTATGATCCCAATGAATAGATGGCTAATGTGATCACAATAACTGCAGAGTCCTCAAAGTTAGCACTACTAGTAACATGGGGGGAATTATTTGTATAACCAGTGGATTGTTTATATTGGTGTTTGTAAAATTAGTGTTATATCCCCTGTATGTGTGTGTGTGTGTACATCTGAATAACATAGAAAAAACAGGGCTGGCCTGATCACCAAATTCTGATTGGTGAGTCTGGAGAGAAAGATTTTTGAAGGAATTTACATGTTTTTCCCCCAAAAAAATTTCCCAAACTTCAGCTGAATCAGCCCAACGGTTTGGCCAGAGAAGTCCAAATAGGAGATGGATGGACAGTGCACGATGACAATAAGTAACCTGGAATTCAAATTCCAGATAAGCTAATAATGCAGCTTTGCATCATAACCCATACTCACCTCAAAGCTGTCTAGCCAGGGTTCGAATCCCGACCCAGCTATAAACTGTCATCCCGGTGTTTCACAGGTAGGGTGATTCATCAATGTGTGTGCCATCCCTCGGATGGACGTTAAACTGGGCATCCCATCTGCCAGCATTCGTTGGTGGGTGTTAAACATCCCATGGTGTCCTCCTTGTTGAGTGGGCGAGCTAGCGGCAGTACCATGACCAAATTCCAAATTCTTTCTCGAACCAGCAGAGGGCATTGCGTCAGTGGCACAGCCACACCCTCTACCAATGATGCTACCCTGCAGCCTTATGTTACATACAAACGAAGAAGAAGAAGATCATAACCCATCTTTTCTAACACTAGCAGCTGGCATTATTTGAAGTTTGTATACTTTCAACTCCTGTATTGAGTATCGATGAAACCACTTTATTGTATGTTAAAAGCCTGGTACAAACCAAGCTTCAAGCTGATGACTAGTGGTCTGCATTGATGGCACAAGAGAATACAAACAAAATAATAAAATGGTTGGAGCTACCCACCATGCTGATGTTTTGGTCTTTGGCATGACATCACCCATCCTATAACCAACCACTTCCCATTTCTCCTCTTTATTTTGCTCTGACGAAAGGTAAAGGCTGAAATGTCAGCACCTTGTGATCCTTCACACTGGGTAACTCAAACCATTTCGTTATTTTTTTTAAAGCTGAGATCCAAAAGGTAACCCCCCATCCCTCGGATGGTTTGAATTGATTAGAAACACTCGCTTCTTCCAGGAGGGGCCTGTGAGGTTGTGGAAGGGCAAATTAATTTTGTGCCACCCCTTCCCTCCACCAGGGGTCAATGTGCTTCGTGTCAGGTGCACAGGTGAAGATCTCAAGTCGTTCATCCACCCTCATTGAGGGAGTGATGCAGAAAGGTGGGAATTATTTTGTACCCATGACCTAACCCTAGGTGCCCCTGGAACATACTGTACGCAGGACTTGGTGGAAATCAGCCAAATCTTTTTTCGAGTCTATAAGTGAACAGACAGACAAACAAACAGACAGGCACAATCTGTGTTTCAATATGACGTGATTCTACGTCACTTAAGATGCCTTGCAATGAAGTTTTTTTTTTTTCATTTACTCTTTTATTAGGAATCAGGGAGAGCTGCCAAGACAGGAAATTATGAGAAAGTGGCAATTGTGTTTTTACTGAATCGTGTTTGAGAAGACCTGTCCTGTCCATAAAGCCTCGAGACAGTAACAGTCCAACAGTCAAAGACTGGTGGTGATAAAAACTGATAAAACTTTGAGACCATTTCACACTGGCTCTTTTGACTACTGAGCTGGAGTAATATCCTGCGGACATCTTTGCTGTACTAATCACTTGCTTCTCGCCCGTATCCGTGCTTTCACTCGCGATGCACCCTGCAACCATATTTAGCAAACACTGGAGCCGACTGTGTCCAGAGCCGGACAGTGGTGTTCAAGTGCACACTTCGAATAAGCCTTCGGAGAAAATACAGCTGCCCTAAGGACACCAAGTGCGTTAATTAGATGTTCCTTTCATTAGAACTGAGCTGTAGGGTGCCGAGCATACGTTCAGAACGTTTCCCATGTAATTGGCTGCTCTGCTGTCTGTCTATCTCGTCGAATGTTTTTCTTTCCATTTCCTTTTGTGTTTCCTTTCCTGATGGAATCGACAAAGACTAACTCGCTGGAAAATGGAATTTGGAAAAAAAGAAGAAGGAAGAAACATCAATTTATTTTTCTTTCTGCAGCTAATGTGTGTCGGAGACGATGGCTCGTCTCCCGAGGACCAACATCGCCAAACTACGTTGGTATGGAATGCTCTTGTCACCGGCCAGTCCTGTTACGAGGGCCATGTGAACCCAAGGGCCACGAATGCCAACAACAGTTGGTGCAACCTGAGAAATACTTTATTGGGTGGTCGCTAGACTACCATTATTCTCAGGTTTTCCGTCCGTCTGTTGGATTCGCTAGATATCCCTTATTGTCGGGTTTTCCGTCTGTCTGTGTGTGTGTGTGTGTGTGTGTGTGTGTGTGTGTAGTGTGTGTGTGTGCTGTGTGTGTGTGTGTGTGTGTTGTGTGATGTGCGCAACGCGAGGCTCCACAGCACAAACCAGCAAACCGATTTCGATGAAACTTGGCGAACAGGTGCCATATGACCTGGAATGTGCGCGTTTGAGTTTCGTTGCTAAGCAACCACCCGTTGCTATGCAGCGGCCGAAAAACCGCACGTTCACAATTTTCAATACTTGTCCTACAGTTTTGAATGTGGAGAAACGAGATTTCGGAATTAAACACTTCGAGATATTTAGAAATTTTACTCGAGCCCATTTTTGATTTAGGTTTTATTTTTCAAATGGTAGTCCTTCAAAAATAGGGTGTCTATTCACCGTCATTTAATGTGTGTATACAGTGTTTGTAAGGAACTACACCGTCGTTCCACCTCGATCTCTCCTCGATCCAAACGATTATGACCAAAGTGAAAAGGATCCAAAATAAATGAATCACCGGCATTTCTGACTTTGTGGATTTCTAATAATATGGTATAAATCAAGTTATGTGGAATTTGAAAAACATCTTTTAAAAATTTTTTTCTACACCCCCCGTTATGTTATCGTCCGCTATAACGCCAGGCTCATCAAAAACAACCGACCAGGAAGTCTTCTTGCGCTACCCACGGTCTGGTTCGTATTGCCCTGAACATCTGTTCTGTTTATGGTTATTTTTTCTTTCTCTCTCTCTCTCTCTACGTTACGTTTTGTTTCGTGTTCTTCTGACATCCACTCTGTTTGCCGTCATCTGAGGCAGGGCCGGATTTATGTGTTGCGGGGCCCTGGGCCCTAGAAGTACGCGGGGCCCTCTCTGGGCCGCAGCCATTTTTACTTCATATATGCTTATAAAAGTATTCATATATAAATGCACCAACCTAGGCT
>CM068961.1:19606995-19620438 GCA_035128595.1 Eptatretus atami | reverse complement strand
AGAGGTAGTTTACGTTACCGCTCCCTTTGTTGGTATGTTTATGGAGATGTGCCGCCAGGAAAGTGTCGTACTTGCTCAGAAGCTCCATCACTCCCAGGTAATTTCCGTTATGTACCGAACCGATCAAATTAAAAGCCGTTATATTATCTGGCAAAAGGGTTGTTTTAATTAACCTAACACACCCAATTTTCACGTCTTGCACTTCCTGCGAGTTTCTTCATGTGCATGCAAAGTTTCAGGCTGCGAGGTTTTAGTTTGGAGTTATGGAAGGAGACACACCGGACACACTGCATCTTATTGGTATCAGTAATAGGATGCAAATACTTCCAAGACAAATATAAAAGGACATCGAATAACGAACTGCACACTTCTTCATTACAGAGCACTTTCTAACTCAAGAAGTCGTTTCTCTGCAAAATTCTGTAAGGGCAGTTATCGCAGCATTTCTTTCCTTTAATGTTGGAATAGCCATTGTCACTGTCAAGTTATTTAAATTGTGGGAGTACATTACCCTTGGAGCCTTGGATTTGGAAAACCAGCACTCTCGTTGCTGTCAGCATCATGCACTGTCATTTCTCCGATTCGACAACAAATGCATTCACGGAATAACCGTTTCAATAACAAATGCGAAGAAGGAACACCCCATTTCGAAACGCAGTGAGAACCAAATGGATGCTCAATGTCCACATCTGTTTTTCTTCCTGTGACATTAATACATTAACCCTTCTGTATGACTATGGTCTGTTTTCCCTCTTCACATTTACTGGCAACTTTGATCAACCTGAACATTTGCACTTTGCGTCTGTTTTAGTAACGATTATTATTTGATTGGCTTCTCTACGTTCCGTTTACAATGAAATGGGATCCAAACCAAACTGCATGCCGAATGCGAACCGCAGTGTATCTTGTAGACGTTGTCTTTTCGAATTGGATCAGCCGACTATCTGCCCACTGACTGTCGCTTGTGACTTAAGATGTTTTCAAAAGAGTAGGCCGTGTTGGCTTTCCCCCAGGCAAGTTCCTTTCTTCCATCCTTTAGAAAGACAATGGCAAAGTATGCCTTTTCCTGGTCACTGTACTCGATTAAACATTCCCTCCTTCGATTGCAGAGTACTATTCATCTCGTGGCTTTGTCTGTGCTATTATCCCTTAATGTGCTAAACGTCCAGCAAGAAGCAGCACATACCATTTTTTAAAAGCTTTGATACTCGGCCAATATTGGAATTGAACCTCCGTCCTCTCCTATCATCTGAACCTTCCATACAAGGTTTCTAATAACTGGAACAAAGATATTCACTGTGCATCCAAGAACAACCACACGCACGCACGCACACACACACACACACACACACACACACACACACCACACCACACACACACACACATCACAACACACACACACACACACACACACACACAACACTAGCGGGTATGTTATACATTGTTAAAACAATCACGAACCCTGAATTCCCCATTGTCTCAGTCTTCACCTGCATATTTTTTTCATTTTTATTTTAATTTCTTCATATTTTTCATTTACAGTGTCAGTTTTTCATTGTTCTATGACATTTTTCTGTGTATCAGCTTCGATGCCGCCGGCATGCACATTTCAGCTTTTACGTCACCCGCAAGTAATCAGACATGAATATTCAGCAGTCCGTCAGGATTTGCCCTGGGTGTCGCTATTTGAACTAATACCATGGTGAGTTGACTGCCGTTTCCTTCTGAGTGGTTGGGCAAAATGAGGCCGGCATGCTTGTCCTGTGTTGAGTGTATCTGTGAGGATTTGCCTAAACCAAGGAGACTGTTTAGCAGCACCAACGCTCTGCACAGATATAGGCCCCAATGGATGATGAGTCAATGAGTGATCCATGATGTAGATAGAGATATATATATATATTTTTTATATTTAGAAATAAATTACAAACTTGTGTTGTGTCTTTTCTTTGATGCTTTTATCTTATTCTGGTCCACTTTTATTGCCCTTCCATAATTCTTTCTCTCAGGTTCCTCATGTCTCCTATATAGTCAAAGGCTTACAGATGATTGTGTCGTTTATAGATGTGCAAAAAAATTTGATTCAAAATTTTTTGATGTTTTATTGATATTGCGTAGAATTGTTGCCAATCCCAAAGAAGGATAACAGCCAAATCCTGATCGGAACCTAAAATTATCAAAAAAAGACTTTCCTTATTTTTTTCTTCCAAAACATCATTAACACCCGACAATACATAAGTCGACAACAGGTCAGTTAACAATATATAATGGATCGTGAAAAAACATCAACTCGGCTTTCAATCATGTCCATCAAGCAGAAGCTGTGCAGTGCCACGTTGACCAAGGATATAATGATGTCCTGCATATAATCCCATCTCTCCCAGATCTCCGCACGGTGTCAATTATTAACGACCCAGCAACAGCAATGAAGATTATCTTACTTCTGCATACAGAGGGGAACAAGAAAAAATCGATGATAAGAATAATATTAGAGGGGCGACAAGGGACTAAAAGTAGCAATGGAAGCTTAGGAGGAGGAAAAAAAATGAGAGGATGAAAGGTAGAGGTGAGTGTATGGAAAGAGGCGGAAGTGAGACATTGTTGTGCTCGTGTGGAGTAGAGTGTTGTGATGGCAGCTACATATATATATTCCATTCACATCAGTTTTAAATTTTGACCAAAACAGTTTAAACTTCAATCTCTTTAGTGAGTTAATAAACAATCCTTTCATGTCTTATCTTGATGTAGAATCTCAGAATACAGATTCCTGGATGCACTTTACTTGTTCCATCACTTCACATCTTCTGTCTTTCTCACTCAATGTTGTATTTTCGCCTTCAAAACTCCTTATTTAGTGTGGTTTTTTTATTTGGATCGCTAGATATTTGGTTAAAGTTTCAGGAAGATCGGCCTTTGTTTTATAAAATGTCACATTACACACGCTCCTGAAATCGACGCGACGCATGATGAGGATGCGTCTTTTCAATTACCACGCTACGCTGCCAGCTCAGAATTGTCATCTTCGACCACCTCTTCAGTGTGATCACTTCCCAACTCAGAAACCTCTGCAGGTATGCAGATATAAGAATAAGAATAAATGTTTTTTCCGATAAGGGCCAGCAGACAGCCGACACCTATGTAGTGCTTTCCCTCTACTTCTCCCTGGGTTGAATGTTGTCACACTCTAAATGCTATCCTGTTGTTTCGTGCATCAAAGGTGGGCCCGTCATGGAATGACTTGTCAAACTGGGTGCCCTTCCTCTCCTTACATGGGACGTTAAATCTCATGGTGTCTTTTGTGAAGAGTGAGTTTATTCTGGTACTGAATAACATTTCAGGTTAATCGCCACCTCCAGTTAGAAGGTTCATTCATGAAAGCCAGCTGTTCGTGAAAACCTCAACGAGTTTGAAAGATTGGTCAAAGCTCGAATAAATAATTTTCGTCGTGTAGTATGTCGGCGATATTTTTATGTTGCAAATTTACTTTATTCACACTATTTTCTTTGCCTCCTTCGTCTGTAGTTTCCACTTTATTTGCATAATATCATTATCTTATGACTCTTCTGATGTTCCGGTCTTCTTTTGATGAAGACTTGGTGCGTTGATCTTACTAAATTGAGGACCGTAGTGACTACGCCTTGCCATTTGTGTTCAGATCTTAACTGCCATTTTTTCGCACAAAGGCGATGAATGCCTACAATAACACACAAAACCCGGGTCTCAATCACCTTGGGGTTTTTTTGGGGGGGGTTACATTGAGCAAACTTGTTCTATGTTAGTCCCTATAAGTCATTGTTGTGGCTATGTAAACGTTGCACTTTTGTCTTTATTTATCTTTTTTACTTTAAAGCTCAAGTGTGTTGTGCTTGTGTATAGGGTTTCTGCACTTTTGCTTGCGGAAACTGAATGCACGGTTTGATACACTCTGGGTCTAGCCATCTGCCAGTCGTGTGCTCGAGAATCTTCATTCTTGTAAACTAGAAAAACCCACCTCCCTTTGGTAGTATTGCAAGTCGTCATTCACGACCTTCCCCCCCCTTTTCTCCCCGCTGTTGATTTTACTTATTTGGATTGGAATTCCACATGAGTTATTGTCATTGTCACCGTCGTCGTTTGTTGCGTCCGCCATTCGTCTCCTGTTTTGACTTTCTTGCCAACAGCTGGATGATCTGGCTGAAATTGCGCAAGGTCCCGTCCTGACTGGTAAGCTCGTTCCGGTCACGTGATTAAGTAGGTCAAATGGTGGACTTAGTAATTCCTTAAAAAAAAAACTTTTTCTCCAGACCTTCAGTCAGAATGGCTACAAATTTGGGTTACAGCATTTGCCAGGTAGGGATGTTACATTGCAGGTCATGTTGATAGTGACAGAGATTTGTCAAAATGGCCGAGCTTAGCCAATTTTTGGGAGAATCATGTAAATGACTTCAAACATCTTCTTACTCCAGACCCACCAGTTAGAATGCTACCAAATTTGGTTTACAACATTAGGCCAGGATAGGATTATATCAGAGGTCATTGCAATCACGTGACCGAAAGTGTGCCAAAATGGCAGGACGTAATATTTGGGAAAAATCTGGTAAATCCTTCAAAATCTTCATTCTCCAGACCCACCAGTTAGAATGCACAAATATTGGTGCAACATTCTGGTCATGGCCCAGATAACTTCAGATCAATGGTCCTATTCTTCTTATTATTTTTATATTATTATTATTATTTTTTTTTTTTGTATATAGATTTAGGTTATGGAAGAGCATGTTGAAAGGGTAAATATGGCAACAAACTGATTATGGAGCACAGTTGAAAGCATCAAGAGAATAGAGTCCAGCTTGACTATTTAAAGTAGAGCTCCTATTTGAAGAAGTAATTCGCATTGAGATTAATAAATCAAATCATAAAATTTGCACATCTTTAAATCACACACTAACAGCAGTTTGGCGTTAATTAACCAGAATAAAAGCAATAGAGAAGCACCGTTATTAATCGGTCAGTGATATGTGATATGCCTGTGTGGTTCATGGTTCGGGTGGTGGGCTTGGAATCCAGATTCTAGGTTGAAATCCTGCTTCCGAATTAATACAGGGGGTGATCTGCCTGTCATCCTTCTGAGGTCGGCAAAATGAATACCAGCTTGCTGGTATCCTGTGTCGGGAGTGATGACCTATCTGGGATTGCCCAAGAACCAAGAAACTGCTTAGCAGCACCAACTCTCGACACAGAGTATGATCCCAAGAATAATGGCTAATGTGATCACAATAACTGCAGAGTCCTCAAAGTTACACTACTAGTAACATGGGGAATTATTGTATAACAGTGATTGTTTATATTGTGTTTGTAAAATTAGTTTATATCCCTGTATGTGTGTGTGTGTGTACATCTGAATAACATAGAAAAACAGGGCTGGCCTGATCACCAAATTCTGATTGGTGAGTCTGGAGAGAAAATTTTTGAAGGAATTTACATGTTTTCCCCCAAAAATTCCCAAACTTCAGCTGAATCAGCCCAACGGTTTGGCCAGAGAAGTCCAAATAGGAGACTGAATGGACAGTGCACGATGCAATAAGGTAACCTGAATTCAAATTCCAGATAATGCTAATAATGCACTTTGATCATAACCCATAACTCAACTCAAGCTGTCTAGCCAGGTTCGAATCCCGACCAGCTATAAACGTCATCCCGGTGTTCACAGGCTAGGTGATTCATCAATGTGTTGCCATCCTCGGATGACGTTAAACTGGCTCCATCTGCCAGCATTCTTGTGTGTTAAACATCCCATGTGTCCTCCTTGTTGATGGCGAGCTAGCGGCAGTTACCATGACCAAATTCCAAATTCTTTCTCAACCAGCAGAGGATTGCGTCAGTGGCACAGCCACACCCTCTACCAATGATGCTACCCTGCAGCCTTATTACATACAAAACGAAGAAGAAGAAGATCATAACCCATCTTTTCTAACACTAGCAGCTGCATTATTTGAGTTTGTATTACTTTCAACTCCTGTATTGAGTATCGATAACCACTTTATTGTATGTTAAAAGCCTGGTACAAACCAAGCTTCAAGCTGATGACTAGGTCTGCATTGATGGCACAAGAGAATACAAAAAAATATAAAATGTTGGAGCTACCCACCATGCTGATGTTTGGTCTTTGGCATGACATCACCCATCCTATAACCAACCACTTCCATTCTTCCTCTTTATTTGCTCTACGAAAGGTAAAGGCTGAAATGTCACACCTTTGAGTCCTCACACTGGGTAACTCAACCATTTCGTTATTTTTTTAAAGCTGAATCAAAAGGTAACCCCCATCCCTCGGATTGGTTGAATTATTAGAAACACTCGCTCTTCCAGAGGGGCCTGTGAGTGTGGAAGGCAAATTAATTTTTGCCACCCCTTCCTCCACCAGGGGTCAATGTGCTTCGTGTCAGGTGCACATGAAGATCTCAAGTCGTTCATCCACCCTCATTGAGGATGATGCAGAAAGGTGGAATTATTTTGTACCATGACCTAACCCTAGTGCCCCTGGAACATACTTACGCAGGACTTGTGAAATCAGCCAATCTTTTTCGAGTTCATAAGTGAACAGACAGACAAACAAACAGACAGGCACAATCTGTTTCAATATGACTGATTCTACGTTCACTTAAGATGCCTTGCAATGAGTTTTTTTTTCATTTACTCTTATTTATTAGGAATCAGAGAGCTGCCAAGACAGGAAATTATGAGAAAGTGGCAATTGTGTTTTTACTGAATCGTGTTTGAGAAGACCTGTCCTGTCCATAAAGCCTCAGACAGTAACAGTCCAACAGTCAGAAAGACTGGTGTGATAAAAAACTGATAAACTTTGAGACCATTCACATGGCTCTTTTGACTACTGAGCTGGAGTAATATCCTGCGGACATCTTTGCTGTACTAATCACTTGCTTCTCGCCCGTATCCGTGCTTTCACTCGCGATGCCACCTGCAACCATATTTAGCAAACACTGGAGCCGACTGTGTTCCAGAGCCGGACAGTGTGTTCAATGCACACTCAATAAACCTTCGGAGAAATACAGCTGCCTAAGACACCAAGTTCGTTAATTAGATTTCTTTCATTAGAACTGAGCTGTAGGGTGCAGCATACGTCAGAACGTTTCCCCCATGTAATGGCTGCTCTGCTGTCTGTCTATCTCGTCGAATGTTTTTCTTTCCATTTCTTTTCTGTTCCTTTCCTGATGGAATCGACAAAGCTAACTCGCTTGGAAAATGAATTTGGAAAAAAAGAAGAAGGAGAAACATCAATTTATTTTTCTTTCTGCAGCTAATGTGGTGTCGGAGACGATGGCTCGTCTCCCGAGGACCAACATCGCCAAACTACGTTGGTATGGAATGCTCTGTCACCGGCCAGTCCTGTTACGAGGGCCATGTGAACCCAAGGGCCACGAATGCAACAACAGTTGTGGCAACCTGAGAAATACTCTTATTGGTGTCGCTAGACTACCATTATTTCAGGTTTTCCGTCCGTCTGTTGGATTCGCTAGATATCCTTATTGTCGGGGTTTCCGTCTGTCTGTCTTGTGTGTGTGTGTGTGTGTGTGTGTGTGTGTGTGTGTGTGTGTGTGTGTGTGTGTGTGTGTGTGTGCGCAACGCGAGCTCCACAGCACAAACCAGCAAACCGATTTCGAATGAAACTTGGCGAACAGGTGCCATATGACCTGGGAATGTGCGCGTTTGAGTTTCGTTGCTAAGCAACCACCCGTGCTATGCAGCGGCCGAAACCGCAGTTCACAATTTTCATACTTGTCCTACAGTTTGAATGTGGAGTAGAAACGAGATTTCGGAATAAACACTTCGAATATTAAAAATTTTACTCGAGCCCATTTTTATTTAGGTTTTATTTTTAAAATGTAGTCCTTCAAAATAGGGTGTCTTTCACCGTCATTAATGTGTTATACAGTGTTGTAAGAAACTACACCGTCGTTCCACCTTCGATCTCTCCTCGATCAAACGTTATTGACCAAAGTGAAAAGATCCAAAATAAAATGGAATCACCGGCATTCTGACTTTGTGATTTCTAATAATATGGATAAAATCAAGTATGTGGATTTGAAAACTCTTTTAAAAATTTTTTTCTACACCCCCGTGTATGTTATCGTCGCTATAACGCCAGGCTCATCAAAAACAACGACCAGGAAGTCTTCTTGCGCTACCACGTCTGGTTCGTATTGCCCTGAACATCTGTTCTGTTTATGGTTATTTTTTCTTTCTCTCTCTCTCCTCTACGTTACGTTTTGTTTCGTGTTCTTCTGACATCCATCTCGTTTGCCGTCATCTGAGCAGGGCCGGATTGTGTGCGGGGCCCTGGCCCTAGAAGTACGCGGGGCCCTCTCTGGGCCGCAGCCATTTTACTTCATATATGCTATAAAATATTCATATAAAATGCACCAACCTAGCTGGCAAAATAAAAAAAACCACGGTTATGTGAAAAACATGTATTTCAGAACTACTAGTAACAAAAGTTTATATACAAGAAACACCACTCGATGAAAACAACGGAACGAGAAAATAATCACAAAACCAAAAACGTGATGGTATCATCTCAATCTCAATGTAGAAAGTTTTTTTGTCGTTTTGCAGATATGATTGCATTATTACACACTTGGGGTATTGCTACAATTATTTGCGAGATTAAAACCGACAGAATCTTTAGCTTCTTCCTGGCTTTGATTCGCGCAAAGTCCTCAATTGTTTCGCGTGTGCTTACTCTCTGAATAGTTCGTGTTCAGCACTCAGTATGGCCAGCGATGCCAAACGATCTTGGCCGATCGTACTACGCAGATAGTTCTTGATCCTTTTCAATTTTGAGAATGATCGTTTCTCCCGTACAGTTCGTGACAGACATTGACAGGTATACCCGCAAAGCTATCTCCCACGTTGGCGAAACACTACACCATATCGTAGTTGTGGATTGTGGAAAACATAGTAGTTTCAGACAATTTTTCCGAGTCTTCTGTCTGCATCGTCTTGAGAAATGCCTGGAAATGTACAATTTCCGAACCAGAGAAGGTTCCAGTCGTTCGGATAACTCTTGACCAGGTCTGCAGCGGAGTCGCGGAGCTTATCCGTCTGCATGGTCGTATTTCTGAAAAGAATGAGAACATTGACGGAGTGTTTCATAGCCTTGAGACGATTCTCCTAGTGACGTTGTTAGTTGATCAATGATGGGTATGTAGAATGTGGTCCTGAATCTCTCTCTGGCGTAACTGGGTGTCATCGGCGCTGTTACTTCATCATTGATGTCGCTTCTCCTTCGAACACGTCGCCGATCGTCTTCGTACTCGCTGTGACAATTTATCAATAGCAACATGTTCAAAGTCGTCGAACCGTTCCCGTAGGTCCTGTACGAACTCTGTCAATGATTCGAGTAGTTTTCACTGCCGTGTTCAAATCGAGCCCGCTTCCGAACTGCTGACTTGCGCGTTGAACTCTTTAGAATTCCTGCCATGTTACTAGCAGAATCACCGTCTCAGTTTTTTCCAATTCCTTCAGAATCGCAGATGCCTCATTTTTGCCTCTGCGTTTAGATGTTCATCCATTGCAAGATCGTCAAGTACCGTGATATTTTGCTGGAATCCATTGGCCAGTGCTTCTACAGCATCTGCACGGGCCGACCACCGTGTATCTGACAAGCACTTGACGACTGGCATGTGTTTCAGTGCATCGCGATGTTTGCACAACGATAGGTTGACTTCACGAGATAAACATACAGCGTTGAACGATACCAAACAGAGTCACAGCACCGTGCAGCACTCAGCAGCACACATCCCGATGAGGTGGAGAATGAGCCACGCAAGAACAAACTCGGCGAATTCGCAACGACTTTTAGGTGCGCCTGGATGCCGCGGTATTTTCCAGACATGTTGCTGCGTTGTCGAACGATGACCACGACGTCAGAATCGGAATTTGTTCGTTTGGAGAAAATCAAGAACTACGTCTGCGATCTCCTTTCCGGTATGATTCAGTAAGGGCACGAATGTCAAACGCTCTACTGCCCTCTGCAACACGTAGCGGATGGTTAGACATAGCTGGTCAGTGTGCGACACGTCTGAGTGAGTCCACCGATATGGAGTAATATTGCCTCCGAACTTCCGCTACAATGGCACTAGAACTTTTCTACCAACACATTGATTAGTTCGTTACATACTGTCGATGAGAGTAGTTTACGTTACCGCTCCCTTTGTGGTATGTTATAGGAGATGTGCCGCCAGGAAGTGTCGTACTTGCTCAGAAGCTCCATCACTCCCAGTAATTTCCGTTATGTACCGAACCGATCACCTCGTCGTCACCTCGGATGGCAGACACGTTCACATAGAAACATGAGGACATACAGCACCGTCGTAGCACTTCGTGCCAGTAGTGCTGTTCTGACTCGTACTGACGAAACTAGTCCAGCGTTAACGCGGCCTTGCAATGATTTTCTGCTGGCCAGGCTCGACATTGCCTATTTATGCTGATCTGAATTACTGTGTCCTTCTATCGACTCCCTAGCGTGTTTCCAATCTTGAACCCGGATGTAACCGACTTTAGTGTCTGACATGGTGACATCAGACGGCAAATAAAACAGAACAGACGGCCGTCTCTTCAGAATAGCACAGCCAACTGAGATCGATTTCTTCTCCAGATAACGTGTTTTCTACTGAACAAATTTTTTGTACAATGACGAGTTTTATTTCCATCACGGACAGCGAGTTCTTGTAGTCACTGTCTACATTACGACATTGTGCACTACCCTTCTCGATCCAGTAGTTTCGGAACTTCTCTGGTAGCTGTCTGGCCAAAGGCCAATGTCTTTTTCATAATCTTCAGCCGTTTCGCTGTCTACTTCTGAACCACATTCTGAAGCAGATCGTTGAGTTTTTATCACGCTGCATCAGCAGCACTGAAACAAGGAGCAGGCCAACAGCAGATAATGCTGACGTAGTCATAGCTATGTTTCCCTTCGCGTTGTATCCTGTTCATTGGATAACCCGACTGTGGCTGTTGTACTCTTTAGCCAACTTGTAATTTTGGTAGCTTGTTCCATTCGCTTTCGGCTGCTATGCTTTCCTTCCGCTTGGCCGCACCAGACTGGTATTTTCTCCTCGATCACGTTCACGTTCCGCCATGGCTCAACCAGGTCCACACAAAGGCATTCCTACAATAGAAAGCAATATTTCAGCAGTTGACAACTAACACACCTTAATAATAATAATAATAATTGAGATATATTAACGTGGATTGATAAGACCTAGGCTTGTCGAGTATCTCTCCACGGCTCAGATTATTATTGCGAGGTGTGTCTCTCTGGTGAGGAAACCGGAGAACCGGAGGAAACCACCGTGTCTCGCCATGACACATGATTTACATATGCACCGGTAGATTCGAACCCACTCCGCCGAATCCACATAGAGGTGACCAGCCAGCAACCTTACCACTCTGCCACCGAGACACACCTTATAAATATAATAAAATATTATCCGGTGTGTAAACTTGAATTACACAATTATAGTATAACCACCCAGCAGTACGCCTGCGCAGTACATAGCAAACATAGATTCAGGCGGGCGTGTAATTTTCAAAAATGAAATCGAGACGCCATAGCTTGCTGGATTGGGAAAACCCTCACTTTTTCGTGTGACTATTTCTGTGGTAGACCTTAAGATTCGCTCTTATGATCAGTGGAAAGGAAAAAAAGTAAGTTCAAAGATGTAAAATAAATGATAAACATAACCAAACAGATGCCAAATTAACAGGATATTGAGTATTTGTTTCGTGATTCACTGACCATTTACACAAACGAACTAGATTTTTTCACAAACAAACAAAAAGGGGAAATAGCAGAATTTCTTGTAATCTTTGCATTTGCGCGGGGCCCTGGGGCGCGTGGCCCGGGCCGTGGCCCTGTGGCCCTGCCCAAATCCAGCCTGATCTGAGGGAATATCAACAAAAATAATGACACATTTTATTTTTTACTTAATTCGTCCCTAATTACTCGAGCCGATTTTTGATTTAGGTTTTATCTTCAAATGGTAGTCCTTCAAAAATAGGGTGTCTATTTACCGTCATTTTTATGAGGAGTGCCAGTTGGCAACATACGCAATGGGAAAAATCTTGCAGGCAGAGGAACAATTGTATGTGAACCAATACGTCTTGGCAATGAATCTTCGTCGGTGGATCGGTCAGAATGAAAAGCATCGTATCCAGTGCTTCGATCCTAGCGATCCCTCGTCGCCTACCGGCTGTTATCTTCCAAAACGAAGTTTTTGCAAGATATGTTAGTCAGTCTGTATGTTTTTTTATTATTTTTTTATTTTTTTAATTTTATTTTTTGTTTGTAATCACGAAAAAAAATTCTGCAGAGCACAATTTTCATTGAAATTTTTGTAACTTCGCATATCAGAGGCCTATGGAGTCCCTTTCAGCGCACAAAATCTGAAGGTCAAAGGTCAAGGTCACTTGTCGCAAATCAGGGTAATCGACAAAACCCTTATTTTGAGTAATTTTGATCGGATCGTCTTCAACTTCATGGGAATATAGTTCATGGTCTGGCGCTCAGCTGATTAATTTTGGTGCGATTGGCCTTGACCTTCATGTGTTTTTTTTGTTTTTTTTTTTGTCTGTAATCACGTATAAATCACTCTGCAGAGCACAGTTTCATTGAAATTTTTGTAACTTCGCATATCAGAGGCCTATAGAGGTCCCTTTCAGCGCATAAAATTTTGAAGGTCAAGGTCAAAGGTCAAGGTCACTTTGTCGCAAATCAGGGAGTCGACGAAACCCTTATTTTTGAGTAATTTGATCGGATCGTCTTTAAACTTCATTGGAATATAGTTCATGGTCTGGCACTCAGCTGATTAATTTTTGGTGGCAATTGCCTTGACCTTCATGGTTAGCGCCTAAGGTCAAACATATTTTACCCAAGGTCAAATTTTCAAGTTTTAGGAACCATATCGTGTTAGTACCTCAAATTGAACACCTCGATGAGTGCTTTCTAGATATATCAGCGTAGACATTTGACGTCATTTGGTGACGTTATGAGGCAAACGCATATTTTCATGGTTACTCTGTAGAACGATTCTCATCGGAATCTCTCGTAGGCAGATATTCCTCAAGGAGTCGCTCCTGGTGGATAGCAGCTCTGTTCACCTCAGTGTGACCTTAAAGAAGTCACACGTGGTCACCTTTGGCAGATACGGGTCACCCTAAGGGTGACATGGTTTATTTGTTTGTTTGTTTGTTTGTATGTAATGGACAGCTCTGAGGCCAGAGGAGTCAACCGATTTTGATGAAACTTGACAGTAGGTTCATACCAGGATCTAGTTGTATGCTTTGAGCACCGTTGCTATGGACGCTACCGTTGCCTAGCAACGGACTTTGAAATTTTTGAAAAATCCCCAAAAAATTTTTTTTCGAAAATCAAAATCGGCTTCCGCG
>CM068961.1:19584755-19597676 GCA_035128595.1 Eptatretus atami | reverse complement strand
AGATGAAGCAGGTACAGTGGTTGGTGGTTGCTGGATATTTCTACATACTCGCACTGGTTGTGTTCAAAACCCTCACAATCTTTCTTCGAATCACCAAGGGGACGTGTTGTTTGATCCGGGGATGTCAAATTTCCGCCGAAAGGCGGAAATCCGACTTTTTCATTGCGCAAGTTGGGTCCTGTGATTCGTTCAAGATTTGCAATAAAAATCATGGGGGGGGGGTAGGGGTCTTCTCTATCCAGGGTAGGGCAAAGACTATGGAAGCTCAGTCAAAAACTCAGAAAGTTCGCTGAACAAGCCGCTGGCGAAACGCGGCACTCGCGCGCTCCCGGTCCAGACGAGACGCATGCCATACGGCTGTCTGAGAATCGTTAATTTATGCGCTAAACTTCCCGCGCTCTATCAGCGGTCCAATTTCACGGCGATAAAACCAGCATCGAGGTTGCTACGCGACATCCCCGCAATCTTTTATGAATGAACTCATTCACTACAGCTCGTACCTAGACCATATTAGGAACAGCATGACCTGATCATTCCAGTATCACGTGGCCGTGTGAGTACGTGATGTGTTAGAATGTTGGCATCCCATATAGTAGGCTCTTAGTTTCGTTGTACTATTCATGGCAGTGCATGGTATTGTGATTAAATCGTCATGTCTGCATATCAACGACCTGATATCGTTGAAGCAACCGCATTAGAATCGGAAGCTAATCGTGTTGATAAGGAAGCCGGTTAAAGAACCGTTGGCGATGGACTGGCTGGAAAAAAGGCCGATGACGGCGGAGATCGTGGGAAGACGTTGGTGAAACTCAAGACTGCTGGCCGTGCTGTTTGTATTATCTGCAACTCGAGTTGGCTTACGGCAGTCGGGGATCGGTCGTTTTAACAAAGCATGCCACCCCCGGCAATGTGAAGGCTGCCAAGGCAGTGAAAGGAAATTATCGTATTCCAGGTAAGCCCCTCCCCGGCCCAAAAGCCTATCATAACCCCTATATCATAACGCCCACGGCCTTTGGCGCCTTAGAACACGTGCTCGAGTGCAGCGCCATTACGTACGGAAAATATAAACTAACATTAACCAAACGATCTTTGCGGACGCCTGCACGTGGCATGGTGGACCATCTGTGTTTTGGTCTTGTTCCAAGTGCCTAGCTAGCCCCTTTTTGGCTGGTCTGCTCAGAGGTCAAGGTTAAAGGTCAAATTGGGGTGAACTCTTGATAATTTATCATAAATGCAATTTTATATTGGCTATCAAATGAAAGTGGTTTGGGGTCAATTCCTTCCACAATAACAGAGATATTTCAATTTTGAATGTTCAGAATAAATGGAAAATCTGAAGAAATTGCTGCACGAAATTGTCAATAACTCCTTAATCGCTTGACTTTCAAAAACATTCATATTTCCTTGGAAAATGAATGTTTGAATTTCGAATTGCCATGACACCAGTTGGGTAAACTTCTCTGGTGCCGTCATGACTATTTTATGTCCTCTTTCAGGTTCAATGCCGGTTACAGCTGCTAACAACGAGACCATCACTAAAACGGTTGCACCAGTCCAGGATCGAGTTACAACAGCTGACATTGGTGTGTGGATTCGTCTGTGAAAATTCATTGCCATTTACTCTGGTGCCAAAAGTGATCGAATTATCAAAAACTTTAGCTAAAGACCCAAAGGCTCTTGACTTATTATCAATGAATCGTGTGTCTGCCTCGTACAAGACCAGGCATGGATTGGCAAAGACACTGGAGGAAGAGACTCTGCAGCAGTTGAGAACGTGCTTTTTCTCGCTGAACATGTGAGTCTCACTCTGAGAGTCTCAAAAGGATTCTGCGATTCTCGTGAGTTACTTCTGCGAAACTACCAAAACGGTTGTGGTGAAACATCTGGCATCTATTGATGTATGCACATGGATAGTAAATCTCTACATGATGAGATTGTTGCATGTTTGAGGCAAAGGACATTCCATTTACCAACTTGATGTCTATGCTCTTGGATTCATGCAACGTCATGCGTGGCTCCAAGACTGGCTTTGAAACTCGCATCCGTGGAGAGAATGCCCCACACTTGTTAGACATTGATGGTGACACCTGCCACCATGCACATAATGCTGCAAAGTATTCTGCAAACCATTTGGTGGTTGGTGTGAGTCATTATTCACATTATTCAACATGAATTGAAATGGTCTGTTGATCTGAGAGAACTGTATCAGGAGGTGTGTACTCTCGTTGATGTCCAATTCAACATGCCTGAACGATTCATCAGCCATCGCTGGCTATGGCCTACGACTTGAGTGTGGATACTGTGCGTCAGCTTGATGCCCTCACAGTTTTCTACTATGGCTTCTTACCCAAGGCACTCGCCCTCAATATCAAGCACTGTTGGCTGAAATCTATCACAGGAAATTGGTGACTGAAACTGCACAGGCCAGAATCCGAGAAATACATTCCACTCTTGAGAAGAAGAATATGACCGAAGATGAAAGAAACGCAAACAGAACATCTTGGATCGTTTGTTCTATGTGAGAAAAAAGATGCGCCTCATCTTGGAGGTTTATGTTGCAGTGTTACCTCTCCTCAAGAAGTATGTAGTGCTGTTCCAAACAAGGTCTCCCATGATTCACAAAATCCATGACGAGATCTGTAGTCTTCTGAAGGAGTTCCTAGCCTGCTATGTGAAGCCCCAGGTGATTAATGATCTGTCCTACAGAAGGCTACAATCACTGCAAGTTGGCCCAGGGAATGCCCAAAACTTGTTGAGGTTAAGATATGTTCATGGGAAAAGCAAGTCCATCTTGAACTGTCTACATCCATCCAACACGACTGTCAAGGACTTCAACCAATCTGAAGGAAGCCTTTAGCACATGTGGGATCCTCTTGAAGAAGATGCCGATATGATCCCATCTCCCTGCAGCATCAGCTATTGACCCAACCTGTAGAGGCCATGATGTGACTGTGAAGCTATGTTGCGACTTCCAGACTTGATGACCATGTCTTGAATGAGGAAGAGAAGGTTGCCTATGACCTTGAGGTACGACAGTACCATGTAGATGCAAACTTGGCTGCCCCAGAAGATGGATGGCGAATTGATGAGTGGGTGGGCAAACCAGGTCTTCAACAAGGAAAGTATACCTCGCTAAGTAAACTTGTGAAGGCACTTCTGTCTTGCTTCCATGGACCCCAAGTTGAAGGATCCTTCAATGTCATGGAGACGTTATATCATCCAAAACAGCAAGAGTTGCACCGGAGACATACAGTGCTATTCAGACTGTAAAATATTCACTGAGGGCATCTGGAAAGTCAGCAGTGGAATACTTTAAGAGGGATGACCCAAAGTTTGATCCGGTTAATGTTACTCTGGTCAAAAACATGCGCACAGCCTACAAGGTGGAAAAAGAGGCTCAGTTGAAAAGAGACAAGGAGAGAAAAAGAGACTGGAAGCTATGGCTCTGAGTCAGAGAACCACCACTAGTGCCACTAAGAGGAAGGCGAAAGAACTTAGTATGCGCAGCAAAGACTGCTAGACTTGCCCATCAGAAGAATCTGATGAGGAAGTAGCCTGTCTTGTTCGGATGTGTTTCTTGTTTCTGTCACAAATGCTGTTCCCTTTTAAATCTGGTTTGACTGTGACTACTTACTAGTAAATACTTGTTTATCGACTCTAGACATTGGGCTCTAAAACATTGTGATGTTACGGAAACCAATTTCAGGAGGAGTTATGCTGCTGACTGCTTTGATATTGCAGGACTGATTTGTCTGACAAACATAGACAAAAACAGACTTAAGTTGAAGGTTTTATTTTGATTTAGAGTGAGTATAGGAACCCAATAAAAATCATTTTTTGGATGCTTCAAATCAATCCAAAGCTATCTTAGAATTAGAAAATTTTCTGGACGAGGGGGGATACACCCCCTTCGTGCCCCCCTCGGGCTTCGCCCTCACTTCAGACTTTTTCCTATATTCTGTTGACATCCCTGTTGATCCGATCAGCCAATCTTCAGATTAACCGTGACGTCATTACGGCTGAACTAATCAGCGTCTACCTTATTGAGACCTGCGTATAAAGCACGCGCCTTCACTTCCTTTTTCACTTGCCTGCCGATTTTTTTAACCCTGAAGAGTGCAGCACGAAAAGCTTCGGTCACTATTATGTCGTGTTTGTTTGTATCCATATATAAAAAAATATATATGCACATATCGCTGATGACCTTTTCAACCTTCTCCCCAACAACTACTCCTGAAATATCCTTGCTCTTACCTTGTATGTTGCATTTGTATCATCAAATCCTTGACAGCATGCCCTTGCTTCATTCATCCTTCTTCTCAAAACGGCCACAGATAATAACAAAAAGTCATTCATTATTATCGCTAATTATGAACTCATTATTTAAGTCATTCAGTCCCAAAAACATTTCTTTTCCTCGTTTCTTTTCTTTCTTTTTTGTAAATCATTCAATCCCAAAATTGTTTCTCTTCTCATGCCGTCCTGCTCTCGTTGACCTAGGGAAAGCATATGATCGAGTACCAAGAGCAGTTGTTGAATTACCCCACCCCAATTCCTGCAACTTCCAAATTTCCAGTTTCCCCTCCTGAGAGTCTCCGTCTGTGTCCATCTTGTCTACCCCATACATCCTCTTCTGTCCCCCCTCCCTCCCGCCCCATCATTGCTCCCCACACCCATTGTTTGTCCAAGTCTATTTCTATCTTTGGCCTTTAGCTCTGCTGCTGTCCCCCCCCCCCCCCCCCGTCTCTCTTTCAACTGTTCCTTTTGTCCTAATCCATTCCGTGTACTTGTACTAGCTCTTTCACAAGGAGTGTATACAAAAAAAAAGGCAGTGAGTGCCTGACAAAATGGTAAAACTAGTCAATGGAATGGATACAAAATCATGAACTCAGGTAAAGACCAACTTAAGATGCACTGAAATGTTTGAAGTCAAGGTAGGATTATAACAAGGGATCAGTTTTGAATCCTCCACTGTTTGTGATAATGAAAGATTGCGATTCCCATGCCAACGGAGGCCATGGTGAATTGTGAAGAAGGAGAAAGGAAAGAAAGCATACAATGGCATTGTTCAATATGTGGAAAAGAGTTGGACGGAATTCAATTCAATGTCGGCAGTGTTATAAATGGTGTCCCTGGAGGTGCAGTGGTATCACTGGAAATGGTATAACGAAAAGTTAGATTTTCAAATGTAAAAGATGTGAGGATGAATCATTTCAGGTAAAAGATTAAGAATTTTTAAAAAAATGTCACGAAGTTCAGGATTTAATTTAGAAAAGGTCAAAATTTTCTGTGACCTTGGAGACATGATAGAGGCATTGGGAGGAGCAGAATTAGCCATCAGATTGATAATAAAGTCAGACTTGCATAAGTGGGGACAACTATGTGACATAATGAAGTATGGAAGCATCCTATTATGTGTAAAAGTTAGAGATAACAAGTAAAATAGATGTTAAATGTCAGAGCCCCTGTTGTTTTAGTAATTTTGCTTTTCGGAGATAAAGGGCTAGCCCACATTTATGTACAACTAAAATTGCTACCAGTCGGCCATATTTGATCAGATCGCAAAATAAAGTGAATTGCACGTGTATGCCATCATGTACCGTGCTTGTTCCAAGTTTGAACAAAATCGGACAATGCATGTCTGAGAAATGGTTGGGGACACATTTAAGTAACAAAATGGCTGCCAGTCAGCCATCTTTTTAACTGATCTCCAAAAAAAATGATGTGCTTATGTAAGCCATCATTCTTTATCTGGGTGCCAAGATTGAACATGATCAGTAAATTCATGTCCGAGAAATGGTTGAGGACGTGTTCAACATCAGGGTTTTTTTTACAACTAAAATGGCCACCAGTCGGCCATCTTAGATCTGACCTCAAAAAAAAAACGACATGTTTATGTAAGCCATCATTTCTTATCTGTGTGCCAAGTTTGAACAAAATTGGTAAATGCATGTCCGAAAAATGGTTGAGGACGTGTTCGACACCGGGTTGTTTTTTTTAACAACTAAAATGGCCGCCAGTCGGCCATCTTGGATCTGAAGTCGAAAAAAAAATGACATGCATATGCAGACCATCATGCGTTGTATTTCTGCCAAGTACGAATAAAATTGGTCCATACATGTCCGAAATATGGTTATGGACGCACGCATGCACGCACGCATTCACACATGGACACGAAACTCGAGACCAAATCCATAAGCCCCCATTTCAGACGACGTACAACGGGGGATAATAAAGGCTGCATAAGACCAGTATTGATGTGTGGAAGAGAAACGTGGACAATGTGGATCGAAGATGTAAAAAGAGTGGAAACTAGAAGGGCACTTGGTAGAGCACATACCTCCGCCAGGCTGATTAGTTTACATTTTGTATCCCACTCATAGGCCGGATCTGGATTCTGACCGAAACTAAAATTAAGGAGCTTTCTTGTCACCTAACCAACTAATCCACCAAGTTTTGTCCCAATCTGTTGATAACTTTTTGAAATATTGTGCTATATATTGTTTTAGCCCTATCACTCAATGGTGAAGAATCACTTTAAAAAAATTCGAGTATCCGGATCTGGATCTTCACCAAAATCTAATCAATTCTTCCTTGTTACATACCCAACCTGCCCACCAAGTTTCATCCGAATCCGTCCTAACATTTTGAGATATCCTGCTATATGTCGTTTTAGCCTTATCACTTAATGGTGAAGAATCGTTTTAAAAAGAATTCTCAGATCCAGATCCGTATTCAGATCTTCACAAAAATCTCATCATTTCGTCCTTGTCACATATCGAAGCGCTCCACAAAATTTTGTCCAAATCTATCCACAACTTTTTGAGATATTTTGTTCACAAACAAACAAACAGAGACAGATAGGGGTGAAAACATAACCTCCTTTCACCTTCGTTGGTGGAGGCAATAACAGATATGAGAATAATACGATATTTGAATTGATTGCCTCAGAAAGAATTCCAATCTCAGAAATCAGGAAGAGATTAAATATCAATACCTTTGAGGAAGAACTTAGGAAGAGAAGACTTGGTCGGTACGGTCATGTGCAGCCAAGGTCAGAAGATGAAGCTGTAAAGAAAGCAACAAAGCTCGTGGTGGAAGGAAGAACACCGAGAGAACGTCCTACACAGACATGGATCGGAAATGTCAAGAAAGACCTGGAATGTTTAGGATTGCATGAAACTGATTCATTGGATTCATCCATATGGAGGAGGAGAGGAGGAGATTGGGACCATACTCTGTGCAGAGTGTTGGTGCTGCTTAAGCAGTCTCCTTGGCTATTGGGCACAATCCTGGATGGGTCACCACTCTGACACAGGATACCAGCATGCTGGCACTCATTTTGCCGACCTCAGAAGGATGACAGGCCGAGTTAACCCAACCTGGTATTAATTCAAAAACTGAGCGGGATTTAAACTCAGGAACCCAGGATACAAAGCCCGCCATCATAACCATTATGCCAACACCAGGCATATCCATATGGAGGAATGCCATAATTTGACCAACCCCGAGAAAAAGGGGGAAATGGTCATATAAAGTTCCTTGTTATTATTGTATCTCCCCTTTTCTTCCGCCTCCCCTATCCTTCCACAACTCAAATGTTTTAAATGATGATTTTAAAATATTTAAACTTCCTACACTCTCATTTTCAAATGTCCTCCCCTACTGCTTCCTTTTCTTTCCTTCCTTTCTGTTTCATTCCTGGATTGCTAGCAAACCCACGCCCCGTTTTCCATCACGGTCATACAGTACTGTCTGAGCCATACATCACTGGAACAAAAATCCCTTCATCTCTCTCAGCATGTAAGTTCTTCTATTTTATTTCTTTCTTGGTCATAAATTTGAAATTGATCAACCCGCCTGTGCTGACAAAGATCCAAGTCGTGGTGCACAATTATATTTGCATAATTTGTGACAAGGTCGTAAAGATAGCCTGTTTTCATTGGCATAAAATGGAAATTTGCTTCCATGCAAGAACTTTCTATATACTTATTTCCAGCATTGTCTAACAGCTTGTACTTAAATTGCATCTCGGACAAGGACGTCGGTGCACTTCACATAAATTACATGGACATTCAGACGATAGACAAATCATCCAAGTTTTTGGCACGTCAGCTTGGGGTCCCAGCATCATGAATTATGTTCTCAGATGGGAACACTAACATTTATATTTTAGATGCAATAGGCATATATCCCTCTAAAAATAATTTCTGTCAAATATCTTCCAAAACTCGTATATACATGAAATCAGTGTGAGTTCCTGAGAAGTTTTCTGACCAATCCTTCATCAAAGGCCCAAAGGAGTTAAGTGCATTCAAGTAATCTGTCAGGGTCACTACCCCTTTCGTGTTAATGGCAGTCTTAAACAAAATGTCCCAGGCTGATACTGATATTTGTTCAACGGAAGTTCAATGGCATCCCAAATGAGAACCTAATTTTTTTTTTTCTCAGAACTTGTATCATATTGGATTGCGCAGTAAATATCGATAAATACAGTTTGTAGATAAATTTGGTGAAGATATTTTAAAAAGATAACCCAGCCGATATACTATATAGTACTGTCGGACCCCGCTATTCATTGATTCGCTATCCGTGGACCCCGTGTATTCGCAGTTGATAAAATGGGACCTGCTTCGACATTCACGGCGCTGTGCTTCTCGTATTCGCAGTTTTCTTTTTGCATATTCACGGATTTTTTTGTATGCGTTTCCGCGGTCGGTTTTTCACGGAATTTTTTTTTATTTTCCTTCATGAATCACGAACTGCCAGGAACCTATCCCCCATTTTTCCATTGAATCAATGCCCCGCTATTTGAGGATTTACTATTCAAAGCATTTTCCAGGAACATATCTCCCACGAATAGCGGGGTCCGACAGTATATCAGAATTAGTTGCAGTCCATGAAAAATACCGAACTGCTAATTGCTAAAAGCAGTGTCATATGCTACACCACTACCTACATTATCTATTAGCCCACATCGGCATTTGAAGCTTCTTTTTTGCTTTTTTGCAAACAAAGCTTGTCACCATGACCACATCCTCCACAAAGAAAATCAATCCACCGACGCGTTTCCAGCTCAGTACAGACTTGATTCATCCAAAAAGTCAGAGTAGACAGTAGAGTGGATTTCCCTACTTTCTAAGCACAGTTTGGAAAGACTATGTAGACTGAATGATACGGTTCATAGAGTGACAGCTGAAACTGCTTTTAGCAGTGGGTGGTTCTACGTCTTTCACAGACTTGAACCCAGCTGAGAAATTGCATTTTCATTTCAATATAAATGTACTTACTTGCATATATACTTCATTACTACTACGACTACTACTACTACTAGTACTAACTACAATATTACTTGGTCTGATGCACCATTCATCACATATGGCGGATACAATTTGTCTCCAAACAGTTGTCTTTGGTGAGTCTGAGTACCTCATCCCATTCGATGTCCATTTTGTTTCAAGTCATTGGAGACTGTTTATTTCCAAGTCGTCCTAGGTCTTCCCAGTTCTCTATTCACTGTTGGTTTCAAGTCAAAGACTTATCTTGGGAGTCTGGTTCCTTACATTCTTACCATGTGCCGAAACCATCTCGGTCGTCGTTTTTCCAAACTTCATTTGCAGGTTTCCGTTTTGTCATTTTCTTGTATGCGCGTTTCCAACACCCGTTTGCCAGCTTGTTCTCATAAATTTCTGGAGGCTCCTGTAATCCATGCCATCAAAGCATTCTTTGCATTTTCCATTTAACAGGCCATGTTTCTTCTCCATTCAATGTCACAGATATGACACTGCTGTGGTAGAGCCAGATCTTAGTTCCTGTGATAATTTTTATACACTTTTTCTTCGTCCTTGGGTTTCCTCCTTAACTCCAAAACCAACAAACCAAGCAGCCTGAAACTTTACATGCATACTAAGAAAACTCCAAGGAAGTGCAAGAGTGAAACTTGGGTGTTTGAGTTAATTAAAACACCCGTTTTGAAGATAATTAATGGCCTGATTCAATTATGTTTTTCCTGGTGTTGGCTGAATGGTAGGGTGATGAGCTTTGGATCCTAGGATCCTGAGTTCAAATCCCACTTGGCTGTTGAATTAATACCAGGTGGGGTTGACTGCCTGTTGGCGCAATTATTAGAAAATGGAAGAAGTTCAAGATAACAGTCATTCTCCCTCAGTCTGGGGCTCCATGCAAGATCTCACCTCCGTGGAGCCTCAATGATCATGAGAGGTGAGGGATCAGCCCAGAACTACACAGCAGGACCTGGTCAATGACCTGAAGAGAGCTGGGACCACAGTATAAAAGAAAACCATAATTAACACACTACGCCGTTATGGATTAAAATCCTGCAGTGCACGCAAGGTCCCTCTGCTCAAGCCAGCTCATGTCCAGGCCTGTCTGAAGTTTGCCAATGACCATCTGGATGATCCAGAGGAGGAATGGGAGAAGGGTCATTGGTCTGATGAGACCAAAATAGAGTTTTTGGTTTAAACTCCACTCGCCGTGTTTGGAGGAAGAAGAAGGATGAGTACAACCCCAAGAACACCATCCCAACCGTGAAGCATGGTGGTGAAACATCATTCTTTGGGGATGCTTTTCTGCAAAGGGGAAAGGACGACTGCACCGTATTGAGGGAGGATGGATGGGCCATGTATCGCGAGATCTTGGCCAACAACCTCTTCCCTCAACAAGAGCATTGAAGATGGGGCGTGGCTGGGTCTTCCAGCATGACAACGACCCGAAACACACAGCCAGGGCAACTAAGGAGTGGCTCCGTAAGAAGCATCTCAAGGTCCTGGAGTGGCCAGCCAGTCTCCAGACCTGAACCCAATAGAAAATCTTTGGAGGGAGCTGAAAGTCTGTGTTGCCCACGACAGCCCCGAAACCTGAAGGATCTGGAGAAGATCTGTATGGAGGAGTGGGCCAAAATCCCTGCTGCAGTCTGTGCAAACTGGTTAAGAACTACAGGAACATCTGCTCTGTAATTGCAAACAAAGGTTTCTGTACCAAATATTAAGTTCTGTTTTTCTGATGTATCAAATACTTATTTCATGCAATAAAATGCAAATTAATTATTTAAAAATCATACAATGTGATTTTCAGGATTTTTGTTTTAGATTCCGTCTTTCACAGTTGAAGTGTACCTATGATAAAAAATTACAGACCTCTACGTTGCTTTGTAAGTGGGAAAACCTGCAAAATCGGCAGTGTATCAAATACTTGTTCTCCCCACTGTATATGATTTAATGCATTCACTGCTCGACCTCACGCTCTGTTCCCCAGAGGGACTGCCTACCCATAGCATCTGCCAGATCTGTGTCTATATTTTTGGAGGTTTCCCGAGGTGCTCTACAGGGAATCAAAGCAAATCTGGTGAAAAACTGACGTGTTTTAAAGAAATTTACATTTGCACAGACCCCAAACCGATGTAACACGTGACGTGTGCACAGACGAGCAGGCAAGATGGCGGATTATCTGCAATGTTTACATCACGGGCGACAAGGCTATGTCCCTCCTCCATAGATACACAAGATTATGTGAAATTCCCAAATAATTCAACTTATCTTTTTCGACTGTTTGGAGAATTACATTGAGTGAACAAAAAATTTAGGAACGTGCCAAAATTAACCAGCTTCAGTGAGCTATATGATTTAATGCATTCACTGCTTGACCTCATACCCTGTCCCCCAGAGGGACTGCCTATCCATAGCATCTGCCAAATCTGTGTCTATATTTTCAGAGGTTTCGCGAGGTGCTCTACAGGGAATCAAAGCAAATCTGGTGAAAACCCGATGCTTTAAAAAAAAGTTATAACGTTTGCGTGGACCCCGAACCAATGTACTACACATACGAGCAGGCGAGATGGTAGATTACCTGCAATGTTTATTTCACGGGCGATTTAACTTTGCAATGTCTCCATGGTTGTTCTGCATTAAGCTGCAACTCTTTTGTGGATGAAGTAATTTTATATCATAAATTCATTTTATTTCATTAACTGCTGCGTGCACGGTGAAGACCGGCTTTAAAGTTAAAGGGATCCATATGATATGCAGCGACAGCCTAGTCAAGCGTTCCTTATCAACCATTTAATTGGAGTGCTTGCATGAGTGCTTAATCTACTTGCCTAACACCTTACAGTCGATAGCGGTACTGCACTACGTTCCTCTGAGCGAATCGTTCACTCACTGCGAACACTTTTGCCCGCTACGTCATCCAGGGTGAGTGTTTTGTGCTCCGTCAACCTGAGCGAGTGCTAAGTGCTCCATCACCCTGAGCAAGTGGTTCATGCTCTGTCACCCTGAGCGAGGGATTCTTGCTCCATCACCCTGAGCGAGTGGTTTGTGCTACATCACCCTGAGCGAGTGGTTCGTGCTCCGTAACTCTGAGCAAGTGGGTCATGCTCCATCACCCTGAGCAAGTGCTAACTGCTCCGTCACCCTGAGCGAGTGCTAACTGCTCTGTCACCCTAAGCGAGTGGTTCATGCTCTCTCACCCTGAATGAGTGGTTCTTGCTCTATCACCCTGAGCGAGTGGTTCTTGCTCCATCACCCTGAGCTTCTGGTTCTTACTCTGTTACCCTGAGCGAGTGGTTCGTGCTCCGTCAGCCTGAGCGAGTGGTTTGTGCTTCATCACCCTGACCCTGAGCAAGTATTTCGTACTCCTTCACCCTGAGCGAGTGTTTAGTGCTCCACCGCCCTGAGTGAGTGGTCCATACTCCATCATCCTGAGGGAGTGTTTAGTGCTCCGTCACCCTGAGCGAGTGGTTCGTGCTCCGTCACCCTGAGTGAGTGGTTCGTGCTCCGTCACCCTGAGTGAGTGGTTCGTGCTCCATCACCCTGAGCGAGTTGTGAAATAACACCTGATTTCCGAGCCGTTTGCCATATTAATGTGTTTTCTAAATTACCGAGCCAAATTTTTTTTGTCCACCTG
>CM068961.1:19570557-19584730 GCA_035128595.1 Eptatretus atami | reverse complement strand
AAGAGGAGAGATTCGCTTGTTGAACTTAGATTTTCTTCGGTTTTTTCTCCAAGCCCAACGATGGCGCCCAACCGCCCTCGCACCTTCTCTAAGGCTTCTGGCAGGAGGAACCGAAGCGCCAAAGGAAGGTCTGGACGCTTCTCTATATATATGGTATATGTGTAAAGGAGTGCTCGATATATGACTCGGAGAAGGAAAAAAGGTTTGCCGCCGTTGTGACAGCAAGCGGGTGCTCAAACCAGCACATCAAAACCTGTATCTCTTAGTTACAGACTAGATCGATCTTTCTCTGAACCTGCAAACCCTACTCAGCTGCCAAATCCGACAGACCAAGAGCCTGAGTCGATCTCCGGCACCTCAAACCCAATCACTGCCAAAACCGATCAGACCAGTCGAGATCGATTTTTTTGTGTGTGTTATGTGCGTTCTCATTCATCGCGGATTTTTCACTAGCGGGGGGAGGTTTGGAACGTAACCCCGCTGTAGAAAAACGGCGGGATTACGTATAACACAACATTACATACATATATAACACATACATACATACATTTTAATTCTATCATACATCTACATACATATATACAATATAACATATATACACATACATATAACCACATACATATATACACACCTACATACATACATAATATCTATCTTATTAACATATTATACACATCACATATCATATATACAGCATATAAATTTACACAATACATACTTAACAGCATTTACAACGATACATATATACAGCATACATATATTTAAACACAACATACATACATATATAACACATACATATATACACTACATACATACATTTATATAGTCACATACTATATATAACACAATACATATATACACAACAATATTACACACATACATATATACATAATACACATACTACATATATAACATAACATACATACATATATACATTAGAATACCGTTTTTATTCTCGCAATTTCCAAGGAGGTGTCTGGTTTGTTTGATAATTGTATCCTGTATCGCTCAAGTCAGTGCTGTCGCTTGCACCATCAACTCCTGGAGATCGATCCACTGCACGAAATTAACAAGATCCAACTTTTCCCTTATCTACGGCTTTTTCAGACTTTAGTTATTGACGTTACTGCTCGAATTCCCTGACTGCTCTTCCCTGTCCGCTTAATTCAGAATTTCCTTGCAATTGTTTGTTTATGTAATTTGAGACAAAGGTGAGCCACAATAATCAAGGTTTTGGGAATAATTCCAATGGAAGTTGATGGTGGCAGGTCAATTCTCGGAAAACACACCACACACACACACACACACACCGACACACATTTCACACACACACACACACACACACACACACACACAACACACTTGTTAGTGAAGTGGTGCGAAAATCAGAAATTATGATAGCTTGGAAGAAGGATTTGGCCATCGGGCAAGTTATTTCTTCGGTAGAGGAAGTTAAGGAAGTCTGCATATCCTTCAATTTCGAAGTAGTTTATCAAACTGAAAGGTGACAAAAGGTATGCCAACCACTTTGAGAAAATCATATGTGTATGTCTGTATTCTGCTTCCTGAACAAAGGGCCCTAATTTCTTCCTGAGCAAAGGACAAAGGGCGGCGGTTAAGGCCCTGTCAACCTTGACGATTTTTTAAACCAAGCGTATGCCGACGTATGAAAAATTGGCTTAAAATGCGGCACAAGGTTCGAGAATTACGTATGGGTAAGTTTTTGTATACGTTAAGAAGCACGCTGGCATAACATCGTAGTACGCTGGCTAAAACGTCGTAGTATGCTGGTGCATACGTCGTAGTATGCCGAGTTGTTTAGAAACAATTTTCGATGCTTGAGAATTTTTCGACTATGCCAGCGTAATGACTCAGCACGTTCCGCGATAACGTGGCCAATAAGTTGTAGGCACGTTAACGCGATCGTTGACACACGTCGACATCATTCGTTAGCTGGTAAAGTTACTTCATAAGTCGACACGTCGAGGTTAATGGTTAGCGTCAGTGTTCCAGACTCGCTGTTTTTTTTCTTCTTTCTCGTGTATATGTAACGGTGAAATCGTTTAACAACTTCGATTTCTAGTGCGGTTATAATAATAATATATATTTAGCTGCCGCTCAACGATGTCTTTTAAATCATAAACCGGCACTATAAATCGAAAGTGTCAACATCACCGTCATACCGAAGAAAAAAAAAAAATAAAAAAAGAACAGGAGTCTGGGAACATGACGTTAACAAATTACCTCGACGTGGTTTCGCTTATGGAGTACTTCAGTCAACGTGTGTCGACGTGTGTCAACGATCCGCGTAACGTGCCTACAACTTATGGCCAGCGTATGCGGAACGTGTGTCATACGCTGAGTACGTCGAGAAATTTTCTAAATTGCTGAAATTTGTCGACGTACTACGACGTATGCCACGTACTACGACGTATGCCAGCGTGCTCTTAACGTATACAAAACTTACCCATAACGTATTCGACGTGTGCAGCTTGGTTCGGCAAATTTTCATACGTCGGCATACGCTGGCTAAAACGTCAAGGTGTGACAGCGGCTTCACATTTCGATGTCTAGTGCGGTTATGATTGAATCGTCGAGCACAGCCTATGAATAGCCTACGCCACGTGATCGTCGGCGATAACGCTGCCGCGCTATGCATAAGTTAGACTATCGTTGGGCATAGGTTGTGAACGCCGACAAACGCTCAGCATTCGTTGGTATAAGTTATCTAATGTATTGAACGTTCTGTGTACGTTTAATAAGTTATGCATACGTCCAACACGTTATTTTATACGCCCACAACTTTAAAAAAAACATCAAATAGTTCAGCGTACGCCAGCGTTTTAACATACTTTGATACTTGCCATACGCTGGCTAAAACGTCAAGGTGTACAGCCCCTTTGTACAGTAGACCTTTGTCAACACATAGTTGAGAAAATCTAAAGTTCGACTGTCCGTCGATATAGACTGACACCTATGATAACAAATTTGTTTCTGCTGGACACACAAGACTTTGCACATTGACCAGTTTTTCTACTCTCAATACGTTTGTGCTGTTTCTGCTTCGATTTCAATTATCAATTTTTTATTTAGATGCATGGCTTTGCTTGGTATCCCACCCCCCCCCCCTTTCTCCAATGAAATAACAGTCTTTGTGACATAGAGCAAAACACAAATTAGAATCACAGATAGTTTACTCGCACTGAATGTAATATCCCACCCCATTTTACTCTGTAAAATCAAAAGGAAGACACACAACAATGTTTACGTACTTTAGACTTGAAGTGATTGTGGCTCGGTATTTGTGTGCAAGTCCTGTCTGAATTGGTACAAGCATCTAAAGCAGCTCTAAAACTCAGCTATAAAACTGCTAGGTTCATGGCTTTGGAGTTATGGAGGACACACACACACACACACACACACCACACACAACACACACACACACACACACACACACACACAGGCATTTGATAACATGAGTTAGGAAAGTGAATTTTTTTTTTAATCATTAAGGCATCGTTGCGACCTGCATCAAGTCAAGTCTATGGTTGAGGCAGGCCAAAAGCATGACAACCTTCAGACCCCAGCAAAGTAATACCAGGATACGCCTTAAAACCCATAGAGAGCGGTGACCGAGGATGTGCCTGACAAAGGATTTAATTAACTTATGCTCCTAATTATCTTTAAAAGGGGTGTTTTAATTAACCCAAACATCAAAATTTCAGTCATGCACTTCCTTGAGATATTTAGTGTGCATGCAAGTTTCAGGCTGTGAGGTTTCATGGCTTTGGAGTTATGGAGGACACACACACACACACACACACCAACACACACACACACCACAACCACACACACACACACACACACACACTGAACATATATTAGTACACGAGCAAATATCGCTCGTCACTTCTCGCTGACGGGAATTCTAAAGGTGGAGGGAGAAAAAGGGGGGAAGTGAGGAGAGGGGAGAGAGGAGGGAGGGGGAGGTGAAGGAGGGGTGGGGGCTCGAGGAGGGTGGGGGATCGGAGGAGGGGTGGGGGAAGAGAAGACAGTGTGAGGTGAGAGAAAGGGAAGGCAGATGTGGCGGTAGAGCATTCATTACTGCCCGGACGCGTCCAGAGACAAACACCGCCGGACGCGTCCAGAGACAAAGATTCAATAAAACGTGGGCAATATTTTCAATCAAATCACAAAAGGACAAGAAATTAGAACAGAACAATTAAACTTATGGAGTATGTCTGTGTGACCAGGGCTTGATGTGCTCGTCTCCAATTCAGGTCTCCAGTTCGCCCAAGAGTTGGAGAACTATACATTGTGTCCACACTGGGTTTAAAAGCTCCAGCAGGTAAGGTTCATTCCAACGATTTTTCAACAGTTTTGTAAAACCAGGTATACATGCTTCCAGACATATGTTGTAGATAGCCGTTTTCCCCATGACATGAAACACAGCAATTTCCTCTAAGTTTGAGGAGAACACACCCTCTTGTTTTTTTGAGGCAATTTGAAGTTCAGGGAAATAGAGACTGAGTCTAACCACTTATCCACCCAGTCCACCCGATGTTTAGGGCCCTGTCACACCTTGACGTTTTAACCAGCAATGGCAAGTATAAAAATGTATGTAAAACGTTGCGTACGCTGAATTTTGATGTTTTTTTTTAAAGTTTTGGGCGTATTCTAACGTGTTGGTCGTATGCATAACATATTAGTAACGGCACAGAACGTTTCGTTGTGTTATTGATAACTTTTACCAACGAATGCTTAGCCTGTTGTCGGCGTTCACAACCTATGCCCAACGATAGTTTAACTTACGCATAGCGTGCTAAACGTATCGCCGCGAACTCGTGGCGTAGCCTGTTAAGAACCTGCCGGACGCCGATTTAAATCATAACGCCTGAGAATTTGAAGTGTCAACATCGCAGTCACACCTTGACGATTTTGCCAGCGTATGCCGGCCTATGAAAAATGTGTCTAAAACGCTAGGCGCACGTCAAATACGGTATAGGTAAGTTGTGTATACGTTAAGAGTAGGCTGGAAAAAATGAGTACGCTGTCATATTACGTGGTACGTGTATACGTCGTGAAATTTCAAGCATGCTGAATTTTACGACTTACTCGGCGTATGGCTAACCACGTTCCGCATGCGTTGTCATATGTTCCTGGCACGCTCCGCGATCGTTTACACACGACGGACACACGTTATTTGTAGGTTACTCATAAGTCGAAACACGTCAGGTAATATTTAACATACCGCAACCGTAATTTTCAAACCAATGGGTAACGTCTTTTAACCTATGAGTAGCGTGCTCTGAACCTATGTTTACGTGCTTGAAACCTATGAGTAACGTGCATTGAACCTATTTGTAACTTGCCTTGAACAATGACTAGCGTGCTATGAACCTATGAGTACGTGCGTTTAACCTATGTGTAGCATGCTTGAACCTAAGTATAACGTGCTTCTAACCTTTGAGTAACATGCATGGACTATGTGTAACGTATCTCAAACGCACATTGGCGTATGTAGAAAGAATTTGATTGACGTCTTCCGGACGACACAGCACTTACTGAACGTGTTTCTACTTAACATCTACCGTATAATGGTGTATTGGCAGCATTAAGGGGAATTGGTATATTACAAATGGGCTTCACAGGAGGAACCCGTCAGTGTTCCAGACTCCATGTTGATAGATGTAATGCCAGTAGTATCAGTAGTAGTAATACTAATTAGCAGTAGTTTGGTGTGCGTGACAGTAGTAATAGTGTAGTAGTATAGAGCATTGTAGTAGTAGTATGTCTATGTCAGTAGTAGTAGTAGTAGTAGTAGTAGTGTAGTAGTCTGTCAGTAGTAGTAGTAGTAGTTAGTAGTCGTAGTATTGTAGTGTAGTAGGTCCATGTCAGTAAGTAGTAAGTAGTAGTAGTAGTATGTCTGTCAGTAGTAGTAGTAGGTAGTGGTTGTAGTAGTAGCATTGGTAGTAGTAGTATGTCTATGTCAGTAGTATAGTAGTAGTAGTAGTATAGTTAGTAGTATGTTGTCAGTAGTAGTAGTAGTAGTAGTTGTAGTGGTAGTATTGGTAGTAGTAGTAGGTCCATGTCAGTTGTAGTAGGTGAGCGTGATGGGGAGGGTGTGGGTGATGATGGATCCTCTTATCGTCCACGGACAGGAGACTACTTTGCACCATTGTTTCGATGTTCTTTTCGGCTAATTTTTTTCGTCATTCCCACGATGAAATATTCTTTGTTTTACTTTTTAAAGTATTAAAAACGACTTTGACAAATGCATAATGTACTAGTAAGAACACAGAACGCTTCGATAACTTATACATAAGTTAACCGACGATTGTTTATCATGTTTTTAGGCGTCCACAACCTATGCCCACGATAGTCTAGCGTTGCATAGCATAATAATTCCCAAGCACGTTTATTCATAGGTTATAAATAAGTCACGGGTACCCTAAACATTACTTTGATGTGTTTCGACGTATGAGGAACTTTCAGTAGCGTGTGTGCGAAGTGTGAACAACGTTCGTGTAGCATGCTTACAAAACGTTACTCATAGGTTAGAAATAAGTTTCGGGTACGCGAATGTTACCTCTACGTGTTTCGACTTATGAGTAACATACAATTAACGTGTGTCAACGATCGCATAACGTGCCTACAACTTATGGCAGCATAGCGGAACGTGTGAGCCAAACGCGAGTACGTCGTAAATTTCAAGCATGCAAAATTTTTTGGACAACTAAAAGTACAACGTTTAACCAGCGTAATACGACTATGGTAGTGTTTTTCAGCGTGCACCTAACGTACACAAAACGTACCCATAACGTATTCGACGTGTGCCAGCGTTTTAGACAAATTTTTCATAAATCGGCATACGCTGGCTAATCTCAAGGTGTGACAGCCCTTAAGTCTATGAAAGGTTTGAATTACTGCTTTCAAGACATTTTCCACAATACGAGCAGAACGAACACCCAGTTTTTAATGAAAGTGAGCTTACAGGTAGCCCAGGCATTCAAGGATGGATGCAACAGGTCTCGCACTCTGTTTATTCAACACTGGTGAAACAATGCATAAACGACTGGAGGTTGAAATTCTGGAGAATAAAGGATTCCGAACTAATGGCTCATGTACAAACTTTTGGGCATCGTATGATAACCTCTAACGTTGCATTCCGAGGACTTGCCAAGCATTCAAAAGGCTCTGATGAAACTGGGGAGCTGAGACATGTCAACGTGTGGCAGGTCGATGAGGAAAAGTTCACGGTCATATTTCAGACTTCACTTTCTGCAAACAGGCGTTTGTAGAGGTCGCCAAGGAACACACTCACTGTACAGTAAGCGCTTAATCGTGGAAATCCGGAATGCCATTATCCGACTGATATGCATCAGATTTTGACCACCCGCATTTTCGGGGTCTGCAGACCACGTTGGGCCCAGCCAATGGTGGGCCACCCCAGAAAAAAATTCAGTCAGAACGCTCTGAATGCTGTGACCAAGTTCTCGGAGGTTCAAGTGGGATAACTCTATGCCAATAAATGGAACCACCAGGTTGTTTATGATTGAATACCCGTGTCTTAAGCGAGAGAAGTTGGTACAATCTTCTCCACCTTGCACAGTTTTCAATTAATTTTTTCCAGAAGTTCTCCCAATTTTTTTGTTCATACGCTCAATTCCTAGAAATAAAGCCTAAATATTTAAACCCTCACTATTCCACTGTATTCCTCCTGGTAAAACAGGCAGGGACGAGGAAGGCAATCTGGGGCCCACCCAAAAAGCTACACTTTTTTTTCCATTACCCTTGCAGTGGAAGCAAGCTCAAACTGGGTAAGGCAACGAGAGACCTCAGAACATCTTTTTGATTTGCAATAGCAAACAACATATCATCAGCATAAGCTGAAACAACGACTTTGGAGTTTTGTGAAAGAGAGACTCCTAACACGGAGTTCCGAAGTAAAACTAATAAAGGTTCAACGGATAGATTGTAGAACATGCCTGATAGCGCACAGCCTGACGGATCCTCGCTGAAAGGGGAAAGGGTAACAAAGACTATTATTAACCTTCAGCAGACAAGATGCATTTTGTACAATAACTTAACATAAGCAATAAATTTTTCTCCAACCCCTGTTCTCCTTAATACATCAAACAAAAAAAGAATGGTTAACACTGTCAAAAGCTTTTTCTGATCTAAAAGTAATAAACAAAACCAGGAGATGTAGTTCGACCGAGACTGATCAAGTCTCTCACAAAAAAATATTATCGTATATGGAACGTTCTGGAACCCAGTATGATTGATCAATGCCAATTAAGAAAGAGATGACTTCCTTTAGACGGGTTGCAAGTGCTTTTGACAATATTTTATAGTCCGTGTTGAGGAGTGACACAGGCCGCCAATTTGCGGTCTCATGCAGGTTTCCTTTCTTCGGAAGGAGACACAAAACTGCCCTCCGGCAGCTCAATGGCAATTCACCTTGTTCAACACTCTCCTGAAAGACCTCAAGAAGAGTAGGGCCTAGAATGTCCCAGAAACCCTTATAAAATTCAGCCGGAAGGCCGTCTAGTCCAGGGGCTTTCCCATCCTTGCTATCCTTGAGCGCAGCAGTAAGTTTCCCAAGAGAAATGCCAGGCTCAAGCAATTGTTGTTGGTCTTCAGACGAGAAGTGAGCTGTTCAAGCATCGCATTCCTGTTCCCCTCATTCACAGCTCATTTTGCGAAGAGTTTAGAAAAAGACTTGTAGTTCATGCTTGATATCACTCTGGAGGTCAACAAATCACCACCAGAAGAGCACAAAGCATGGATTTGTTGAGAGGTCTTGACCGTTTTTTCCAAATTGAAGAACCCTTTGTTTGGTGTGTCAAGTTGGATTTTTTCGTTCTGCAGTCGGACGAATGCACCGGCCGCCCGCTCTTTCACCATTTCAGCCAGAAGGGTCCTTTTCTCCGACAACTGCTGGACATTCATGCTAGACAATCCAGCTTTCTGCTCATAGATAAGTATATCGTTTTTTAAAGCAGATATCACACCAAAAGCATTGTATGTGCTGTAAGAGCAGTATTGTTGGCAAAACATTTGATTTGGGACTTTGTGCAGTCCCACCATTGTCTTAAGTTCAAATATGAACCCTTTTGTGACTCGCATTTTTCCAAACCATTTTAAAGCTTCTATAAAAATGTGCACTTAGTAAAAGTTTCAAATTAAAAGTCCAATATGCACTTCACAGACATGATGAGGAAAGCCACATACCATAACAATCATGTGATGATCGGAAAAACCAGATGGCCTTATATACGAGTTCTTAACAATGTTTACCATTTCATGATTAACATAAAACTGTCTAGGCGAGCCATCGTCAAAACATTTCTTGTTGCACAAACCATGTATACTGACGGATATTACGGTTTTGTACCCGCCACACATCCACCAGTATAAACTTTTTGACTAGCTGTGCCAAAGGCCTTGCACTGGGTGGATGAGGCTCACAAGTGTTCCGATCAAGTTGTGGGTTGACGGTGCAGTTGTAGTCACCCCCAGACACAACAACATGGTTAACTCAATGGTGCTTACAAACTCTGCCAACTTGTACAGAAAGGCACCTCTTTCAGAGTTAGCACTAGGACAGTAAACATTTGTCATGCAAATCTTTAGGTTACTACTGACAAATTGCACAGCAGTAAGTAACCTTTGCAAATTTCCTTACAAGTTATTCCGAAGGCTGGAGTCGAGGATGCAATGCTATTGCCACACCAGCCTTGGCCTCAACAAGCGCACTCGGGAAAAATGACAACCTTTAAAGATTTTACACCACTCATCCTCAGAAGACTGATTTGCATGCGTCTCCTGTAGCATTAGCACATCAATTTTTTTTCATTTTGGAAGAGGTGAAATACCTGGAGGCGACGCACACAACTGCGGCCTCCATTGATGTTCAGGGATGCTACTTTTATCTCCATTCTGTTAGTTATTCTTGAAGCTCTTTACCAGCCCGAGTAACACATTTCCTTAACCTTTGGAATTGAGAATCTGACATTTTAACCTGATAAGGATCACGAATCATACTCCTTGCAGTTTTAATGAAATCGTGTAAATTGGGGAAGTAATCTTTGATTTTTACGTATCTTTTCCTGAATGTATCATCCAGGAATTTAATCACATTTTTCTGAGAACACTAAGGTTGTGTCGTTTCCCCTTCATCCTCTTGAGAGCTTAAAGCACTAAAATGTGGGGTAGAAGAGGTTTCATCTGAATCAAGTGCTTCATCTCTGGCCTCTCCTATTACTTGTGGAACACTTACTTTTGGCTCAACAGAAAGTTCTGCTCTGTTTAGGACCCCTCCGAATTTGCCTTGTCCATGTCCTTCTCCTCTACACCCTTACATCATCATCTGTGAGGGAGGGGTTGACATTTAACTCACAGGGATTTTCCCCTTTATCTATTTCTCCATCACTGTCAGACATAGCTATTAACTCGTCTGAACAAGTTTGGCTAACAGGACAAACACTTAAAACATCCTGAGATACTACTGTTCTCTGTGTCCCTCAGAGTCGGCCAGTGGAACAAGCGAATTTCCACATCCGCACACGACTCCGGTACCACCAAGGGGTTTCCAATGTGAGACGTCCCTTGGAGGTCCACCGAGCCTGACACGATCTGGACCTTATTCTGCTCCTTAGCATCAAAATTGACCGTTTTGGCCTTTTTTCCTGGTATCCGTAACAGATACCTCCATATGGTCCACACTGTCCTGTACAGTGGATGGTAAAGGAGAGGAAGCAACCACTTTCACTTCCTCGTTTGGTGGGGTGGATTAATTACGTCACGATTACACACCCTCTCTCCAACGCCGGTCGGGGTGGACGAGTCCAATTCGTCGAACCTCAGCCGGTGGGGGGGGGGGGGGCTAGGCCCCGATTCACCTTCTCCCCATTAGTTTGTGGTGAGAAAGAATCATTCCTCACCGCACCTTCACTTTCTTGCGGTGTAACCGCGTTGGGACAAACACTCTTCACGTGCCCGTAAGCTCCACACCCAAAAACACGTCATAACCTCTGAGGAGGCAAACATTTTATATTCAAACCCGTCGATTTTTACACTGAGTACAACATTCAGTGTTTTTCCATTTTCAGGTAGTATCATATAAACCACTCTTTTAAAGGACATGACGTGTTTAAATTTATCGCTAACATGGCGCATCGGCACCATTGAGATCCTTGACACAACCTTACCGAACTGTTTAACTGGTTACACAAGTCCTGGTTCCTTATAAATGGTGGAATATTATTAATGTTAACTTTAACTGTTGGGGCCTGTAAGCGAACACAGAGAGGTAAGTGTTCGGTTCGATGAACAGGCCATGCTCAACCACCGTGGCGACCATGTGTTCCTCCGACACAACACGACAAACTTCTTATTCATGCGAGAAGCAGCACGAATATTATGTAAACCAACGATGTTACCAATGGCGGAAAGCACATCGTTAAGTTCCACCTCACTGGGAGGGAAGCAAAAAACAGCGTTTTTACGAGTTAGTGACTCGAAATCTCGACACGGAAACGTTCACCCGCCATTCTAACTCAGAAAACAAGTTAGTAAACTTTATCGAGAGAAATAAGGCGTTTTCACAAACACCATGAAATCAACGATTAAAGTTGAGAATTAACAAAGAACACGGTCGCAGTGAACGAGAAAAACCTCCCCGGCGGCCATGCCAGGCCTTCGGCCTACGATTTTCTCGACATGAGACGTGGCTCTCTCTCTCTCTCTCTCTCTCTCTCCTCTCTCTCTCTCTCTCTCTCTCTCTCCTCTCTCTCTCTCTCTCTCTCTCTCTCTCTCTCTCTCTTCTCCCAGACAGGAAGGAAAAAACATACCCATCAGAGATGGGGAATCCCCCGCCATTGAAAAGAAAAAAATTTAGGGCCTATTTCGCGAGTCATTTTTCAAGATGGCTGCCTGGTGGCCAGATTTGATGTTCGACATGGCCGAAATTCAATAGCAACTACTTCGTTCCGTTACCTACATTTCCAGCAAGTTTCATCAGAAAGAAAAAAATTAGAGCCTATATCTCGATAACGTCGTTTTTTCAAACATGGCTGCCTGACGGCCATATTGGATGTCCGAGCGGGCCGAAACAATGTTGGAAAAAGTTCCCCAGGGGTGAGGAACGTAGTAACCAAATAATTGAAATCAATAAGCGGTTTTCCATTGATTAACAAAAACATTTTTTTCAAGATGGCCGCCCTAGTCGGCCATCTTGGATCCGGCCATGCCCAAAATCAATAGGGTTCTCCCTTTTCAGGTGGTACAGTGTGACCCAAATTTCAAATCGATATGGCGAACAGTTTATGAGTTATCGCACTCACAGCTATAAATGTTGACGCCCAGCCAGCCGGACGGACGGACGGCCGACCCAGGTGACAACAATATCCCCCTTTCGCCACGCGGCGGGGATAAAAATATACCATCAGAGATGGGATCCCCCACCATTGAATGAAAAAGGTCATACATATTCTAGATAACGAGGGAGGTGAATTGGAAACAAGACACATTTGGTCATCATCTCGAAAAAGTTCCCCAGGGGTGAGGAACGTAGTAACCAAAAATAATTGAAATCAGATAAGCGGTTTTCCATTTATTACAAAAAACATTTTTTTCAAGATGGCCTTCCAGTCGGCCATCTGGGATCCGGCCACGGCCAAAATCAATAGGGTTCTTCCTTTTCAGGTGGTACATGTGTGACTCAAATTTCAAATCGATATGGCGAAAAACATTTTTTTGAAGATGGCCGCCCAGTCGGCCATCTTGGATCCGGCCACGCCCAAAATCAATAGGGTTCTTCCTTTTCTGGTGGTACATGTGTGACCCAAATTTCAAATCGATATGGCAAAGAGTTTATGAGTTATCGCACTCACAGCTATAAATGTTGACGCCGCCCCAGTCGGCCATCTTGGATCCGGCCACGCCCAAAATCAATAGGGTTTCCTTTTCAGGTGGTACATGTGTGACCCAAATTTCATATCAATATGGCGAACAGTTTATGAGTTATCGCACTCACAGCTATAAATGTTGACGCCCGGACAGACGGACGGACGGACAGCCGGACGGACAGCCGGATGACCTGGGTGACAACAATATCCCCTTCCACCACGCGGCGGGGGATAAAAACGGGAAAAGTCCACAATTAAAAAACGAACACATGGGAAACGAAAAATGGGGAAAGTGGAAACACAAAACAGCACAGCAGGGAGGGGTACTCACGACACGAAGCAAGGAGCGGCCATGACACTACACACAACGGGGAGAGAGACAGAGACGGGGAGAGAGACAGAGACAGAGACAGAGACAGAGAGAGAGAGATATGCTTTATGAACAACACACACACACACACACACACACACACACACACACACACACACACACAACACCAACCAGCGCTGATATCGGCAACAACCAGAACCTTGAGTAGCTTTCACTGAAAAACAACGTTGCATATATAGACGTTTCAGGGATATGTTCACAAACATTAACCTTGACTAGCCGAAACCCCGTCACAGACGGATTCCGTTCCATGAGCCAAATATGACAACCAGTGGCGGCTCTTGTAAGAGCCGGATCCCAGTCTATGTACTCCATGGCCTTACCTAATGAGGCCTACAAAACGTCCTTGTACACGACATTTTTGGTGTACACTACTCCTTGTGAAGAAGTCCCCTGATTTGTGCACGTGTCTACTTTGACGTACACCGTGTCAAAACTTCTCAGGTCACAGTACCGAGAAAAACGTGACGTGACCGCGAGGAGGAGCACAAAATTGGTCCTTCAGTATTAATATATAGATGCTTCAGAGTTGAAGGTTGACTATTGCCACTATGTGCGATGCACTCTTACAGGTACGAAGTTTCTTTCAGTCCAGGTCACAGTACCGAGAAACGTGGCGCGACCGCTAGGAGGAGCACAAAATTGGTCCTTCAGTATTAATATATAGATAAGCAGCTGCGTGTAAGGTGACAAATATGTATGACCTTTTTCATTCAATGGTGGGGGATTCCCCATCTCTGATGGTATATTTTTATCCCCCGCCGCGTGGCGAAAGGGGGATATTGTTGTCACCTGGGTCGGCCGTCCGTCCGTCCGGCTGGCTGGGCGTCAACATTTATAGCTGTGAGTGCGATAACTCATAAACTGT
>CM068961.1:19545000-19557199 GCA_035128595.1 Eptatretus atami | reverse complement strand
ATATATATATAATTATATATATACATATACATACATATATAGGGATGTAGGTATGTATATCTGAATGTATGTATATATATTGCGAGGCCAGTGTCAATGAGTACCAGTGTACTGGTAATAGAGGGCACTGCATCAGCGGCACAGTCGCACCCCAATAAAATTATGCAGCCACAGCTTGCACACGATAGCTATCTACCACCTGCTGGATTCAGTTGTGTCTCGACCAGTTTCAGGGACAGTTATGGATCAAAATATCTGACAAGAGTGGTCATGTGATTTTAAATCGATAATTATGATTGGCTCAGATCCATTATTCGGTCATTTGATAACCAAAGCATCAAATCTCGTCGCACATTGTATCACATATAATTCCCAAGGGCATTGTCAATGCAGTATATCATTTCTGTTTTTACTGCCATTGAAAGTCACTGAACCCTCATCTTGTTTAAAGTGGAAACTACAAATAACCTATCTCATTGTTATCTTCACCACTGCAGTTGGACAGAACTTGTGTTTTCACCCCTGTTTGTCTGCTTGCCTGTGAGCAGGATATCTCAAAATGTTGTGGACAGATTCGACGAAACTTGTTGGACAGTTTGGGTGTGTGACAAGGAGGAATTGATTCGAATTTAGTGAAGATCCGGATCCGGATCCAGACACTATAATTTTTGAAATGATTCTTCACCATTTGAGAGATGGGATCAAAAATTATATATTGCACGACATCTTAAAAAGTTATGGACGGATTTGACGAAACTTGGTGGACAGGTTGGGTGTGTGACAAGGTCGAACTGATTACATTTTGGTGAAGATCCGGATCTGGATCCGACTCGTAGAATTTTTTCAGTGATTCTTCAGCATTGAGAGATCTGGCCAAAAACGATATATAGCACATTATTACCTCCACCACCGAAGGTGAAGGAGGTTATGTTTTCACCCCTTTCTGTCTGTTTGTTTGTTACTTGCAAAATCGAAGATTTTTCAAGTATATTGGACTTGGTCAGTTGATTTTGTTGTTCTGTCTGTCTGTCTGTTGGGTCGCCGAAATAGGTGACCCTTATTGTCAGTAATTCTGTCTGTTTGTTTGGATGTTTGTTCGTTTGCATCAGCATAATTGGTAGTAAACCTGGGTCGGATTTTGACCACAACTCGGTGGTAGGTACATCTTATGACCTATGCTTTGGAAATTGTGATGGTTGCTCGGGGCACGCTTTGGTTCCTAGCAACACCGAAAAACCTTCAAAATCGTACTGTTCGACGAAAATCAATCCGAAAGCCATTTATCCCAAACGAGGGTATGAAAATTTTGGCCACGAATATCTACGGTGATGCTCTTTCAAGATATATTCCGGTTTTTGGATATAGTGTGAATACTTTACCCGCAGCGCCCCTACAATTAGGGTATGCGCGAAAATTGGCAAAAATCTGAAGGCCCCTCGCGACCAGGTGAGTGCCACGATGACGATGAACTTGCTAGGTTCATGGTACTCAATGAGTACTACAAACTTTGCCTCAAGGACATATTGACTGATTTAGCTAGGTCAGGGGTCAAAGGTCAATTAGTGAAAAATCGATAATATGCGAGAAGCTGGAGGTGCCTTCCGTGTCAAATGCTACCCTCCTAGGGTTATGGTCGGGATGGTCATTTGAAAATTCGCATAATCGTCTGGAATACATGTGCAACAACGATCGAGCCGGATTTCGATTTAGATCTTTGTTCACCCACAGCACCCCTCGAAACTTTGGGGATTTCCGATTTCAAACCGCATTTTCGGTACTTTTCATTCAAATGGATACCGAGTAGTTATCAGTCGATGGAACTGAATGATATTTGATATGCATAATCTTAAGGTGATTCCCTATCCGCTATATTGACATCCATTTTGCGCTATATCTTATAGTTTCCATGCTCGGCGACCCATCGCCGCCTACCGGCCTGTCTGTCTGTTTGTTTGTCTGTCTGTTTGTCTGTCTATCACCTACAGGTCACAATTTTAAACTGATCTTCACGAAACTTCACCACTTGGTCAAGTTTGTCATTAGGATGAAGCCTATTGTTTTTCAGGTCAACATCGGCCAACGGTCAACAACTAAGGTGGGATTTCTAAAATTCTCAATTTTCATCTCATTGACTTGAAATTTGAAGAGGACTTCCATGTCAGGTCACTGAATTCAACCATCAATTATTTTTGAGCTCAACATAAGCTAAAAGGTCAACATAGGCCAAATTTCTAAAATTGTCAATTTTCATCAGATTGACTTGAAATTTGAAGATGAGTTGCATATTTGGTCATTGAATTCAACCACCAATTATTTTTGAGGTCAAATTTGTTTTATGGATTTTGCAAGTATCATGCTCTGCATGACGTCTTCTTCTTGTTTGTCTGTTTGTGTGCAGGATATCTCAAAAGTTGTGGACAGATCCGGATGAAATTTTGTGGACAGGATGGGTGTGTGACAAGGACGAACTAATTAGATTATGGTGAAGATCCGGATCTGGATCTGACTACTAGAATTTTTAAAGTGGTTCTTAATCATTGAGAAATCGGGTCAAAAATGATATAATAAAAATAATAATAATTGGAACCATACTCTCTGCAGAGAGTGTTGGTGCTTCCGAAGCAGTTTCCTGGGCTGTTGGGCACATTCCTGGACAGGTTGCCACTCCGTCGCAGGATACTCGAATGGCTCAATTATCCCAGCAAGCTGGTACTCAATTTGCCGACCTCGGAAGGATGACAGGCTGAGTCAACCCCCTGGTGTGTGTTAATTCAGCGGCCAACGAGGCTTGAACTCAGGATCCTTGGATCCCAAGCCACTACCCTAACCACTGAGCCAACACCAGGCTTAAAAATGATATGTAGCACGATAATCTCTAAAAGTTGTGGACGGATTCGCATGAAACTTGGTGGACATATTGGGTATGTGACAAGGACGAATTGATTCGATTTTAGTGAATATCCAGATCTGGAAACTAGAATTTTAAATGGGATTCTTCACCATTGAGTGATTGAGCTAAAAATGAAGTATAACATGACAATTCAAAAAATTTGTTGACGAATTATGATACAGCTAGATGGATGAATTGGATAGGTGACAAGAACAAGCCGATTCGATTTTAGTTCAGGTCCGGAGTCAGATCCGGCCTATCAGTGGGATACAAAACGTAGACCGTTTTGTCTCGCAGTGGTATATGCTCTACTGAGTGCTGTTCTAGTTTCCCCATGTGTTCTACATTTTGCTGGTAGTCATGACAACTTTGTATTAGTTTGGAGGAGTTCATTTAATTACCCCGTGCAAACAAAGCAAAAAGCAGGGATAAGCAATTGGTTCACTTCTGTCTGTTTGTCTTCAAACTCTGTTATCGAGGAGAACTTGTTTTAATTGAATGTTATATTTTGAACATGAACCGGAAAACGAACTTGTAGTTTAACAGTACTTTGGCTTTGAATTTGTCCCAGTCACACTGCACAGAGAGGAGTGCGATCATTTTTATACTCTGCCTGTCTGGCAGTCAAACAAAATTGAAATTCATTCTCAACAAGAATCTTACTGTTTTTAAGGACTCCATAAAGGACACAAACAACAGGCACAAAGAACTAATGTAACGTGTTAAATAAGGTGGTGTAAAAGACACTGCATCAACGGCAGTCGACCTATGGATTTTTTTCCTCGACAACCTTTTAAAATCTTTATTTTATTTCAATTGAATTATATACTTGAACATGTAAAACACAAATTGCAGCATTTTACATCATCTTGACCAATTGTGGTGCGGAGGCTTGTTAAGATGGTTTGGTTATTCCAAACCGTCATAACCTGCAGTGAGGAGATTGGCTACCTGCCTACCTCTTCCTCTCCAGCCAGCCTGGTACTCAGCGGGATACCTGAGGTCCCGCATCAGAGTTCCCTTGATGGATGGGTTTGTGAGTAACCCTTGTGGAATTAAAAACAACATCCACAAAAGGGCGAAAGGCAACCTAGCTTTGCTCATGGCCAATTCACAATGGTGGTGGAGTCGTGGTGACACGCCAGTGGAAATGGTTCACCAAAAATTCCAAATGAATTACAACACAGAGAACCACAACGTTACCCTTTTGAACGTGGAGCCTTCGAGTATGCCAACTTGGTTTGAAGCTACTGGGGATGAAGGTAATCATGCTTTCAATCATTTGTGTTTTAATGATGCCTCACACTTAAAGCCTACAATGGATGGTGCACGGCTGAAGATGTGTGAAGAACGAGGCATGGGAACTTTTTCGCTTAGAATGCTGGAATGTGACCACACTTAATTATGACCTAGCACCTGAACATCTGATGGCCACATTGAAAAACCTGCCATTATGACCTCACAGCTCTCAGTGAAACTCACAGCATCGACCAGAAAGAATCATGCAATGGTCACATTGGTGGTGAAACACACTATGCAGGTGTTGGTATACTCATGTCCATACATGAAAAAAACAGCTGCCTTGCCACCAACTACATCTCAGATCGAATTATGGCTGCTCGTTTTCAGTTGAGGAAAGGTACCCTTCTGTTTGTCTCTGTCTATGCGCCTACATCTACTGCAGCAGATGATGCTGTTGATGACTTCTCCGAGCAGCTGCAAGATGTGATCAATACCAATAAAAAGAATTGTGACACTTGTAGTTGCTGTTGACTTCAATGCAAAACTTGGACACCAATGCGTTCCTCTCGTCATCAGACTTCATGGTTATGGTGACAGATATCCAAGAGGTGACAGATTGGTTGAATTTTGCATGGGTAACAACCTCACTGCTGTGCACTCCTGGTTTCCCAAATGATCTTCTCATGAGGTAACTTTGATCAGCAGGGCAATAAATGCAAGAAATGCCATTGATTACATTCTAATTGGAACAGAAGCAAGGAATCACCTGACCGATTGTCGTTCATACAGCACTTGCTTTGACACTGACCATCGGTTAGTAATTTGCAACCTGAAGTGGAAATTCCATCGTCCTGCTGCTGTACATGGACTGTGATCGAAACATCCAAATATTGAAGCCCTAATTTCAGAACGAACATATGATAACTTTTGTTGGCTGGTTATTTCCCGTGCTGCGCAAGGTGACTCTCTTGAGGTTATTGCACGTACCATACACGATGTAACTCTTGAGACCTGTGGCACGCAAACGTATCAGAGTTAACAGCCCTATTTGTCTACAACAACACTTCTACAAATTGAGTGCAAGAGGCAGGCTGAAGGCACTCCAGAATTCACAGGTCTGAGGAATGACGTCAAACTCGCATGTCAGAAGGATTCTTTATGAATGGTTGGTGGAAATTTAACACAATGAATCAGTACATGGTCATGACTCCAGAACTCTGTTTCAAACTGCTGATGCTCTTCTTCGGAAACCCTGTGTCCTCTATGGAAACACAATTCGATGCAAATGCTTGTATTGATTGGTATCAGTCGAAGAAAAATATAGTTTGCATCAATATGCTGAGGAGATTCGAGTCAACCGGTCACGTCCACCCCAGCACACAACTGAGGTTAAACGAAATCCATCCACACCCAGAAAACCAGGAAAGCCATTCAGCACTGAAGAACCTTGGCTACGGAGTTGATGATGTCACATCGGAAGCTCTTAAAGCTGCGCACAGGACCCAAAGTATTAAGCCCTCCCAAGGCAGTGCGTAATTCTGGACCCGGAAAGTAGCCAGCTCGATGACCATCAGATGCATATTCTTAGCACAAAAAGAACGACAGAGTCTGTGCATCAATTACAGAACGCTTGCACTAATAAGCCATGAAGTAAGATCATTCTCATTGTGTCACTACAGCTGGAAAGACCTGCCAGTATTGAAGTGAGAGACACACCATTGTGGCTTTGCAACGTTGGGTAAGGGACAGAACTGAATGGGAATTACCTCTGAAAGTGTGGCGAAGTTACAAGCAAGCCCTCTCCCTGTTCTTTGCTGACATAAAAGGATTCTATCCGTCAACCTGCACATACTATTTACGAACGTGGGATTTTGGTATAGAAGAGGTGTGTAGTGACTGCTTGGGATCTACATCAATAAGGTCAGCTCCGTTGGAAACGCGGATACAGAGAGTTTGAGACGCGTCAGAGTACGAGCAGGCTGGTCCATTGTCCCTATACTCTTGCAGCTCCTCTTCGAATGTCTCATGGCAGGAGTGTATGAAACACCATCACACTTAGGTCTCCATGTAATTTGATCTCCATAAAAGGAGATCAGATATGCCGATGACCTCGGTGATGATGGAGCTATGCAGAGCGAATGCAGAAGAGATGCTTGCTTGTCCTGGGTGACGTATCAGATTGGGAATGGCTCATCATCCATGCCTGGGCAAGATGGTTTGCCAGCCATACAAATGGATGACAACACCATCACATACCGCTTGATACCCAATACCCCACGTCACATCTTTCAAGTACCTAGGCATGTCTATCAACCACATTACCTAGATGACAGCAAGAGGTGCGATTGTGGATAGGTATGGGCAAATCCACCCTTCGCCAGTGAAATAACCACCGTTCCACCTGTGTTGGCCTAAAAAATAAAGGCACAGCTGGCTCAGGTGCTAATGATGTCAAGAGTACTGCACAGTGCCACCGCCTTGTCATCGAAGGCAACCAACATCAGGCCACTAGATTGCTTTGGCCGAACTATCTGGCGACACCTGCTCAACATCAAGTAACATGACCGTGTTACAAATGAGAGTTTAATGGAGATGATTGGTGACTGATGGTGCCGCAACAGTAGCAATGTGATGGAACACAAGGCAGCATGGCTTGGCCACGTGATTTGGCATGGAGGACGGGCAGCAGCTGTTGTGGAAGGTTTTCCGGAGGGGTCATTTTTCGGTCGGTCGACCGAAGATGCTTTGGGTTGATAACATCCAAGAGTGGTCAGGGTGCAATATCACTGAACTCAAAATGGTAGTGCTGGAAAGACGGGTTGTGTCGAAAGCGTTGACAGTGGTTACAGTGGTGTATAATTTAAGGAGGTGACCATGGGCTTTTGCCTATGTCGAATGATGATGATGACCAATCAAATTTGCGGTTTTTAGCCTCTGCCCATGTTCTTGTTGTATTATATTTTTCCTCTAGATGTATTATTATTATATTTATCTCAAGACTGTGTGGGGTAAGGTGTTCCATGAACTCTCTAGTTATTGTTGTAGCTGTGCATCTGACATGCATCACAGTCAGAATTTTAGCTTGGACAAGGTGCACGTTTCCTATACAATGAACAAAAAAAGAAAAGCCGAAGCAATAATTACTCTCCGACACCTCGACATCTGTGAACGCAAATATCAGAATTTGAATTCTCTCTTTGAAATAATGACACTCAGCTTCAAAGGGAGTTCGCAAGGTGCGCTGACATCCAGACTCAAATGTACACTGTATAGTATATTGGGCCTGAGTCCGTAACTCGTGTAAGCTCATCTCTGAGCACACTGTGTGTGTGTGTGTCACATACGTACGATTCATTTCAGTGGGCTAATTCACCGGTGAGACAGAATCCAACTGCTAGCAAGTGGCACAGCATCTTAGAGAACTTTCTTCGGCACAAGTAGGCCTTTCGACTACTACGCTACGATGCGAATTTCAACTGACGTGTGTATGGGTAGAGTAACATAATGACCATTTTGCCTCATTGCGACCCTGGAACGGCATAATTTTGCCTTTTTTGTCATAATATGTAAATATGGTGGATCTTGGGTTTCCGGTACTGTTGCAACCGGAAGGGACGAGCGAGAGAACAGGCGTCCGTCATGATCTGCAACTATCTTGGCTGTTGCATGGAAATGTGTACGGTGGTGTTGAAGTGAAAAATCAGATCAGATACTCTGCGGTCCGCACTATTAAACTGTGATACATCTTTGTTTATTTTTCCCTTGTATAAACTTATAAAAATATAAGCCCAGCCTAGGGCTTATATTTTGGATCCAGCTGTCTACCTGCCTCCACTCAAATGACTGGACGCATTTCTTTCATATTCAGCACATGAATGCGATGGTGTCTGGACATGAGGCAATGATTTTGGGATCGGAGCCAATTTGGAATTTTGGAAATAAAAACAATTGTGGGAGAGAATAATGCAGGATTGTAGATATGTTTTTGGGAATATTGTTTATATTCACGGCCGACAGGATGGCCTCGAGGTACGCACACTCACCTGTGAACCATCTAGCCTGGGTTTGTATCTCTGCCCAGCTATAACCTGTCATGGTGTTTCACAGGCAGGGTGATTCATCAATGTGTGTGTGCCTTGGATGGATGTGAAACTGGATGTCCCATCTGCTGGCATCCACTCGTGGATGTTAAAGATCCCCTGGTGTCCTTTGCGAACAGGATGCTAGTTATTGTCGACACCCTGGCCAAATTCCAAATTCCTACTCTGACCTACAGGGGGCACTGCATCAGTGGTAAAGCCATGCTGCCAGCAATGATGCAATCGTGCAACTGTCAGCCACATGCTGCACACAAAATGAATAAATGTAGATACACTTCACCATCTGTATGACCAACATGCAATTTGAATTATTTATTGAAATACACTTCACCGTCACCTCCACCACCAGAACACCTTGGGTTATTTATTTATTTATGCCCTTTACCATTCTGCTGACATGCCACCTTGAATTATTTATTTATTTATATACATTTTACCATCTACACTGCCAACCAACACAAAACTTTGAATTCTTTATTTATTTATATATACTTCACCATCTCCACAGTAGCTATGTATTTATTTATTTAGTTCGTTGGTTGTACAAACCCAAAATCTGTACGTCCCATTTTTAAGGTGCGGTTAGTGGGCATTCTCAATAAGGACTTGTATTCTTGTTGTACGCACTTTGTACTTTGCAGGTTTTCTCTTTATCCTCGATTGTTGCTGTTTTTTTTATTTGTTTGTTTTTTCCACACCTCAGTATCACTGAGCTCCACGCTCATTAGCTCACTCGCTCTCCACCCATCCATCCCCATTTTCTCCTGACTGTAAAACTTATTTCCAAAGTCTCTCCAATGTTCATCCCTTCAGGCAAAGCACCTCAGGTCCTAGGCAATCACATGTCCAATCCAATGAAGTTTGCTACTGATCACCTTGTTATGGTCCCTGTTGTGCCCCTGCCTGTTCATTTGTCGGATTCTCTACTCGCCCATGCTGCCTATTTGTTAATTTGTGTTTCTGCATTCATTCTGTTCTTCAGAACTCTCCATGTTCATGTTTTTAGATGACGCTACAAGGGGCATAGACAAAGTTCTCAGCACAACATTAAAAAAATGACCATCATTGTTCCATTTCCTGATTTAAACGCAACATTTTATAAACGGGAGTTCATAGAACACGTCACCCCACACAGTGTTTATGTATATATGTACTTCAATTTTAATAAAATAATGATTTTAATGATCACTAAAAAAATGCAGAAATTTAGTGCCACTTAGGTAGTCTTATACACAAATCACCCTTAAACACCACCCTATTTAACATGTCCAAGTACAACTAAACTAGAGGTTCTTGAAAGTGATATTCTCCAGTGTTCAAGTATATCATTAAATTTAAATAAAGTAAAGATTGTAAAAGCCATATAAATTAATTAATTCCGGGTCTTACCACGATTTGACGCTGTCTATTGTTTCACCTTATGTAACACATTACGTTAGTTTTTCGTGCCTGTTGTATATGTCCTTTATAACATCTTTAAATCCAGTAAATTTCCTGTTTGGAATGATTTTCAATTTTTTGTTTGTCTGCCAGGCAGGGAGACGGAGTAAAAATATTATCTTACTCTTGTCTGCGCTTGTGCAATCAGGAGGAATTCACATAAAGTACTACTAAACAGCAGGTTTATCTTCCAATTTGCGTTCAACACATAACATTCAATTTAAACAAGTTGTTCTTCGATCATAAACTCATAATATGGACGGACGGACGGACGAACCGACTGTTTAATCACGCTTTTCGCTTCACATGTGCAGGGTAATAACATTTTGGTTAAATGCATCATGGAAATGTAGATAAACAACTTTTGCATTGAGGGGTTTGATTTAAGGCAGGCAATGCATTGCAAGCATTATCGTTTCTGTGCCTGAGTTTTATCATACATTTATAAACAGGGAAACGTACACATGGTACAGTTGTCCTCTCATGCCTGTGTTTTATCCACTACCCAGCATTCATCTCCACTGCAGTGATAATTATATACCTGACCCCTAGCAGGGACTTTGGCCAGGGCACTTGGAGACAATGACCTGTTTTTGAAATATGTAGTGGGATACTTATTGTCCACAAGCGATTGCCGGCTGGGCAGAAACAATAGCCAGCTTTTTTTGTCCCCCATCCAATAGAATCGAGTATTCAATGGTGCGCTCTGGTATACAGCACCACTGCTGGGATGACATTAGAATGGCAGTTTTTTGGTTGTTTTGAAACTTCAATTTTTAGCTCACCTGTTCGAAGAACAGAGAGCTATAGCGATACCCCCGGCGTGAGCGTCAGCGTCCAGCGTGAGCGTGCCACCAAATGTAAAGTTTTTGGTGCAAGTTATTTTTTCCTTTCTAATGTTTTTATCTACCACACTATTTTATAATGCCCGATAAATATATATCGGGTGTATTATGTGATACCGGTCGTCTGTCTGTCGTCGTCCTCTACTCCCAAGTTTTCAACTTTCACGTTTCATATTTGGTACATAGTACAGACTGTGGAGACGGTGTGTCGTGACATATGTTCGTCGTCTAAAGTGGTTGCCATGGCAACCAGGATGCTGTTTCCATGTAGTAGCACAATTCTGTATTTACCTTCTTGTTGGCGTATATTGTGCTCACTTGCGATCTTGTTACTGATTACAATACACAATACATATATTGCTTTAAAATTATTTGGATCAGACTTCACTGCAATGCTTTATAAAAAATATTAATTATTAGACGAGTCTTTTAAAAACGATAAAGGTATAAACAGGCGAGCATTGGGTGGCTTTGACACCAACTCTGGTTCTTATTATAATCTGTTTTTGAAACCTCCTTCTCCTTCATATGCAGCTCACAGCAGCAGGTAGCATCATTGGCTGAGGGTGCAGTTGCGCCACTGGTGCAATGCCCCTATCACCAGTGCACTGGTACTCATTTCGCTGACCTTAGAAAGATGAGAGGCTGAGTCAACCCCACCTGGTGTTAATTCAATGACTGACATGAGCTCGAACTCAGGACCCTAAGATCCCAAGCTCGCCGCCCTCACCACTAAGCCAACACCAGGCTTCTCTTATTTACCTTCACTATAGTGAGTGCACTGACACAATGATGCGGAGGCGGCGCACTTGCCTTTGAGCTATCTCGTCTGGGTTTGGTTCCTGACCAGATTATAAACTGACAAATTGGTGCTTCACTGGAAGGGAGTTGCATTATAAATTGGGCCGTCCCTCAGATGGACGTGAGGCCAGGTGCCTCATCTGCCCACATTCGTTGGTGGCCATTAAATATCCCATGGTGTTTCTCACAAAGAGCAGTCGAATTATGACTGGCAGCCTGAACAAGTTACAAATTTCTGCCCTAACCTACAGGAGCACTGCATCAGTGCTTTAGTCACACCTCACTGCATCAGCATAAGTGACCCCAGATTCAAATCCCTTAATCATAGCATTTGTTCCATTTGTACACACTGGTGCGCGCCCGTACGTGCGTGCCCGTACGTGCGTGGCCGTACGTGCAAAAAAAAAAAAAATAGTAAAAAACTTTCAAACCGCGTGCCAGAAACAACAACCACACAGGCCGTTCCTTCCTCTCGCGTGCTCGTGCGTGCCCGTACGTGCGTGCCGTACGTGCGTGGCCGTACGTGTGTGGCGTACGTGTAAAAAAAACAAAAAACTTTCAAACAACCACACAGGCTTTCCTTTGCTCTCTAAACGACGACTGGATTGGGGCATTGTGTTTATCTATAAATGCGCATAAAAATCGAGAAATTATTAGAATACAGTAAGTCATCACTATCCGGAAGTCGGTACGTTGTAATCCGTAATGGGAACGCCTCTAACTTGGCCATAACTTGGGAACTCACTCTGTCCGATTAATTTCAAACCTTTTGAAAGGCAAACAAACAGAGATTGCTGGAATTATAGGTAAATAGAAGATATATACTGTGGGTGCAAAACGCCAAGCAACCCCTTTCCCCATCGGCCACGCCTACGCAGCAA
>CM068961.1:19486916-19498718 GCA_035128595.1 Eptatretus atami | reverse complement strand
TCCAGCCAATGGGCGAAGGGCGAGCAGGGCCGAGGCGCTCCGGCCAATGGGAGGCCAGAGTACCGAAAGCTACGACAGAGCCTCTTCGGGGGACGGGCCTCCGAGATGCCCCGACACACCCCCCTGAGACGCCACGTCCAATCAGGAGACTCATTTCCTCAGGGCCGGCTCCGCCCCAGCCAGATGAAGTGTTCGCCCCGTCAAAAGGCAAGAGTGGTTGTCAGGACCAGAGTACTGCAGTCATCGTGGCCTATTGCTTTTGGTCTGTCGTGGTGGCTTGGTCTCGGTCGTGGTCTGCGCCCTTTGCGGTGGCTAGTCGTGGTGGTAGTGGCTGAGCAGCCAAGGTCGTGGCCCGTGGATTTCGGGATGTGGGTTCGAGTCCCACCGTGGTGGGTTGGAGTCGCGGTGTGACCTCACAAGGCGGGAAGGTACCGGCCAGGCTCTTTGCCCCAGCTCGCCTTCCCTCTGGGCTGAGGGGCCGAATAAAGACCCGACGGGTCCATTTCGTGTTGTGTGTGTGTGTGTGTGTGTGTGTGTGTGTGTGTGTGTGTGTGTGTGTGTGTGTGTGTGTGTGTGTGTGGTGTGGTGTGGCGCCAGTCTGTTGAGTAGAATTGTTAAGTGTTTTATTTTCGTTGTACATTGCCTGCCTGATATTCGGTTGTAACTCTGCTCTGTGTCTCCTCCCGATTATTTCCCATTATAAATAACCCCCCCCCCCCCCCAATTGTTAAATGTTCCAGTTTGTTGCCTGTCGTTTCTACCATTGACCGTGCACGGTGCGTATTGAGAAGTAGTAAGGCCGTTCGTGCCATAAATTGTTCATTTGGACCGATGGATCTTGGTAATCCCCGCTCGGTTTGCACCCGGATCGGGCTCGGTAAGGCCTAAGTCACATTTGCTCTACGGCTAGGATAAGGCAGCCGTACCCCCCCTGAATTGACAGAAACGTGCGGACGCCGCAGAGTTTCTGAGGTGGGCTCAGGGTGGCCCTACGCCGTATGGCTATCTTTTACAGGCCGTAGGGGTCGCCGTGGAATTATAGCGTGGACTGTGATTCGCAAACATTTTTGGCAGATACCTGCCCTTAAAAAAACTCCCATTGATTTGAGGGATGTTAGAGGATTCTGGGGCAGGATGTGGAAGAAAAGGGGGGAAAGGGGTTTGCGCTTCATATGCATTTTTGGTATAAAGATCGTTTTTAGCAGTTTGTAACATTAACATGTAGGCCATATATTATCAATGCCGCACTCCGATTTGTATTTCCTTCAAAGATTTTTTTTTTCTTTTCATGATGTCACGTGTGAGTCACCAAGTTCATTAAAATGGGGGGAAAGGGATCTGTCCATTTATTCACAAACTGTAATTAATCATTTCTATATGTAACTTGGGAAGTGTTGTTGGACTTATATGAACTCAGAAACCACTGGCAGGAAGGAAAGAGTTGAAAAATGGTAGTTGTACTTGGGGGGGGGGGGGGTGGGAGTTGGCATACATGGGCAAGGTCTTGAGGGGCGAAGACGATTTCATACATCAGTGGTGGGGAGAGGACCCAAATTCTCTTTTAAATGTATCGTTATATAGTGGCCTCCTGGTGGAGTGTGGGTCATGAGCATAACTACATGGGACCTAAGACATGGGACTAGGCCCTTGTTGTAATCCACAGTGACATGACCACGCCTTTGTACATTATTCTGGAAAATATGAAGTTTTTTTCAGGATGCTTAACCCGAACATTATTATCGTCAGAGAGAAGAATTCCAGAAATTAGTATTGTAGGGACAAATTACCTGTCACAGCTTGCAACTCGAGACTTATGCTGCCCTGCTAATAAGCACGTGTGAAGACGTGGGAACTGCAAAAACCTTGTTCTTAAAAGCCAGACAAGTATCATGGGTCCACGTTATTAGACCGGACAGTTCTGTGAGCCGCCCTGTGAATTATAGAAAAAAGACCAACGACGACCACAATACAAATGCAGAAGAGGCTGGTGATAACCCTTCGGAGACAGCCTTTGCATCCTTGGAGCACCTGTCCGAGATCGAAGACATACTGGGCGGAGCACCATTCCATGCTGGGCTAGGCATATTCTCATGGATGATCTGCATGTAATGATATAGTAAAATAATTCTGACATCTGCATTTCATTGGATGACCAATTTTATCGGATAAATAAAATAGAGAAAGTGTGTTGTTGTTGTGTGTGTGTGTGTGTGTGTGGTTGTGTGTGTGTGGTGTGTGGGTGTGTTGGTGTGTGTGTGTGTGTGTGTGTGTGTGTGTCCGTCCTCCATGCATTAACTCCAAAACCATGAACCTAGCCTGGATTTTGCATGCATACTAGGGAACTCACAAGGAGTGCATGGAGAAATTGGGATGTTTGGGTTAATTTAACACCCTTTGGAGATAATTAAGGGGTGCTCATCACAATAAAAAATAATAATAATAATAATCTCACCAAAATGGGCAGCACGCCATCTGCTCAGCCCTCTGGTACATCACTGGGTTCTCAAGCCACCATTTTGTTCAAACCTGCTCTAAAGTCTCCTTGGGAGGAGGCAGGGGTTTGAGTGGATGAGGGAGGGAAGGGGTGGGAGGAGGGACCCGCAGTAGGGATAAATGGGTTCTGAGGCAGCTATCAAATGAATGGGAGGAAAGGGAAAAACTTTCTGGACTCAAGCCAACAGCCCAAATAGGAGACTATTTCCTCCCCCCTCCCATACAAGCATATGTAAACTTGAGACTGATTTTTTCCCCTCCCATACAAAGCAAATGTAAAATGCGACTGACTTCAGCCCCCAAAGCCCAAAATAGGAGACTGATTTTCTCCCCCTCCCGTACAAGCAAATGTAATTGAGACACTGATTAACGCACGTCTTCCCTTTTCATGATTTTCATTCCCACTCAAAAGTGAACCAATGGAATAATTTGTCCCATGTTCTATTTCAGGAATAAATAATTTTCCTTCTAATTCATCACCATCGAGTATATTCACAAGATTACTTTTAACTTGTGTCTCTTTGTTGTTTTGTGTCTAGTTGTTGAGCAGAGATTGAAAGGATAACTTCTCTTAATGCTCTTGTTGACCACCTTCTTTGTTGATATGTTTTGACACCATATTCATTGGAATTGTAGTAAATTGTTTTTCCATTGTCAATTGCTAACATTCAAAGTTTTCAGTCCATTCAAGATTTTTTTTCTTGCATCCTCCCAATTATTTGTAATTAAATATCCCTGTATTTGTTTTTATCTACTTTTACCCCGTTATTCTTCAATTAAGACTTATTTGATTATTCTCACATTCTTTATGTTTTCATTTAAATACCAAGGATGATTACATTCTCCAGCTCTTGGTTTGTATTCTTCGGTTCTTATTCATTTATAAATCCAGTAAAAGACGGCGTAGCCCGTTAAATCCCAACTCCAACTATCTTAACACATACTTAGAACCATTAAGGGGAACTATATTCCATTCTCCGAAAAATGATCTTTTACATTCAAAAGCTCCTAATGCTTCTTATTATCTCTTCTGTAATATTGATGTAAATCTTCATTGTATTCATTTTCTGTACTCTTCCTTCTTCAAGGTTAAACGTTTAATAATGTTTAAAGTTTATTTTTTCCTTGATTATATTTTCTTTATTCCCTTTAGCTTCTTATCCACACCTTTCATATTATTATATCAATATATCGTAAAAGCATAAGACTTTTATCTCAATCCTAAATTCACTCATGACCTTCCCACCCAATTTCAACCCAAGTTTTTCTGGGAATTTACCTTTTATATTGAATGACTGTTGGTTACGCTTAACCATCCTTTCTGTAACCAACCATCTTTCTTCACAACCACTTTCTTTATCAGGGCATAGGGTGTCTTTAAATATTTGATGAAGGTCTTCTGGATATATTAAATCAACCTCAAAAAATCCAATTCAGCTTCATCAAATTCTTTTTGAGAGGAGACAACAAGTCTTTAAAATTTTTATAATGTTTTTTCTTTAACCCATTTAATTTTCTAAGGAAAAGATGAGACATAGCCCACCATTACAAATTGTTAGCACCATAATACATCAGGTAAGAGTTGTCCTCATCTTATATATAATCAGTGAAAATTTGTATTGCTTATCATATCTCTTGGACATACTATGAGATATTCTCTCTTCTTTTAGCCTTCCTATCATTTAAAAGCATATCTAGATCATGATTAAATTCCAGATAGTTTTGTCATTTTAACATCGCACTCCAAAGCCAAACCCGCGGGGCTGTGTAATGTGAACGGGGTCGATCCATAATAATTTTATATGACAGACTGTTCTAAAAGTTTCAAAACAATCACCAATATCATACATCAGTTTTAAGATACAAATCATGATATTTTCCAATTCTTTATATTAAACTTCTACCAAACCTTCTTCGCTTGTTGTATAATCTCTATCGAAATGAGTTTTATTCAACTTGTCATATAGAAATTCCCTTGAAGGAAGTTGTGTTTCTTAAACTCTCAATGATCCATATGTCATATGGATATATTCCTTGTGATAAGAGATCAATCTGCTTCTTATTGAGAAATGTGTTTAAGATTCGGTTATAAGGTTTTAAATTTGATGCTAGTAATAATGGACTTGCCATAAACTTGTATGTGTCAAGAACTGATATGTTATGAAATGTATGTTATTCAAGAAGGGGAGTAACAGGGATTATGAAGTTTTTTGTGAATGAGATATATTTTTGATCTGTGTAGAATGCAGAAATTTCCAGATGTCTTTAAAGTTCATTTAAATAGATGTGTTGTCATATGACGTTGTTGTGAAAAAGACAGAATAAAGATTGGAGCTTGTAATTTAAGATTACAACGGGAATGAGCTGACCTCTAATTTTCCAGGAAGATGACAGTGATCCCTAACCTGACCTCTCCCTCAATTTCTCCTCACAAATAGGACGAACTGTTCTTTCTAAATTCTTTTTCTCTCCCTTGTAATGACATTGGTTTATAGGTTTTAACCATTATAATCTTGTCTAATTACAGTCTGTTTCCAATCGTCTTTACAAACTCCTCTGAGGTATCTTCTCCTCTATAAAGTTCTAACTTGTTGTATTCAATCCCAACAGATGAATTTGATATAATAACGAAAACCACAAGAGGATGTTTGTTATATTATTTGTGTATGATTATTTGATTTGGAGAAACGTATTCTATCTTTTCAAGGATACTTCAAAATCAACATATATCACAAACGGAGTTATAGATTGTTAAAATCTTTGAATTGATTATGTTTGAACCTGCTTTTGGTAACGTGATTTACGGTTGATTTAGTTGATATTACAATATTTTGAATGTTATTAATCGTTTGCTTGTGCTGAAAGAGTGAACATCTCTCATAAGGATACGTTTTAATTTCTCGTATATAGTGTGTGATTGGTTATCTTGATAAATTTTGAAAAGCATAGTGTTTTTCCTTTGAAGTAAAGTGAGAAGGTCAATGTGTGTCATCATTTTATTTTTGAAAAATTTTAATATCGAACGTTGTTTGTATCCGCTAATCCATATACTTAACAATATTAATTAGTTATTTTCTCAAATTAGGAATATCTCGCCATGACATTGGAACTTTAAATTCTTAACATTAATGTATTCTCTATTCTTATATGTTTCAACCCTTTCAGGATTCTATTGTGGAGGTGTAAGTGACAAAAACAGACCATAGGAAAAATATTTATTATACTTTGTTTGAATATTACAACCGCTTTCTTAAGTTTTATCTCTTGGTAAATCAATATAGAGAAGAGCTTGAGAGCATCTGATTTAAGATGTGTATATCAAAAATTATTTTGTAATAGTAAATCCACTACTACTCAGGTTAATCATCTTGTTTCTTGTCTCTGGAGTGCATCGGTAAAACATCACACTTACAAATCTTGAAATGATGAGATAAGTGAGGGTTTGTCCTCATATCGGAGAATGTTTCATCGCCTTCTCTTACCATATTCAAATTTTACTCCCATATAAAACTTAAAAAGTTTTTATTCACTGAATGTGTTTTTAATTTATAGTTCAATACTTTGTTTAATCAATCAACAGCTCTCCATGATGAAGATGGTCCAGGATCTTAGAAGAAGCGAAACATGTTATTATTTATGCCCTTAAATGCCCAATCCAGTGTTTTCAATGGAGAATTAGAGTGCCTTCCCTTTCTTCATTGTTCTTGTGTTTGCATGATGAAGGGTGTTGATTATTTTAAAAATTTAAGAATATCATTATCACATCGTTTCACAATGTTTTGTTTCTTGTCAAGTGGAGTATTGTCTGAAAAGATGAATGTGGTTTTTGTTTGAAGGGGTTTTAAAATTTATATATGATTACAAACATCGCAGTACGTTGTATTCCCATATTATATAACAAAAACTTTTGCTTAAAATAAAATTTTCTTTTGAAATTCCATTAATTTATAGTGAATCTGTGCTTAAAACCATTATAGTCCCCAATTTTTTTCACTTAATAAATACAAGTTAACAAGAACAAGACAAGTTCATCAATCTCTTCATTGTAAAGATACTGAGAAATATGTCAAGGAGTGTAAATGAATAAAGTAAATAAACAACTATTGGGATAAAAACAATTATGGTGAATAATAGTGAGTTCTTCAAATTTCCTTCAGTGGAAGAGCTTTTAGTATATCTGAAACATAAATTAAAGTAGCTCTACAAAAATTTTTCTTTTCCCTTTCCTTCCTTCTATTATCAAACTAGAAAAAGCAATGAAACAAGAAAAAGTATCAAAAAAGAAAACCTTATGGTGAATCTTTCGAAAGAAAAGATAAAACCATCTTGTAATATGCAAGGAGAAATTTGTATTTTTCAACAACCCCTAAGATAAATCCTGATGAAATTAAAGCCGAATAATATATCAGGTGAAATGACATTCATTCATAGTATTTAAAGATCATTTAAATGTACTTTAATGTAAAAAATTATAGTTGAATCTGTAATGAAAAAGTATATAGATATTAGATGGTAATGTTTTTTTACTGATTAAATATGTTGTCCATTTACCAACTGAAAATTTGAAGGATTATTGAGAGTGATGACAGTTAATACCAAGAGTTTGTGTTCAAACAATGTTATGATACCGTGTTTGTGCTCAAACGTAGTTAGAAAGTATTTTATAGATGATTATTAAGTACCGAAGATGAATTTTAGTTTAAGCAAGTTTTACTTTATAAATAATGAATAGTATACTAGATCTTGGGCCCCTTTGAATTCCCTGAATTCCTCCATATTGACTAAATTTGAGAATTGCGCATGTGATAGATGGGATTAAACACAAGAGTCAAAAGCCTATAACAATGTATATTCTGTGATTAGTCTTCGAATTAATGATAATAAAAAATATTAAAAGGAATATAATTTTTTTAGAATTACACCAAAAATGAATACTTTACAAGATTGATGTAGAGAAATGAATGTAAAGTATGAGGGTGGATAACACACCTTTCCTTTACAATGGAAGAAACTAGACATATAGAGAAATGTTCAAAGGATGTTTATATATTATTCACGATGCCATTTCATGGAAATATCAACACAAGATATTGTATAAATAAAATAATGGATTATCTTGAAATTAAACCTGAACTTAGAATAAAATATAGTTTCTAAAAAAGGCAATAATAAATTAAATAACCTGTTTTCCAAATATATAAATGAATGATTTTTACCCATTTGGAAAATAAGATATAAATTTAACAACCATAAAAATCTTCCCAATTAATTAAGATGTCTCATAGTTGTTCAAGCGGGTTGGAAAACCTGCTTACTTTAAAGATGCTCCTTACTCCCAACTTTTGGATAATATAATTAATAATTTCACAAAGTCGGAGTTTTCAACCTGAGTATCAACTTCGCTCATAAGGTTTTAATGCTGGTCTTCAAAAAGAAATATAATCGGTTTATTTAAATTTCAAAACAAACTGAATGATTACACATTGAAGATACTAGTTCGGGGCCCGTAGGTGCGGCCCGTAGGTGCGTGCCCGTAGTCGTGCCAGTATGTGCAGCTTCGTTCCTTCGCTCTCGTAACGACGACTGGATTGGGCATTTTTTCAATTAGATTGACCAACCGTATCATAAATGGCCATAACTTGGAAACACCTGGGAAATACTCAGGTCCCCAGCATCAATTGTGACGTCATATCAAACGAAGAAGAAGAATAAGAATTGTGACGCCCCCTCTCTCTCACCCCCCCCTCTCCCCCTAGTCTCGCCCCCTCCTCTTCCTCCTCCTTCTCTCGCCCCTTTCTCTCGCCCCACTCTCACCCCCCCTCTCTCGCCCCCTCCTCTCTCCCTCTCTCTTGAATTGTGACGCCCCCTCTCTCTCGCCCCACCCCTCTCTCGCCCCCCTCTCTCGCCCCCCCTCTCCCCCTCTCTCGCCACTCCTCCCCCTCTCTTGAATTGTGACGCCCCCTCTCTCTCGCCCCCTCTCTCTCGCCCCCCCCTTCTCTCGCCCCCCCTCTCTCTCGCGCCTCTCTCGCCCTCCTCTCTCGCCCCTCTCTCTGTAAATGTATTCACAAATGTCTACCAAGCACAACAATTAATTCAAACCTTGGGAAAAAACAGCTTTCAAACCCTTGGGAAACAGCTGTTTCCCTTGGGAAAAATTCAAACCTTGGATTAATTAATAATTTGAACAATTAATTTAAACCTTGGGAAAAAACAACTTTCAAACCTTGAAACACTTGGGAAACAGCTGAAACGGTATGAAGAACGGATATCAAACCTTTAAAGGCACATACTCAGGTCCCAGCGTCGATTGTGACGTCATACCAAACGAAGAAGAAGAAGAATTGTGACGTCAATCGTGCAAAAAAAAAATAATAATATAATAATAAATAAAACATTAATTGTGACGTCATTCGTGATGTCATAGCACCGTGTCTTCATGGTGACAGATACATGGCTGTAACTTGGGAACCGCTATTCCGATTAATATCAAACCTTGAAAAAGGCACATCCGCGGGTCCCCAGCAATATTCCTGCAATTTTTCAATCAGATCGGACCGTCAATCGTGCAAAAAAAAATAATAATAATAATAAATAAATAATTAAATAAACATTAATTGTGACGTCATTCGTGATGTCATAGCACCGTGTCTTGTGATTGGTTGACAGATTAAATGGCCGTAACGGGAACCGCTTATCCGATTAATATCAAACCTTGAAAAGGCACATCCGCGGTCCCAGCAATTTTCCTGGCAAGTTTCAATCAATCGGACCCGGCGGTCGTCGAGAAACGGCGGTCGCAGGACAACAGACGGACAGACCACACACACACACACACACACACACACGCACCGCACGCACGCACGCACGCACGCACACAACACACACAACAGATTGCTGGAATATAGATAGATAATACAAGTATTTTGTGATACACTGAGATATAAAAATAAATCAAAAAACGATAACTTGTTTTCTTAGTGATTTATAATACGGATGATATACCTTCTCCCAAGATTTGGATAAATCAAAAAAAGAACCTCGTTATCTTTTGATGATGTGTGTAATGAGAGAAAACCAAACGGTAATGAATAGCTACTACACAAGAGGAGACATTCTTCTTGTAATTGTAAATTATCTTAGTCAATCATACTTTCAACTTCCTCGTCACTCAATAAGAAACAATGTAATACTTTATTTTATTCAAGTTAAATTCAATAGATATAAACAATTTTTGAGGAAGACAATTGTCTACATTATGTCGTAAAAAGGAATTTGGGATTATATGAAGCACACGACTGAAAAATATAAATATATTGTTGATGAAACAAGATGAGATATTAGGATATATTTTTTATTTTATAAACAATTACATATATAAATTAAAACTATATTATAAATCTTGTGGTAATTCTGCTTCTGGAAAAAACTTTCATTAAATCAAGGTTCTTGTATAGTACAAATGAGAATATTGTAAATTTGCTTAAAAAGCACCATGTAGTTCGTATTGGATCAACAACAACGAGAGCAATAAGACCTGGAGAAAATAGAAGGTGAAGATTATTACTTCAGTAGAGATTCAGTAGAATCTTCTACTTCAGTAGAAGATTATTATATTTCAGTCTTTTTCATCCACCACCTGAGCCTTTAAAGAGTCACTTTCTGGCTTTTTCTTTATATGCAATCTCATTGTTAACAGATATTACGTGACCATATTGTTACGGATTTGGAAGCCTCCTGCACACAGACAGTCAGCAGTCCCGCAGTTCAGTTATTTTGATAAGTATGTGTTATAGTTATGGTCCATCCCCTATGTCTAACGGGAATTACATGTGTGCGCTGCGAAGTTTCTTTATAGTTAGTTTTTTACAACAAATCCCCTTCATTCTTCAAACCACTGACTCCATTGCCCAAGTGTTTTTGGCTGAAGGCGTGGCGGAGCCTCCATCGCATCAGATCGAGGCCCGCTCTGAGGAAGGGCATGGAGTGTTTCCTCCAGCCCAATGGGCGAAGGGCGAGCAGGGCCGAGGCGCTCCGGCCAATGGGAGGCCAGAGTACCGAAAGCTACGACAGAGCCTCTTCGGGGACGGGCCTCCGAGATGCCCGACACACCCCCCTGAGACGCCACGTCCAATCAGGAGACTCGATTTCCTCAGGGCCGGCTCCGCCCCAGCCAGATGAAGTGTCGCCCCGTCAAAAGGCAGAAGAGTGGTTGTCAGACCAGAGTACTGCAGTCATCGTGGCCTATTGCTTTTGGTCTGTCTGGGTGGCTTGTCTCGGTCGTGGTCTGCGGCCCTTTGCGGTGCTAGTCGTGGTGGTAGTGGCTGAGCAGCCAAGGTCGTGGCCCGTGGATTTCGGTGATTGGGTTCGAGTCCCACCGTGTGGGTTGGAGTCCGGTGTGACCTCACAAGGCGGGAAGGACCCGGCCAGGCTCTTTGCCCCAGCTCGCCTTCCTCTGGGCTGAGGCCGAATAAAAGACCCGACGGGTCCATTTCTGTGGTGTGTGTGTTGTGTGTGTGTCGTGTGTGTTGTGTGTGTGTGTGTGTGTGTGTGTGTGGCGCCAGTCTGTTGAGTAGAATTGTTAAGTGTTTTATTTTCGTTGTACATTGCCTGCCTGATATTCGGTGTAACTCTGCTCTGTGTCTCCTTCCCGATTATTTCCCCCATTATAAATAACCCCCCCCCCCCCAATTGTTAATGTTCCAGTTTGTTGCCTGTCGTTTCTACCATTGACCGTGCACGGTGCGTATTGAGAGTAGTAAGGCCGTTCGTGCCAAAATTGTTCATTTGACCGATGGATCTTTGGGTAATCCCCGCCTCCGGTTTGCACCCCTGACGGGCCTCGGGAACGGCCCTAAGTCACATTTGTCTACTACTGCTGCTAGGATTTAAGGCAGCCGTACACCCGCCCCTGATATTGACAGAAACGTGCGGACGCCCGCAGATTTCTGAGGTGGCTCAGGGTGGCCCTTACGCCGTATGGCTATCTTTTAAGGCCGTAGGGGTCGCCGTGGAAATTATAGCGTGGAATTTAAACCTTTTTTCATTTCTACGTTGGCCGTAGCAATTTCGCAAGCCAAGCTGTGACGTAGATGTTGTTCCACGTCGACCGTACGTAGGGCGTACGGTGGGCTTGCGTTATTCGTGCGGCTGCCGTAGGCTCTTATCAATGAAAAATGACTTTTGCCAACCCCACAAAATTACGCGGCCGCACTATTTCCACGGTCCCGTAGGTAGTCCTAAGGCGTCCCTGTTCAACGTTACGGTGCCTTGCGGTCTGTGTGACTACCGTCGGGCAACGCAGGTCGACGC
>CM068961.1:19459780-19486891 GCA_035128595.1 Eptatretus atami | reverse complement strand
ACGGTTCCCCTACACCCGCCGTGCGTCCTACGTACGGCCTCCGTGGCAGTCTGCGTCGACCGTGCGTCCATCGTGTGCTACCGCTGGAGATCGGAGTATAGGTGTTTGCCTATACTACTCCGAACTGGTATATTCATTCATATACATTATAGTTATAGTATATTCAGTTATATATACTGGTATATTCCGGACTGTTATATTTTTATTTCGGTAAAAAAAAGAAGTGGTATATATACCCACTCGTTACCGTCCGTCTGGCCGCACGTTCGCCTTAGGGCCCCCCTGCGGTTTCCTTGCGGGCACCTTGAGGCTACCTTGCGTCTGCCTTGAAAATTATATGGCCGCCGCAGGGACGCCCTAAACATCAAATCAAAGACCGTACGGCACCCCCACGTTTTCTCTTCCACAATTTCAAAATACGCCGTGCAGCTCCCCAAAAAATAAAAACATATGTACTGCTACATTGTGTGACCGTGGAAATACTGCGGCCGCTCTATAATTGCTAGTGGCCGTAGATTTTAAAGACCCTACGGCCGCCGTGCCAAACGTGACTTAGGCCTAAATGGCCCGTTCCGCCTGAGGTCCATCGAGGGTGTGGTTTTCCCCGGTAGTTAGACGACGTGGGTACTTAGGTATATTGAAATTAGGCAATTAATCCTACCCCAAGCCGTCAAAATATTGGCGACCACAGTCCGCTAAGGGACCTGTGACCTTTCGGACTTATCCGAGAGTCACGACCTAAATTCCGGGGTGTTCGGTGGAGATGACCCTACTGCTCCCCCTAGTGATCGTTTGTCGCCACTGAACCCCGGCCCACAACAATATAACACAGCCAAAGGCCAGTACTCCGAATTAGTCGAGCTGTGTCTTCCACCCACTGTCTCACTGCACAGCTGGCCCGACTCCATGCACAATTGGAACCTAACTAAATCAATAATACATTCACCGTTTTCGAGCTACGGTAAGCCAAAGCTATCTGCGACTAAGTGGTCCACAGTACGTTCCTTATTGCAATCGCCACACCATGCCCGTCCCTTGAAGATGTATCTACTATAAATGGATGTGTGTGTGTGTGTGTGTGTGTGTGTGTGTGTGTGTGTGTGTGTGTGTGTGTGTGTGTGTGTGTGTGTGTGTGTGTGTGTGTGTGTGTGTCTGTCATACTTTTTGTCTATTAATTATGTACGTCTATTCATTAATTAAACACGATTGGCATTTACCTTTTGACCCTTTAGACGACTGAGAACTCTTTGAACTTTGAAGACCCTTTAAGGCTCCCAAGACCCTTAAGACCCCAAAAGACCCTGAAGACACAAAAGTCACCAAGGGCCCAAAAGTCCCAAAAATTTCCCGAGGACCCAAAAGTTCCAAACGTTGCCAAGGACCCAAAACTCCCAAAAGTTCATGAGGACCCAAAAGTCACCGAGGACCCAAAAAGTTCCCACGGACTCAACAACTCCCACAAAGGACCCAAAGTCCCCGAGGACACAGAAAATTCAAAAGTCCCAGAGGACCCAAAACCCTTAAGACTGTAAATCCTGTTGACCCTTTAAGATTCGACTATACAACAAAAAAATCTGTTAGAAGTCCCATGTTTTAAACACACACCATGTGAAGGTATATAAAGCAGCGAAATACGTCCTTCTACCATGGCATGGCATTCTAGTCGAATAAATAAGATTAATCGGATATCTGTCTGTCTGTTCGCCTTTTTTTGCAACAACCGCTGGGCCGACAACCACCAAATTTGGCACACAGACCAAGTATGACCCGGGGGTTGTCCTGTGTATTTTCATCCACAACCTCAGCCTTTAAAGACCCCGAAGAACCATAAGACCTTTTTTTACATGCTTGAAAGAAGACATTTACATGCTTGGGAGATATGATCCATAATACCCTGAAGACCATTGACTTTCTCAAACACAATTAAGACACTTTAAAACAACGAATAGCTCAAAGACGCTTTGGACCCAAAGATGGTTAATATCCCTCATACTGTTGAAGACTTATAAGACCCCTGAAGACCCCTTAAGTATTTTGAAGACCCTAAAGACCCCTGAGACCCAGAAGACCTCAAATAACCTTAGACACCAAAACCCCTTAAGAATTTCAATCCCCTTAAGAACTGCAAGACCCCAAAGACCCTTTAAGACCTCAAAGACCCTAAACACCCCAATGACCTGAAAGAACCAGAAGACCTTAAAGACCCTTGTGTCCCAAGCCCATCGCTTTCTGGACCCACCTTACCCAGTTACACCTAGCTGTTCCTGGACTATATGTCCATTTCTCGTGACAAAGGAGAGCTTGCTGTCAAATCTCGACTCAGATTCTGCAACCGGTCCAGACGGCATCAGCCCACGTGTCCTAAAACCTGCTTTGCTGCTCTTGCTCACCCTCTCTCTGTTCTATTCACCCTTTCATTTGCTCAAGGTCATCTGCCATCTGCTTGGAAATCAGCAAGCATTACCGCTCTGCATAAAATGGTGCAAAAAAGATTCCTGCAACTACAGACCAATCAGCCTTCTCACAATCATCAGCAAGGTTATGGAATCTCTCATCAGTTCAGACATTAAATCCTTCCTCTTCTCCAATGGCCTGATTTCTAATCATGCATTTAGTTTCAGACCAGGTCACTCCACCCTGGATATGCTGCTTCTGCTCTCCCAACAATGGATGGAGGTCCTCAATGCCGGACATGAAATCATGGCCATCTTCCGAGACATATCACGTGCTTTTGATATGGTCTGGCACGCTGCCCTGCTCACCAAACTCTCTTCTTATGGTATCCAAGGACATCTCCACTCATGGCTCACAGACGTCATCTCCTGTCGCAGACAACATGTGGCCCTCAATGGAGTTCTCTCATCCCCTTTTCCTGTCCATGCTGGAGTTCCTCAAGGCAGTTTTCTGGGCACTGTTCTTTTTCTGGTTTTCAATGATCTCTCTGACGCTGGAAAATCCTCTTTCTCTCTTTGCTGATGACTCCACCCTCTGCCGTACCATCTGTCATCCCTCAGATCGGCAAGCAGCAGCCTCTTCACTCACTGCAGATCTGGATAAAATCACAAACTGGTCCAACACGTGGAACATGTCTTTCAATCCTGACAAATCTCACACTCTCAATATGTCTCTCTAAAAGGACCGTCTGGAAAACTCCCCACCTATCACAACAATCTTCTTAAAGAAGTCCTATCATTCAAGGTTCTGGGTTTCACTATCTGCCATGATCTTTCCTGGGAAAGCCACATTTCAAGCTGGCCTCCAAAGCCAGTCGCCGACTGGGCATCCTCCTTTCTGCAAAGTCCTTCCTTGGCACACCTGAGCTCCTGACCACATGCAAAGCTTTCGTCCGCAGCCTGATGGAATACTGCTCTCCCATTTGGGCTGGTGCTCCTGCCTCTCACCTTTCTCGGCTTCACGCTGTGGAAACCAAAGCATTGAGGATTATTGGTATCTCCTGCGATGAGGCTGAATCTTTGGTCTCTCAATCTCTCACGCAGACAGGTCGGTGGTCTCTCTGTCTTTGACCGTCTCCTCTCCGGCCTCGCCCCCCTCTCCCCGCTCTGTCTTAGATATGCCTCCCCTCCTGCCCAAATTTCCGCAGGGCGCTCAAGGTCCGCCAGCAATCCCCATCTGGTAAAACTACCAAAATCAAGAATCACTGCTCGCCTTCACTCTTTCATTACTCTTTTTCCCCCCCTTTGGAACAAACTTCTACACACTTTGCGTGTTAGCTCTCATATGAGCCTCGACAGTGTATACAAAAAAAAGACCTCAAAGACACTGAAGACCCCAAGATCCTTGAAGACCCTGAAGACCACTTACAGACTGGTGTTCCCGTAAGACCCTTTACCCACTGGTGTTCTGGCTCTCCTGCCACCAACACAGTTTTTCCATCTGCCCACCCTTATCCCGTTGGTTCTCCAGCCCCCGATCCACCTGCCCCTTTCTCAGCCCTGCCGGCCCTCCTGCTTCTCCCACTTCTCAGTACCCCCCACCCGGGCAATGCCTGGTAACCATGCTAGTTCAAAATATAAGATTAAATTGAAACTAGAATGGCACTCGGTATGGCGCATACCTCCGCTAAGCTGATTAGTTTACGTTTTGTATCCCAATGATAGGCCGGATCTGGATTCAGACCTGAACTAAAATCTAATCGGCTTGTTCTTGTCACCTAAGCACTCGTCCACCAAGTTTCGTCCGAATCCGTTCATAACTTTTTGAGATATCGTGCTCTATATCGGTTTAGCCAAATCACTCAATGGTGAAGAATCACTTTATAAATTCTAGTATCCGGATCCGGATCTTCACCAAAATCTAATCAGTTTGTCCTTGTCACACACCGAACCTGTCCACAAAATTTCATCAGAATCCGTCTCCAACTTTTTTGAGATATTTTGTTCAGAGACAGACAGACAAACATGAACAGGTACACCTTCAGTGGACAGAGGTAATCAAGTTGTTCCTCGATCATAAACTGACGTTTGTAGTCAGACAGACGGATGGACAGACAAAGTGAACCAATTGCTTAACCCTGCCTTTCACTTCGCGTTCGCGTGGGGCAAAAATTGCAGATTGCAGTGCACTCAAGTACAGTATTGGAATCCTTGATTGTGTCTTGCTTGTGACTTAACTTGAACAGCAAACCTTGTTGTGAAATGAAAATGAGAAAGGGAAAGCGTTGTTCCTGTTAAAATAAAGACAATTTGGAGAAATAAAGTTGCTTCTGCTTATTAAAAAGAATTCCTGATTTGGATTCCAACTGCCTTGTGACCACTTTGTATTCATGTCACAGTATTCAGAAATTAATTGGTCCATCAGTGTGCACAAGAAAGTCTTGTGGGGTTCGTGAGTCGAAGGTTACAACTCTGAAAGAATAAGGCTAGTCGGTAAAATAGTTACTTAATTAAACCACCATATTTATTTTCATGGAGAAACCCCACACGTGCTTTACTTGTATCTCATGGATGTAGTTTGGTGGATAATTTCCTTATATGGTACTTAAGGCTCAGCAGTAGAGACATGAATGATGAAAGAAACTTGTCTCGTGTGCAAGCATGGACATTAGGGGACATACGATGTACCTTTTTTTTTTTTTACATGAACAATAAAGACATTTGGAGACTGAACAAATCAATTAATGCATTATATGGTATTTGGAAGTATGATGATCTGAAACATCCAGTTCCAGGTCACTTTGGTTTATCACAATATGGCATAACTTCAATCACGCGCATGCTACGGCGCAGTCACTGCAAGCAGGTATAACTGCAGTTATGATATATTATTAGTCTTGGTTATTAACTTGAACAGAGGCTGAGTATATAAAAAGCTCTGGACCACAACAAAAATGTGTAGCCGTTTCCATGATGTCAGACTTTACTCGAATGCTTTTGAGATAATAATTTAAATTCGGATGAGCCTCACTGATTTGACCCTTGACCCCTAACATAATTTTAGTCCCTCGGAACATGTGCTGGCATTTGACTTTTTTTTTTCTTAGTTTCTTTTCGAAAAATGAAAATATGGTTTAATGACAGGGTATCTGCAGGGTTGGTTTGGATTCACAAATAAAATTGTTCATTAAAGAGCTTCCGCATAATATTTATCCATATTCGCTAACCAAACAAATATGGATAAATCATAAGTGCAGCAACAGACTGCCTCCCACATAGCGGCTTCTTTTACTACTGCCCATAAATATAAAAAAAATTAATTACAACAGAGGAAAACCCAAAGATATAAATAATTCGTCTATAAACAGGTACACAAAGCAATGCCGACATTGTACCCCATGATCTTCAAGGTAATTGGAAAGATCGGATCCCACTTGAGTTGGCTTGTTCACGTTCCCATCTGAACCCTTGTCATTAATGTATGGAATCTGTGCTGAAGCCCCATATACCATTTATGTTTGTCCATCGTCTTCTACTGTCTTTGTAATTCTTGTTCAAGTACACTGGTGTCGACTAATTTCTTCATTCTGTGTGATATATGTACATGGTCATCCCTGAACTTCAGATGAGGGTGGAGGTATACATGGACATTGGCAGGACAGTTAGGTAGCTTGGGATTTATTGCGTTATTGTATACATTAGCGAAGAATCCGTCCTTATGGAGGGGACAATTCCTCCCAAATTACTGACATTAATTCCCACAGAATTGTGATATTTTAGTATGTCTTGTAATACCAGCTCCCACTAGGACAGGTGCTATGCCACACAGTGCCGACAGAAAAAAGTTTTCACCCCTTTCAAAATTTTCACCTTTTTGTGCCTTTTTGCCTGGAATGAAATTGCATTAACTCAGACTTTTCCACCTTTATTTACACATCGTAACCCACAACTTACAAGTGAAAAACAAATTCTACAAATTTCAGAAAATTATTTAAAATAAAATAAATTGGAATATCTTGGTTGGATAAGTGCCGACCCCCTCTGAGTTAATACTTGGTGGAAGCACCTTTGACAACAATTACCATCTCCTCTCCAGCCTCGCCCCCCCTGCTCTGTCTGCGAGATGCCCCCCCCCCCATATTCCGCAAGGCGCTCAAGGTCCGCAAAACCCTTCTGGTAAAGCTACCAAAATCACGACTCACTGCTCACCTTCACTCTTTCATTCCTCTTTTTTTCCCCACCTTTGGAATTAACTCCCACACTCTCTTCAATCCCACTCGTCCCTCCAGGCCTTCAAAACAGCTGTTCACCACCATCTCTTATCTTCCCCCATCCAAAACCATGATCTTTTCTACCCCCATTAATCCACCCCAAATGCACCTCCTTAAAATTCCCTGCTTTCCTTCCTGAAAGTCCCTGTAATGTCCTTCTTGTATACCCCGTGTTCCCTGCCCCATCCCTCTCTTTCCACAGATCTCAATGTCTCTGTTCCCACTGTTTTGTCCTTCCCTCTCCCACCCCTCTTGTCTCCTGCCCCCCCCCTTTGTGTGTTAGCTATCATACAGCCTCGACAATGTATACAAAAAAAAATGTACTCCCCATGGTAAACAAGTGTGATTTTGACGATTTCATAGATGGCTTCGTTATGACATCATAATTGAAGACGTCAAACGCACGCTTTATCTGATCAGGATGAAAATTTTGAGGGTCATCTCGGGCTCAATTGTATGGTTGGAGGAGTGGGGGGGGTGGGAATTTATGACATCGATGACTTGGTTCGGCAGACATTTTTTTTTTTTAAATGAAAGCCTTCACAAATCTTGTTCTCCAAAACGGTTGAACAGATTGAGGCTAAACTTTACTGGTATGATCACCTATCCATGAGGAACAAAAACTTCTCCACCAATGACATCACAGGCCACATGGTTTGTCAGCTATGATTTTTTGAAAGATAAACCTTTTAAAATTCCCTTCTCCAGAACGGCTTGACAGATCGAGGGGAAACTTCACCCCAACGTTCCCCAAGACTTAGATACCAGTATGTTCACAAATAATGAATGTCACATGGTATGGCAGCCATATTGGATTGAATGAAAATCTTTAAAAATATATATTTCTCTTGAACCGCTTCATCAATCGGTGTGAAACGTCACAGTTATGATCCAGTAGTCATGGGGAATAAAATGTTTTAAATTTCAACCTGATCGGGCACATGGTCTGGCAGCCAGAATTATTTAATATTTTGAATCTGGGTTCAGGGAGTTAAATCAAACTTGGTACAAGGAGGCATATCTGGTGACGTCGTGACGTTGAAGAGTGCCCTTCTAGTTTTTTGATTTTTTTGCCTAAAACACTCCCCAGCACTCACTGATGCGTCTCTGAAAGTTTGATGACGATCTGTTTGGCCATCTCTGAGAAAAATGGCAAAACACACACACACACACACACACACACACACGCTCTTTCATAGTATAGATGAGTAAGATGTAGTAGTGATTGTGATGGTTGTGTAAGGATGTCGCAAAAAGGTGAATCTCATGTTGATGTTTCTTCGTTCCTGACCCTACAACTGTCTTTTCCCCTTCCCAAAAATATTTTTCCCAATAATTTTTTTTTTTTAATCAAAATAATGTTTGGCAGGTGTGTATCATATACGTATATATATACTCGTGGGGCATGCTTGCAGGCTGCAAGCAGATACTGGGGTGCATCCCACTTGCAAGTACATAATAAGTTCAAGTACAAAATACATACAAGTCAGGAAAAAAAACATTTAACTCTCACCAGGCTGAACAGTTTACGTTTTGTATTCCACTGACAGGCCAGATCTGGATCCGGAGCTGAACAAAAACCAAATCAGCTTCTTCTTGTCACCTACCCAACTCATCCACATAGTTTTGTCATAATCCAGACACAACTTTTCCCATGCTATTTATCAATTTCGGCCCTATCTCTCAATGGTGAAGAATCACTTTTAAAATTCTAGTATCCGCATCTGGATCTGGATCTTCACCAACATCTCATCAGTTCGTCCTTGTCACACACCCAACCTGTGCACAAAGTTTAGTCCGAATCCGTTCACAACTTTTTGAGATATCCTGCTCGCAAACGGTCAGACGAACATTCCAGAGGTTAAACCGTAACATCCGTGTACCTTCGGTGGTGGAGGTAAAAATGAAAAACACGTCAGGATAGAATCATAACATGGAATGACACTACAATCCTTTTCATGATTTCCATCACGACATATTTTGACATTTTCCCTCTAAATTCCACAATAAATTAAAATACACAATCATATCAACCCACAATACAAATGTACAACTCCCTCCCATGTGACATCTTTCAGTGGAAATATATAATTGTTACTATTGCCACATTGTCACCAATGACAAAAATGTCAAAAGATATCGTGATGGCAATTGGTAAAAGGAGTGTGGTGTCGTATAATGGTGTTATTCCTTACTTGTCATTCCATGGTTGCTTGTTTTTTGGAATCCCATCCAGAGATTTTTCCTTTGTTTTTAGATCCTCATGGAGGATCTCTAAGTCTTACTCACATTGTTGTTCTTGTGGACTTTTTTGTTTCCCAGCCTACAGTTTTCATCGAAACTTCCTGAAACTTGGCATATATATGTGTAAAAATAACCTGCGCAGACAGTAACCATCTCCGATTTAGAAAATTCCTCCTAGAAAAAAAGTTATGACGTCAAAATATCTCCGCTAATGGAAATCGCCTAAAAAATTATCTCTGAAACTAGGCAAGCTTTTTGAATTCTGTTTGCGGGAATCGAACAGGGCATTAGCAGAGATGAATTACCGCACATATGATACATCACTATGACGTCATATCAATTTTTATGACGTCATTCCTATTTTTTTGACATTTTTTTTTCACAACCCAGAGTTTTCATCGGATCTTCGTGAAACTCGCCATGTATATGCGGAAAGCCCACGCGCAGGCAGTAACCATCTCCGATTTTGGAAATTCTTCCTAGAAAAAAAGTTGACGTCATAATATCGCCGCTAATGGAAATCGCCTATACCATTATCTCCGAAACTAGGCAAACTTTTTGAATTTTGTTTGCGGGAATCAAGCCGGGCATTAGCACAGATAATTTATCGCAAACCTGATGCAGCACAATGACGTCATATTCGTTTTTATGACGTCATCATTAAGAGGACGAGGATCTTGGCTCATTTGAGCTTGTTTCTGCTTTTTCGGGGGTTGGGGATAGGGGAAGAATCATGCATTAAATTGGAAATCATGTGTTGAAGTATTTCGGTTCATGCATGTATTATATTACTGCAATTAAAATGTGCATGAGATATCAGTAACGCAGATAAAACTGTTGCATCTAATACAGTATGTGTGGATGTATTTAATATGATTTGGTGTCTGACCTTAGGAGCATGTTGGCAAGGTTACAATACCCAAGAGACAATGTCACTTCCTCCATTAGAAATGTTTGTAATCGCTTCCGCCATTTTTGTGGTAGGTTCCTATTCTTCTTCTTCTTTAAAGACTGCAATTATTCCCACCTTCTTGTGGGGTTGGCCGGGGGAAGCTTGGCCCAAGTCTTTTACAAACCGGCTGGCCAGGTTCAGGCAGGAATTTGAAATTTGTCCACAATGCCGACAATAGCTTGCCCACACTTCATCAAGGAAACCTTGGGCTCTTTAATGTCCATCAGCTGATGGCGGAGGCAGACGGGACACCCAGTTATTATAACGCTCATCTGAGGGACGGCACATCCATTGATGAATCAGCTTGCCTGTGAAACACTGGGATCACAGTTTGTAGCTGGGTTGGGATTCAAACCCAGGCTTGACAGCTTATTAGAGTTAGAGCGAGCGTGCTTCCCTCCTGGTGATCCTGCCGTGATGTGGCGATTCATTGCTTTGTTATTGTAACAACTGACAACATTTATTACTCATTGTAATCATCCAATTTATTTTGCCTTCCGAACTCCGGAGATGTTATCAGCACTCCACTCAAGGAAGTACTTCAACGAAACGGTTAAAGAAACTTTAAAAAAATGAAACATTTAATTTTACCCCCGCCACCGAAGGTGGAGGAGGTTATGTTTTCACCCCTTTCTGTTTGTCTGTCTGTTTGTTAATTGCTGGAATCCTTCGGATTTCGGCAATTATGTTGGTCGGTTGTGTGTGTCATTCTGTGTGTCTGTCTGTCTGTTGTTTGTTTGTGTGTGTGTTTACCCTGTAGCAGCCACACCGTTTCAGCGATCATGACCAAACTGGGTACAGACGTCGGCCATGGTCCAACTTAGACACTTGTCGTTTTTGGTGAATCGAGGTCAAAGATCAAGGTCAAGGTCATCGGAAAACCGAAATTCTTATTTCGGAATAACGTCCGCTAAAGGGTCGTATCGACTTCAAACCAAATCCAAAATGTGTATCTTCCAATACTGCATCCAACCATATGTCTCATTGGGGGTGTCACATCAACACCCTTCTTCGCGGTCGGGGTCGAATGTCGGGGGTCGGGTCAAAACTTTCAAATTGCGATAAAAACGCCATTTCAAGTCCGATTGACTTCCAAGTTATGATCATGACCAAACTAAAGTGCTATAACTCATTAAACAGTAGAACTATCGACTTATAAGAACCAAATTGATTTCCAGGTTTTTGTTTTTCCAGAGATCATGGAGATATGATAAAGTTATTCCGGCAATTCCTTGCTCAACGATCAATTTCATTTGTATGTTTGTCACGTTACTCTCTGAGCTCCCAAGGTTAATGTCGACAAAACTTTGTAGGATCACAATTTTTACCATGATACACCTTACTAGTCATTTTCTCACAATTTAAAACGTATAACACATGAGCCACCACCTGTCGTGGGAAGGGGTGGAAGTCCGGAGGGAGGGGGGTGGGTGGGAGGAGTGTAGGGGAAGGGTGAGGTGGGAGTCTGGAGGGGGTGGGGTGGGGAAGGGGTGAGGTGGGAGTCTGGAGGGGTGGGTGGGAGGAGGTGGGAGAAGGGAATGGGTGGGTGGGAGTCTGCAGGGAGGGGTGGCAGAGGCAGGGGATGTGGTGGGATGAGGGAGGGAAGGGGTGAGAGGAGGGACCCAGCATTGGCCTGCATTGCAGGTTCCTTTGCTATATTGTACATAATTATTGAACCCACTCTCCTGCCCGCTTCGCAGCAAAGGAGAAAAAATGGGGGTAGGGGTTGGGATTGACAAATCCTCAAAGGGGATCATCAAGGTTTTCAAATACCTTTTTAACGTTGCTCAAACTCTTGTATGGAGTGATCTGTTTAATAATACATAATGTTATAGGACAATATTAATCACGTGATTTGCCCCCTCGTGGTCTGATCTGAAATCAAACTTGTGCTGTTTATCATTTGCTACTTCTGCCACTAATGGACTCTGCATCAACAAGATCAGGCCTGCCATGTTTTCGAGATATGACATTAGCTCAGCTTGTCGATACGTCTCTCTCGCTGATCCTCCTTGCTGCACCTGAAAAAGGCTCTCATACGATACGCACTGTAAGGTACGCCCCTAGTCTTTTTCTTTAGCAGTCATTCGCTGCATAGATCCATCTACGCTTTCATTTTCAGCTCATTATTTTTGCTCTTCCTCTGGTCAATTTATCTCACCGTCTGCCATCCAATCGGTGCACAAATGGTGTCTTGTGCTTTAATGTCTCTCCTACTTTGGTTTGAAATGATCACATAAAGTTGAGATGGATCATTAAACAACAAGCCAACCACCAGCTATTTGGTCATGCAGTTTAGCTTTTTGATATAACGGCCTTTGAACAAAAGTAACCAGCCACTGAACTCGAGACAATTTAACAAGAAGGGGCTGTACTTCGGCTTTTTTGCTATGATCATGTATACCTTGTTTGGTTGTTATTTCGTCATATTTCAGAGATCTTGGCCTCACGGTGGAGCTTGTAGATAAATCACGTGCACAAAAAATATATATGAGACGACGTCATTGTACTATTATACGAATTACATGAGCATCAGGAGAGACTACAAATAGCGGACAAATCAACATCGTATATGGAATATTGGGATTTGATCTGCACATCCCAGCATCATGAACTGTGGATTCGGAGAGGGTTATTACTACATTGGCAGAGGCAATCACTGTTATTCCTGAGCCTAATGTTGGCTTAACAGTCAAGGTGGCTGGCTTAAAATTGTAGGGTCTTGAGTTTGAGCCCCTGTGGTTTTTTTTACCGTTGAAATGACAACAGGTGGGTTGACTCAGCCTGTCATCCTTCTGAGGTCGGCAAAATGAGTACCAGCTTACTGCGAACAGGGGCACTGCATCAGCAGCACAGCCATGCTTCAAGGAATAATGCAACCAGCAGCCATAGACCACATAGGAAACAACAACAGCAACAACTGTTACAACTAAAGGTTAGACAGGATGTCATACATGAGAACAGCATTCGGTAGAGCCATACCTCCACCAAGCTGAACAGCTTGCATTTTGTATCCCAATGATGGGTCGGATCTGCATCGAGACCTGAACTAAAATCGAATCAGTTTGTTCTTGTCAAATAACCAAGTCATACACCAAGTTTCGTCTAAATCCGTCCATAACTTTTTGAGATATCCTGCTCAGACAGAGACAGACAGACAAACAGACAGACAGACAGAGGGGGTGAAAACATAACCTCTGTCCAACTTCGGTGGTGGAGATAAAGACAAGCAATTCCAATGCAACATGGTTTCAACAATTTTAGGATGCTATTGTCTGCTGCTATACCCTGTCCAGCATTTGGCGTTTCGAGTTGACTAATTGACCAAACTCACAGCAAGCTGTTCACCACCATCAGATCATCCCCAATCCAAAAACCATGATCTTTTCGACCCTCATTAACTCCCCACCCCAATCCCTCCTCCTTCCAAATTTACAGTTTCCCCTCCTGAGAGTATCCTCTCCTGCCCCTCATTCATCCCTGCACCCATTGTTTGTCCAATTCTACCTCTGTCTTGGCCTTCAACTCTGCTGTTGGTGTTTCTCTCTCCTCTCTGCTGTTCCTTTCATCCTGTTGCATCCTGATCCATAGTGTACGAGTACATACTCTTCCATGAGCCTCGACTATGTATACAAAAAAGTGTGAGCATTGTGATGGGATGATGGCACTGGTATGATGAGTATGTTCTTTGTATCCTTCGTTTGTGGTCTTACATGATCTGATCTGATAAGTTCCATGACTTGAGAACAGGTGCTACAAATACAATGTAATCATCCAGTCAAGACGGTTTGCCATTGCCTTACCAGGAGTTTCCAGGAATTCATTTGGTCAGGGTTATCCCACTTATTACTCTCATTAGACACAATGAGATTTTTTTACTGTATGCACATGAGTGCTGGTAGATGAGAAAGCTGGCTTATTCTTTCCACTGAAAGAACAATTGCTCTCTGTGATGTAATTACAATTCTCTGCGTGTGGAGCATCACAGAATGTTTACGCTCCGCTTATAGTCCGTCGATAATCAAAGGGATAACTCAAAGGTGATTTTACAACCTCTGAGTTGCTGGAAGATACGCTTCTGTTTGACATCACTACATTGGCAGAGTATTCATAATCATATGCTGACATGCTGAGAACATTGGAAAAGCAGATTTTGAAGACCAAAAAGAAAACACATCACCTGATGCTTGTGCCAGGGAGCTCCAGTGACTGGATCCTTAATCCACTGGTAGTTTTTCTGTGATATCCTGGTGAAAGCAAAATTGCTTTTGGAGAAAACTTCGGCAACTAGATCTCTTATTTTGGAGGATATTCTCCCACAGTCTTTGCATTTGTAGAATAAACAGTCAGATTGTTTTTGAAATATATATATATATATATATATAGCAACAGGTGGTGGGTAAGAGCCCCGATGAGGGACACCTCCTTTCCCTCCCACTACCCCCACCCCCTCTCTCTCTCTATCCCCACCCCCTCCACATCCCTCTCTCTTTTCCACCCCTTACCCCTCTCCTTCCCCACATAATATTCCCATCAGCGAAGTGACGGGTGGTATTTGCTTGTACATAATAAAAGGCAAACAATTAAAAGATTTGTTTAAACCTTTTTGAAATAACTAATTTTGATGATCAACTCTAAATTCCATGATTTGAAAAGTAAAAGATTTCATTTCTCTAGTTCATAATTTATTACGACCATAAATATTGACCCTTTTTAGTTGTTTTTTTTTAGTACTGCTGGATCATGAGTCGATCATCTTTATTATTTGTTCCATGAAGCTTCACTTCGAGCCGAGAGTAGTTGGAAAGTGAATGAGAATATGAATAATAAATATGATAGAAGACGATGTGCGTTTAAAGTTGTAAGCGTGCTCATTTATCACGTTTGCGCTCACCTCGAACACCAGGAACATATGGAATACGTATCTCGATAAATTATTGGACAAGAGACGTTTGATATTACACCGAGTAAATTTTTTTTTTAAATGAAGTGGAGGGAGTGTAATGATTCAGGTGAGACATGAAGATCAGGTGGGTACTTACAAGACATTTTCTTAGAAAATGTTTCCATATTGGTTTCATTTAACCAAGCAGGGAGTTTATCGTGAACGGTGATCACAACTGTTTACCCTCATGTGATTACATGGCACACAGAGGTCTTGATGAGATTATTTATCTCCATTATAAAGCAGGAGTGTCCGTCTGTCCGTCCGAACCCGAACTACTCCCTCAGTTTTGGACTTCGCAAATTCACATTCTGTGGAAAGTTTTGGGGTCCCAGCCGGCGTCCTCAGGTGGGTGGGAGTTTTCATAAATACCGATCGATACAATATTATGATTTTGAGTTTCGATCCGTGCGAAGCTGCTCTCGAACCGGATGTTCCGTCAGAACGACGTTTCTCTTCGTTTGCCTCACGAGTATTTGTAACATTGCATTTTGTTATGTAAATGGTAAAGTATTAATTTGTTGTTGAAATGAAAATAGAGAGATTGAGTTTGAAGGAGAATCAAAAAATAACGTGAGGGGTTCCACCCCGCGCCATTCACGGATTCGGCATTTGCAGACTCGCCATGACATCATTGAAATACTTCCTTTACTTCACGATTGTTTGTAATACAGTATTTTGTTAAATTAATGGTATAGTATTAATTTGTGATTGGAATGATTCTGTTTGAATAAAAAAAATATAGAGACGTTGAGTTTAAAGCAGAGAAAGAGGGGAGTCGGTTGAGGTGTAGCGACCTCGTTGTACCTGGCGCGGCCGACGGACCGGAGCAGCCCAATCGCTTAGGAAGGGGTTGGGAGGAAAACTGAGGATGTCTTCCGTGTGGGAGTGGGAGGTGCAAATGCAGTGCGGCATGATGTAAGAGGAAGGTGTGAGAGGTGCGAATTACTCATGCCCTCTCAGCTTGTGCGTCCTCGGTGGATGAGACGGAGATGGGAGAAAAAGATGCATGAGAGAAAGGCTTAACGGAGATGTGTGAGAGGTCTGGAAGTGTGAATATTGGCTGCTGAATGCAGCCGAAACTGAGCGAGCGCCGATGACCCGGGGGGTGATCCCGACCCATTCTGGCAAGAGCTCGCTCCACCCCACTTGCCTCGCTTGGCTGCTCCGCCCTCTCCGCTCGGTGAGATTCCGCTCAAAAGCTGGCCAGAGGAGAGATCTTGAACAACCGCCTCACGGAGCCAAGACGAAGGAGAGTGTGAGTGAGCTGCATTGATCCCTTTTATAGAGCCTGAGCGAGGGAGGAGCCAAAAATCGGATCTAATGATCCTGTAGGCATTCCTGAGCTCCCCCATTGGTGTATAGCAGTCGCCCCACGCCGTGGCCATGCCCCGTCAGGTTTCAGAATAGAAAATGGCTCGAGTTGCGCTTGAGCTTGGTGGCCACACGACGGAGCTCCGTAATCAGCATTGGTTGAGGATCTTCGGGAGCACTTTCCGGCCCCAAACGTGTGCTGGATTCCATCTGATCTTGGTTATTTGGGGAAACCCCGGAGCTACCCGCACATCCTTGAATGAACCCCAGCGCACGTTTGCGCTTCGAGTTGCATGCTGAAACACCCCGGCTCTTAATGTCTTTGTTCCTCCTCTTCAAGGAGCATTCAAGTCTCTTCGAGGTCGCTCCAATGTAGTGGGCTGCGCAGTTGCTGCAATTTATTTCATAAATGACAGATGATTTGTCCTCCCAATTTAATCGCTCTTTTGGTTGCATGATCCTGCCTCAGGTCTATGTGCGATGCCGACTTCCAACGGGACTAACAGGCGAGCGGTAGCTTCTGATACGTTGGTCACGTATGGAAGGGCGCACCAGAACTTTGGTTTGGGTTGTGTAGACTCGCCGACCGCCGTTTACCCTCCTCTGCATACACCTGTTCACAAAACTGTTGGGGTAACCATTTGAATGGATCACCTTTCGTAGAAAGTTCTTTTCTTATTTTTTGGCTTCCAAATTAATACAGTGTGTTTCGACCCGTCGGAAAAGGGTACGCAGGCAGCCCCCTTAAACTCGCACAGAGCCCGATTTTTCTAATGTCATGAACAAACTTTGGTGCGTCATGGGTGATGAAAGTTGTCGTTAAGTTTCATCGGTATTGTGTGTATCTTTTCTGAGAAGGAAGCAAATAACTCTTTAGGGGGGGAGGGGGCAACCCACTCCCCTCCCCATAAACTGCCTCTGTAGACCCCTTCAGACCCCGTTGTTGTTTCTTATGCCATCATGGGTGATGAAGGTTATGGTCACATTTCATTGAAATCGTACGTGTAGTCTCTGAGAAGAAGTTTCAAGTATTTGTGGACGGACGGACGGATGGACGGACGACGTGTCATCCCATAAGCTCCCCCGAGCTACTTTACAGGTGAGCTGAAAACCCTCCCTCGGAATATTATTACAAACGAACTACATTTGGAAGATGTCTGGGGCTCAACGACGATCCTGAAGAGAGTTCTCAGCACAAAACTTTGAGAGCAGAAAACTTCACAGCTTGGTCCATGGATCGTGATCCCTTACTGAAATGATGGTGGATGCTTTGATCCCACCCTGTGAGGACTCCGTTCCACATTCTGAAACCCACATGTGTAGATAACACACACACCCACCATCACATCGCCCACAACACACACACACACACACACACACCACACACACACACACACACACACACTGAGACCTGGGGCGGGAGCATTAAAACCAACAGCTCGCACATGCAGCGACCTTTGCACATTACCGGTCGGCTCCGAATCTGATTCGTACATGCTACAGTCCCCTCAACAGGGGTAAAATATGAAGAACCAGGAGGAGGGTTGGGAGAGAGAGAGAGAGAGAGAGAGAGAGAGAGAGAGAGAGAGAGGGAAGGAAGAAGAGAGAGAGAGAGAAGAGAGAGGAGGAGAGAGAGAGAGAGAGAGAGAGAGAGAGAGAAGAGGGAGGGAGAGGAGAGAGAGAGAGAGAGAGAGAGAGGGGAGGAGAGAGAGAGAGAGACAGCGAAGACGACAGACGGAAGGTCGGAAAGAGGGATGGGGTGGCAGAGAGGGGTAGGGTTGGGAGGGAGAGGGGTGAGGGATTCCGGCAGATGTGATGCCCAGTTTATCGTCCATCCGAGAGACGAGACGCACAGTGATGAATCACCTGGATTTGAAACACCGGGAGGACAGTTTAGAGTTGGTTTGGGATTCGAAACTCAGCTACACAGAGTGAGCATGAATACTCTCGGTTTTTCTGCCGTGATGTGGCGATTCCTTACTTGAGAACGGAAAAAAATTCTCATTGTGATCATCAATTTATTTTGCCTCCTTACCTCCAGTGTAGAACCACGGTATCGCAAAATTGAAAGTTGAAGAACGTGCCAAGTGGCTTTACCACGCAATGCACAAAACGTTTGAAGAAACTTTTAAAAGCGTAACGTTTAATTTTTATTTGTATATATCTATGCCGAAGTGACGGGTTGTATAACATCATCAAAAATGGGAAATGTCATGTAAAATAAAATTTCCCATTTTCAGCGAGGCAGCCACCGCCTGTTGCACCGCAGAACAACACGTGGCCAACGCAAGCGAGTAGACCTGATCTGCATGCAGTATTCAGTGACAGTGTAGATATTGTAGACCGCTGATTTGAGCACTCCAACCAAACGATTGATAAGAAATGGTGCCCTTGGCATACAATTGACATTCACCGACTGTCATATTAAACATACACCTCCCGGAGATGCCCAAAATGTCAAATATGTCCGAATTGGACAATTAACACTTTTCTCGGAGTCGGAACTGTTTGTAAGTTCGATTCTGGAGCTTAAATTTTGTAATTCTGCTTGGTTTAAAAGATACTCGTGATGATCGCATGTGCGGAAATGAAATAAAGCAACGAACGCTGACGTCTCCAGGCATTTATGAGCATCGCAATGTACCCAGCGATTTGTAGCTTTGGTTCGTATTCGATAATGTGAGTGAGAAGAGTGAAGAAAAAAAAAACTTTATCATGAAAACATCGTTGCAGCCTGTTCCAAGTCAAGGTAAGGTTGAGCAGGCCAAAAAACATGGCGGCTTCATTCATTCCCCAGCGAGGTTTCCCAGGAAACGCCATCAGACCCCAGAGAGCGAGGTGGCCGAGGATCGCCTGATAAAGGATATAATTAAATAAGGCCGTTAATTATCTTCAAAAAGGGTGTTTTAATTTACCCAAACACCCAATTTTCACTCTTGCACTTCCTTGGGGTTTGCTTCGTAAGCATGCAAAGTTTCAGGCTGCTAGGTTTTATAGTTTTGGAGTTATGGAGGAGACACATTGACCTTTATTAGTATCGATAACTACCATGGCATGTGAATACCGTATAAGAATAAAAAATAACCAAGCATTACTCCCACCTATTTCCAGCAGGACAATCCATTACATCTTGGGAACAACACAAGGATAGTCTGATGTGGAAACATCATGTGGGATATGACAGCTCCGCTGACCATGCCTACCGAGCCGTACAGGAAGGATGATACTTCCTTTTTACTCGATCCAGTGAAGCTTTCAATGCACCCTGCTTGGCTCTCCTCTTGGCTCTGCTGACCTTGATCCAAAGTCTTGCCACTGAAAAACGGCCACCACGACTCGAAAACGCATGTTGAAGCAGAATACACACATGGCTGATCCCCAGCTCTCATGCATTGCAGTTGAAATGAATTGTGAGTAACTGAGATTAAAAAAAAAAAATACAATTGCCTTATTAAGTTAGTGAAATCCACCAAGTAATTGTACCATGACTTGCTATTTCAGAAACAGCTGTCGCATGCTTTCTCATCGATCAGCTATGGTAGAACGCCGCTGATAACGCTTAGATGTGTAAATTAAATAGATTGTCCGTTTGTGGGTGACATTATGCCTCCTGAGACCCTTTTTAAGATTACAGGTTTATTTGAAGGTGCTCGGCAGAACATTCTTCTCAAGACGTAACAATACACAGCCTGATCACATGTACACCCTGAGTCCTTGCTCTTAAAAAGACAACATTGCATAACCCCACAACATTGCCTCAAACCAATTTCCTGCATAAACAGATTGCAAGCAAAGCAAGTGCAACTTAGGACGGCATATTGTGGTACGAAAGGTTGTCGTTTAATATGTAACTGAAGGCAGCAGGATTAAGGATTCTTGATTCTAAGACATGACATCCGATCTGGTTTTGTGGAAATGAATGTTGTGTTGTTGTTCGTCTTTCGGCTGCTCCCGTTAGGGGTCGCCACAGCGGATCATCCGTTATGATCCGCATACTGATTTGGCATAGGTTTTACGCCGGATGCCCTTTCTGACGCAACCCTGGTCGCCTCTTACGACACAGGGATAAGGATTGGGTTTCGCCATGATTCCGGGCTGCCCTACACCCTCTTATAGCGCGGCCCAGCGCAGGGCTCCCGTCCTCAAGCGATCCTCCAACCCAAGCCTCCGAGTAGCCGGATTACAGGCGCACGCCACTACGCCCGGTATTTTTGTGGAAATGAATGATACTGTCGAATTGGTAATAAAACCCAGACAGCTCACTCATGACCTTCTGGGAGGGCATCATTTGTATTATGTGCTGGTCCAATTTACTAGAGGTGCGAGTCAATTACTTTGTGGTTGGCTCTTAAATGTTTTTTGTTTGTTTGTTTGTTTTTGCATCCAAAGGCTAGACCAATGGTCGGCAACATTGGGCATGTGTGCCATGAGCGGCATGCAAGATGATATTGAGGGGTACGTGAAATAAAACTCTTAACGGCAAAGAAACTAAGTTGAAAAAAATAACTCCCAACAAAAACTGTTTGACTGCTCTGTCAATCTCAATTCTTCTTCTTCTTCTTCTTCTTCAACAGCCATTATTAACCCACATTTTCTTGTGGGGTTGGCCAGGGGAAGATTGGCCCAAGTCTTCACGACCGGCTGGCCAGGCCTGATGTTCGACTAGTTCGGGCAGGAATTTGGAATTTGGCCATGGTGCCAGCAATAGCTCCCCTACTCCACACAAAGGACACCGTGGGATCTTTAACTTCCACCAACGAATGTTGCCAGATGGGACACCAATTTCACGTCCATCCGAGGAACAGCACTCGTATTGATGAATCGCCCTTCCTGTGAAACACCAGGATTACAGTTTATAGCTGAGATAGGAATCGAACCCAGGTTAGACAGTTTAGAGACAAGTGTGCCTACTTCTTGGGCATCCTGCCAGCCCACTCTGTCAATCTCTAACATTAAAAGAAGAGCTTTCATTGCATAGCAGAGCCTAAATTATACTACCCAATGAAAGCTCTTTGACGTAGAAATGAAAACAATTCGATTGGTTTATTTAATACATTACGTTTAGTCGGTCCAAGCAATCTTGATTTGCAGGAAATCTCCCGATAAAGTGCCACTGATCACGTTTTCTTTGGACAAAATGGCGGTTCCAAAGAAAGCAAAATTAGACGCTCGCTCATTTCAGTCCTCTTGGAGAGACAAATACGGATTTGTTCAATATAGAGACCGTGCAGTTTGTACTCTGATGTGAGAACATTGTTTGCCGCAAGTTTCCAATGACATTTTCAGACAAAGCATGAGAAACACTTCAAGGACGAGGCGGACAGGACTAAGTCAATCAAGAGGGCCATAGCGACGTACGAAAAGCAAAGCAGTGTCTTTACTAACGTCTGTGCCGGTAAAAATGAAGCCACAGAGGGAAAGTTACAAAACCCTACAATGTGTTGCAAAACATGTAAAGCCATTTACAGATGAGGAAACATATAAAAGAGGCTTTTCTCAATTGTTCAGATGTTTTATTCAATGGTTTCCCAATAAGGACACAATCATCTCCAGAATTCTCCATTTTGCAGGACGATAGTGATTGTAAACGGAACAGCATTTGTCATTATGCCTGGTGTTTGCTTAATGGCTAGAGTGGTGGGCTTGGGATCCAAGGGTCCTGAGTTCTAAATCCTGCTCGGCTGTTGAATCAATACCAGGTGAGGTTGACCTCAGCCTGTCATCCTTCCGAGGTCGGCAAAATGAGTGCCAGCTTGCTGGTATCATGTGTCGGAGTGGCGACCCATCCAGGATTGTGCCCAATAGCCAAGGAGACTGCTTAGGCAGCACCAACGCTCTGCACAGCGTATGGTCCTATACTAATCAGTAATGGATGGATGGATTTGTCATTTGCTGCCGCCTATTTTGAATAGAAGATGTGGCCAATCAAATGCAATGAGATTATGGATATGATTTTTAATTTTCAAGCAGCATCGAGGGAAACTGCCCGAAGGCTGACAGAACCCTTGTCACGACATGAAAATCTATCAAAAACTTCGATTGGACATTATTTTTTTGTGAAAGAGGTATTTTTTGCTATTAATGGGTAATACAATTGGGAGGCTGTTGAGGTATGTATTACATACAAATGTGGTAGAGTTGGCAACTGCATACAGTTTGTTGGCCTCCCCCATTCCCAAAGGGATGGAAGTCCGCATATAGATTGATCATTCTCGGATGTACTGTAATCGACTGTATGGCTCTGCATTGTTAAAAAGCTCTCGTCTTGTTAACTTTATTCTTTCTTTATTTCACAATGCAAGCTGCCTCGATCCATAACCCTCCTCACAACTACGCAGTTAAGTTTTACTAAAATTTGTCTGTGATTCTGTGTGATAAAATATTCAGGTCACAAGGAAGGTCATAAAAGAGCACTTATTGCATCAAATATTCACTAGGACCATTATTGCGGCCTGCCACTGTGCTTTAATGAACAAATCACGTTCAAACCTCCCTCACAATCTCGTCAACACAAACATGGTACTTATAACTGCTGATCTTTTTCAACCATTTTAAAGGAGTGAAATACTCCTTCCTATGATGCAAATGTGAAAGCGATGTGCTGTTACCAAAAGTCAGCATCATGGTGTTGGTTTAACGGTTAAGGTGGCTGGCTTAAGATCTTCTAAGGGTCCTGAGTTTGAACCCCTGGCGTTGCCGTTCAAATAACACCAGGTGGGTTGACTCAGCCTGTCATCCTTCTGAGCTTGGCAAAATGAGTACCAGCTTATTGGTAATAGGGGCACTGCATCAGCAGCACAGCTTTCAGAAAATGATGCACCCAGCAGCCACAGGCTGCATACAAAACAACAACTAGAAGTATTGGGACAGTGCAGCCAAAAATGACGTGAACCATCCCAATTCCTGCATGCGCATATTTTCCCTGCAACTTGAAAGCAACTTTAAGTGTACAGTACGAGAAACACCTGCTCCCTCAGGGAGCTGCTAGGGTTGTGGGATGGAAGGGGAGAGGTCATGTTATTCTGCTTATTATCATTGCCAAATATTATTACTATTATTATTATTTTGCTATTATCATTGTTGTTGTTCTTACTTTTGTTATTTGAAGTGGCCTTGGAAAAGACAAGCTCAAATGAGCTAAGATCCTCGTCCTCTTAATGTACATGTACATGTATTTGCATTTGTACATGACTCAGCCTGTCAGTTAATTTGAACTTTTTGAATAATTTGAACATTTTTCTAGACCTTATAAGGGGTTCAAGCACTATTTCGAGAATATCAAAGAAAGTTGATTTTTGAGTTTGTTCTTTACGTTACCTGACCCGCTTTTGTGAAAATGTCCCATATACACATATGTATATGTATATATATATATATATATATATATGCAAATACATGTACATGTGAAGTTGGATAAGTACATATATATATATGCAAATACATGTACATGTGAAGTGAAGTTATGAACCATTAAGCTTAGGTTTTTGAATGTATGTTAACTAAATGAAGGAATAGAAGTAGTCAAAGTGAAAAAGAAAAACCACCAGCAAATGAATTAGAAGAACCTTATTACATAATCAATGGGCTAAAATGAACATGGATTAACCATTCATCTTGAGAGAGCAATCATAAGGAAGTACTCACTCATGGTCCTGATGAATGATACAGAATTGTTCATCTTCCTTTAACTGGCCACCAAGTCTCCTTTTCCTCTATTTCCAAGGACTAGCATTTCATGGATTCTTCTTAATGTTTCCACTGAGGTGATTGCGACCTTGAAAACTCTGTTGTTCATCTTGGAACAGGTAGAATATAACGAAGGTAGTGAATGTTTGGAGGGGGAGGTGGCACGTTGCAATCAGCTGATGATAAGTCTTAACCCCAAGATGATAAGTAAACGACTTAGTTGTAAAGCATACATCCTTAGACAGGGTCGTAGCACACAAACCTAAGCAGTTGTACACTGAGGCCACACTTTGCCCTCCGTGCAGCTCGCAGTTCTCCTTTCAAACAATTAATTTCACTTCCACGGGCGCATTCGCACTTAACGGGGCACAGCCGCGGCAGTAATGAGCTCAGAGCCACAAGGCGTCCATTTCACGCTCCGCCACTCTCAAAGCCCCATCGCGCCTATCTGATCCCTCACCTCTTGCCCAAAGGTACCTGTGTTTCAACAATGATCCAAATAATTTCTCTTCAATTCCGTACCTGTAGTTCTGCAAAATGATATCATGCACCATTCGCCTCACCTTTATATTTCCTCATCAATTCTCATCTTTCAACACCTTGCTAAGCCTTCAAATTATTGTCAACTCTTATTGTGCAGAGCCAAAAACACTTATACACGTGTAAGTATATATATATATATATATATGTGAGGCCCCGCGAGGAGGAAGGAGGAGTGATGTTAAGCGACATTTTTTAATGATATGATGATGATAGGCTCGGATGATAGGGGAAGGGTTAAAATAGTGCTATATGGCATTAACTCCAAAATGGCCAATGTGTCCCTTACATCACTCCTCCTCGCAACGCCTCATATATATATATATATATATATATATATATATATATATATATTATATATATATATATATATAATATATATAATTGTTTATGTATATGTATATGTACATAGATGCATACATATGTAAATATATGTAAATGTATATATATATGTATATATATGTATATGAATACATATGTAAATATTTATTATATATGCAAATGTGTATATATATATATATATATATATATATATATATATATATATATTATATATATATATATACTAGCTGAAGTACCCAGTAATACCCGGGAAATTTGCCCTATTTTCCTCACGATAGTTAGACTGAGGCGTTAGTTGTATGGAGAAAATTAGGAAGGCTTCTTTTATTCCTCAGATTTATGGAAGGAAGGCTTTATGCTGCCGTAATCCTCAGAGAGGTAATAGTTGAAGGCGGCCTTGAGCCACTCAATGTTTCTAGCAGCAGTGGAATCTGTCCTTGATGTCCTGCCAAAACCCGGACCTAGAAAGCTGGAACGTGAGTTTTGTGCTTCTCTCGCCCGTCGGTGTGATGCTCTATTTGCAGTTAGGCGACGCTCTCTCTCTGCAGCCGACTCTGTTGCCTGGCTCGTTCATGAGCAGATTTATCAGCAGTAAGACGACTCTCTCTCTCTCTCCTCTCTTCTCTCTCTCTCTCTCTCTCTCTCTCTCTCTCTCTCTCTCTCTCTCCTCTCTCTCTCTCTCTCTCTCTCTCTCCGCAGCTGACTCTGCTTGCCTGGCTCTTTCATGAGCAGATCTATCAGCAGTTAGCTGTTGGCGTGCGCGTGCAGTTCGAGAATTCAAATAACAGGAGGAGAATGTGTATGTTTAAAAAGTCAACGAATACGAACATTTTGTATTTCAAAAAACCCCAGCATTTTTACCATGATGCCTTTTGTTACGATTAATACGCTGGCGCACTATTCGAAAGCCATTTTTTTTTAAATGGAATTTTTTTTATTTTTTTTTATATATATATTTTTTTCATTTTATGGAAAGCCACTTAGCGCATCCTGGAGCTGAATGTTAGGCTATTATTGTGTGTAAAGTTTCATCAAGATCAGTTCACTGGTCTAGGAGTGTATTGGTTACAAACAAACAGACAGACAGACAAACAGACAGAAGGACTGCCATTTATACAGTATAGTAGATATGTATATGATATTTAGGCATATGTACATATATATATATATACATATACAATATACAATAATATAATATATATAACCGGGCGTAGTGGCGTGTGCATGTAATCCGGCTACTCGAGGCTTGGGTTGGAGATCGCTTGAGGACGGGAGCTCTGCATTGGGCCGCGCTACAGAGGGTGTATGGCAGCCCGGAGTCATGGCAAAACCCAATCCATATCCCTGTGTCGTAAGAGGCGACCAGGGTTGCGTCAGGAAGGGCATCCGGCGTAAAAACCTGTGCCAAATCAGTATGCGGATCATAACGGATGATCCGCTGTGGCGACCCCTAACGGGAGCAGCCGAAAGACGAACAACCTATACATATGTATGGGACATTTTACAAAAAGCGGGTCAGGTAACGGTAAAGACTGTCCGAGAATTTTTATCAAGCATATATTGCCCAGTCAGTGCAGAGGCCTTATGGTGATCCTGCGTTGCTGACATAATTTGAACATTTTTCTAGGCCTTATAAGGGGTTCAAGCACTATTTCGAGAATATCAAAGAAAGTTGATTTTGAGTTTGTTCTTTACCGTTACCTGACCGCTTTGGTGAAAATGTCCCATATACACATATGTATATGTATATATATGCAAATAGATATGTATATGTATATATATGCAAATAATGTACATGTATATATATGCAAATACATGATATGAATATATATATATATATATAGCAAATACCTGGATATGTAATATCAGTATATGCAAATACATGTATATGTATATATGCAAATACATGTATATATATATATATATATATATATATATATATATATATATATATATATATATATATATGCAAAGCCTTGGATTGTCGGCAGGTCTCCCTCAGGGCTCTCTGCTGACTATCTCAAAGTTAAGCTTCCGTTCGTTATCCGTCCCGTTTTAAGCGTTTATTTTCTCACCGACATGTTACTGTGTGTTCCTAGTTCAGTTTTGTTTCAAAAATCGTGCTATTTTGTGAGATTTCGTCGACCTTGTCTTACTGGGTGCTTGAGGCCTACCCTTGAAGCTTGAGGCCTACCTTTGTTTCCCTCGGTGTACGATCGTGTTTATTTGTTTTTTTCCCCATCCCTTCAATTTCTATCTTCCCCACTTTCCTAACATCCTCCATCCTCCATTAATCACTCTATTTCTTATCTTAAACCAAAAAAAAAAAAAAAAAACGACCTTTCTCCTTGCACACACCAACACACACACGAGGCTCGATTCCTCTTCTTCTTTCTTTCTTCTTCTTCGTCTTCTTCTTCTTAT
>CM068961.1:19446191-19458372 GCA_035128595.1 Eptatretus atami | reverse complement strand
CGGTGGCGTTGTTGGTAACCCGGCCTCGACCGATCCGGAATGGAAATTCGTTTTGTTGTCCGCATAATGATTTGGCATAGTTTTTACGCCGGATGCCCTTCCTGACGCAACCCTGGTCGCCTCTAACGACACACAGGGATATGGTACACCTATTCTAACCGGGGCATTTCACCGGCCAGTACACTGGTACTTCATTCCCACTCCCACCCTTCCCTTGTCTCATCCCCCCCTTGCTGTGCGTTGTGTTTTAGCTCTCTCACAAGCCTCGAACAAGGTATACAAAAAAAAAAAAAAAAATTGGTATACTATATATATATATATTATACATATATATGTATATGTATATGCATGTATATATTTATATAATATACATAATTATACAGTGGTGTGTTATATAATATATATATATATTATATATATATATATATATATATATATATATATATATATATATATATATATATTTAAAGACCACAAGGGAAAACCAGAGATGTCAGGATAAGTCAATTTGAAGAAAATGAAAAACCAAAGTTTCAAGACTTTGGTGGACTGTTTAATAACTGTCATATAGATTTATTTTCCAGTAAAAGGAAGAGTGATCATTGGCAATCAAATTAAGCATGTAGCATTTGCCAAGCTCTGTGTTATTTAATTTAAGAGCAAAGAACGAATCAATGTTGCAAACTGACATCACTGGTTATTCCCTTGTTTAATAATTGCCATGCAATTTTAACCCAGGATGGTAGCAAATTCATGCTTGTTAGTTATTAGCATACATTACATGACTTCGGTGTATCACAGATTATTTTTTTCAACATTAAACGCGTCATTGTTTTTTGTTTGATTGGTGTTCAACACCATACTCAAGGGTATTTCGCTTATATGACGACGGATTCTCCATTTCTTACTCCGTACTACTTAATATGATGGAAAACCGGAGGAAACCCAAGGATAAACCAGCCCCCGCGATAGCGAAGTCACCTCATGTGACTCCCTCATATAACCTAAGCAGGTTGATTTGGCGGTGGTACATCGAATGAGGATGGGTACTCAGACGCGCTAACCATTAAGCCATGGCGTGGGTCCCATAAAAGTCACAATACAGTTTGACCAGGCTTGAAGCACGATATGCACCAACTACGGAGCCCATGATATAACCAAATAGGCCATTGTAGTGCTCAGAGTTTATGGCTGTGAAAGTTTTACAACCTTTCATTTTTTAGTTTCTCAACTCTGAATATTATGGTGGAACAGTTAACATGAATGAAAGGGAGATAACCAGGAGTAAAGTACTGACAACTCTGGGTTTCTATTTGTTCAGCTTTGACAACACTTGTTTTTCATTGCACGGCTAAACTTTTATACCATATAAAATTATGTGACACCCCTGGTTATTTGTTAAAGTAATATTGTGAGAGGAAACCTTATGTTGCCAACTATTGGCAGGTGCAATAACCCTGAAATTTATAAAAAGTGACATCTCTGGTTTTCCCCTTGTGGTCTCTTACTGTTCATATATGTATATGTATATATGTCTGTACAATATGTACATATACACATATATATGTATATATAATATACAGATATATATATATATATATATATATATATATATATATATATATATATATATATATATGCAGATGTTTGGTACTACAGAACTTTAATATGGATACAAACAAACACGACATAATAGTGACCGAAGCTTTTCGTGCGCGCACTCTTCAGGGTAAAAATCGCAGCAAGTGAAGAAGGAAGTGAAGGCGTGTGCTTTATACGCAGGTCTCAATAAGGTAGACACTGATTGGTTCAACGTAATGACGTCACGGTTAATCCAACGCCCATTCGTCGGCTCATCATCTTCACCTCGAGCCCCATTGGCTGGAGCATAGTTCGTCGATGATTGACGTTTGCAACCACATCCTGGAGAGAGGGGGAATGGGTTTCCCCTAAGGTCCACTCACCATTTTTACCGTACTTCCCTTGATCTTTCCATGCTGAAAGAGACAAAGAGATCGTACAAATTCCTTCTGACGACATAATATTGATCGGTGGTCAGGTGAAGGTTGCTTCCAACATACGTAAATGAAACGAGTTCCACCTCGGCTCAATATCTTGAACATATCTGCATTGTACTGGTCTGCCACAGATAGGGTTGGCAACCAGGTGCTGTGCAATGGCAGATGAAGCAGGTACAGTGCTCGGTGTTGCTGAATATTTCTACATGCTCGCACTGGTTGTGTTCAACCCTCACAATCTTTCTTCCAATCGCCAAAGGGACGTGTTGTTTGATCCGATCAGCCAATCTTAGTGTTGTTCGGCCCACGTACCGAGCTTCACATCGGCACTTAAACTCATATGGACATTTTTACAAAAGCAGGTCAGTAACGGTAAAGAACAAACTCAAAATCAAACTTTCTTTGATATTCTCGAAATAGTGCTTGAACCCCTTATAAGGCCTAGAAAAATGTTCAAATTATGTCAGCAATGCAGGATCACCATAAAGCCTCTGCACTGACTGGGCAATATATGCTTGATAAAAATTCTCGGACAGTCTTTACCGTTACCTGACCCGCTTTTGTGAAAATGTCCCATAAATAACATTACTGGTTTGTGAGGTGGGTAGCACATCCTTGTGACTGACGTCAGCAAACGGTGAGAGTAAAGATTACTCGGTTTTGCACAGCCAGAAATGTTTGGACACGATATGTTTGATTTGTACTTCAAACCTTCGTGATGATTGCCCTTTCCAGGGCATCCTGAGATAGACTGGACATTTGTCCAGCACAATCTTCCAATCTTTGTCGTGTTTAGAAACTTGTGTATGTATCTCTTAACTATATGCTCTAGGATAACCATTCTCACCGAGTATATTCATGATTTCGTAAATTTTCAACAGGAAGATTACAATGTGAACAAATCCTCTCTGCTCTGTTAACCACAATATTGATCAAGGCAATTTGTTTTCCGTGGGGCTGAAGGAGTCCCACCGAGTATACTGCCCTGTGAAAGTCTGCTTCTGGTAGATGGATGTTGTGAAACCAAAGGTTGGATCTATCAACCAACACGTCCAAAAGCGGTAATGTGTTTGACGATTCCATCTCCGTGGTAAACTTCAGCGCTGGATTGAGAGTGTTGAGCCATGCCTGGAAATTGTCACATGCCGTCCGAGACTCAAACAAAGCAAAAATGTCATCAACATACCGATAGTATATGATGGGGGAATCGACCCCTTGCCGACCAGTCAGTTTCTGCATTTCATGATAGCCTACAAAGAGTTTACCAATAGCCAAGGAGACTGCTTAGGCAGCACCAACGCTCTGCACAGAGTATGGTCCCAATGGATGGATGGATACATATACATATATATACAATACATATACATATATATACACATATACAATATACATACATAAATGTACACATATACATATATATATATATATATATAATATATATATATATATGTATATCCCTGGTGTTTGGCTTAATGGTGAGGGTGGTGGGCTTGCGATCCTTGGATCCTGAGTTCAAATTCCGCTCTTTGTTGAATTAATACCAGGTGGGGTTGACTCTGCCTGTCATCCTTCCGAGGTCGGCAAATGAGTACCAGCTTGCTTGTATCCTTTGGCGGAGTTGCGACCCATCCAGCATTGTGCCCAATCGCCAAGTAGACTGCTGAGGCAGCACCAACACTCTGCACATAGTATGGTCCCCATGGATGAATGGATATATATGTACATATGTATAAATGTATATTGTATATACATATATATTATATACATATATATATATATATATATATATATATATATATTATATCTGATGATGATATATATGTATACACACACAAATAGTGTGTGCATGTGTCTATGGGTCTGTCTCCCAAGGACAGATTCTGTGCTGCCAAAGCAGTGTTTTGGCAAGGATTACACTGCCTTGCTTTCCGTTGCGTTTCTGGCAGTATTTTTTTTGCAGACTGGAATTTGAAATTTTGCTGGCCGGGGCGATCGTGTTCCATGACCGCATTTGGACGTTAGTTATGGCTCGACATTTTTAATCTTTGGGATGCAATATGCAAGGAATTACAGAGAATCCCACTTCCAGGTTTTCAAAAATTGGCAGGAGATGTTTAATGAGCGTCAATGTTGTTATTTGGGCACGATGCTCGGACAAGTATTTAAATGGCTGTGCACCAAATATAGTTATGCATTGTCAATAAAATCGTGTTCCATGACCTTTTGTCGAGTAGTGTACCCATAACAGCAGGAATTTGGACACGACAATTTGTCAACAGCCCCGAACTGAATGAGCAGTTGTGGGAATTATTCCCCATCCAAGATGGCCCCTAAAAAATGCATATGATGCAAGCATTATAATCAGTGAATACAAGTGGACCTCAAAATCGGCTGATTTGGTGATTAATCACTAATCAGATCCAATGTATGTTTTCTTCTTTGCATATGGCAGCTTGGCTGCCAGGTAGCTGTCATTTTGTTGGGGTCGACTATGCCGCTGATGCTTTGCCCTATACAGTACACTGGTACTCATTTCGCCAAACTCAGAAGGATTGACAGGCTGAGTCAACCCCTCCTGGTGTTAATTCAGCAGCCAACAGACTCAAACTCAGGACCTAAGATCCCAAGCCAGTCACCCTAACCACTAAGCCAACACCAGGCAATGTATGTTTCAGAATCTATGTGCATTAAATAAGTACACTGACGCAATGAAGCAACGATCATTTATGTAATAAGTATAACTGGAACCTCTGCTTTGTGAAGCTTTGATATTGTGCACATCTCGGCGAGTGTGGTTAGGCATTGCTTTTCTTTAAACCTGGTGCTAAGAACCCTTGAGAATAGTTTCTGGAGTTGTTGACATGATGCTTTTTATGACCTTTCGGTGATAGAAATTGTCTGACCTGTAGGTAACTGAAATGCACATCATACGATGATATTGCCTCAAACAGTTGCGTCCTGCGGTGTGTGCCATGCTTTAAACTAGAAGCAAAAGATTCTCTGTAATCCTAGCAAAGCAAGAGTACTCTGTCCGATTGACACTTTGGGATGTTCTAACAGAATTTGGTTGCAGGATTTGCACTCTGGCCACCACAAAACATTTCACTCCACAAACACACTGTGGTGTGTGTTGGGTAGGTGGTGAGAGGTGTCGTCCACCAAAAGGCAGTCTCCTCGGTTAACCTGAGCGGTCCTTCGGGTGAGTGCCTGGAATGTCCTTTCTCTAAGAGATGGGGATGGGTCAGGCATTCTGTCGAGGATGTTCAGACGGAGGCTCCTGGAGTACCGGCGGATTTTGGGTGCAGCGACGCGTTGGTTGCATGCACCGTATGTATATATGTATGAACAAATTTCAGACTTTTCTTATTTCTTACTCTTCAATCTCAGTCCAACAGAGCCCAGCCTGGGTTTCAAGGCTGGGAGCATTTCTGGGTTCCAGATGTGAGAACTACAACGATTGTTTCCTGCATTCAGTCTTTGAAACCATAATGATGATAAGTAATTAATTCGAAAAATCGCAAAGCTAAAGGTTTGCAGTTTTCTGTTGTTGTTCCAAAATGTTATTGAATGCAGACTTAAAGTAGAATGTAATTTACATTTTAATTGTTTAGTTGTGAGTGTTAAAAAGCTTTTCTTGCACTAAAGGAGCTCAGCGGTGGCCATGCTGAAAAATGATAGGATTTAAGTGGCCTTGTTTGTGATGAAATCAACTGATAGGGTTTAGTGATTTATGTTTCAGAAACGGTGTTTCGGAAAATCTATCTGAATGCTTATTGGTAATACAGGCCTTCCTTCAGGTAAGCATCTGTTTCAAGGTTTGCAATCAAGACAAATTAAGTACTGTATAGGAGTTATATAATTAGTATCACTGTTGAAGAACCTGTCCTTGCTAGAGGGTTACATGTCCTGACCCATAATTGGTGTATTTTCGTATGACTTGTAATCCCCATCCCCCTCCCCCTTCCTTGAGCTAGAGCACTTTTGGTACCATATTGAGGGGCAAAAACGTCATGGTGATTATTTTTTTTCCTTTCGTTGCTTGCCTACATTACAAAAACCTATGTTTGGCCTGGCCAAATGGGCAGCTTAGTGACAGGATGTGGGTCAATCCAAAATGGCGGCCAATAAATACTATAATTCAATAAATGCTGTTTATGATCGACTTAAATTTTATAATAACTTACTGAATATTTGAAATGAGTCCTTAAGTATTTGTCTAAGCTTTGTTCTATATACAAGTATACTTTGTTCTATCTTAGTTAAATGTTCTACGAAGATGGCAGCAGAAGAGTCGTGAATAAATTAGAGGTTGCATGTTTTCATTGATCTTATAGAATTAGAACAATCCAGGATTACGGCTGAGAGATTGTTAGATCAGGTGGTCCAGTTTAATTTTTCTCCTAATAATTTTAATTTGAGCTGAACAAGATTGTGATATCTGAATAATCCTCTGCTTTGGCTTTCTGCTTTACTAGATGTCCTTCATGGAGTCTGAAGCCGAAGACGTTCCCCTAAGTAAAGCATGTACTACCTCGATTCCCTCATATATAAAGCAGACATGCATAATGTGTTCTTGGGAAACACCGATAGCGGAAACTCGTCGGTCCAAGGGATGCATCGTCATGTGCCACACTTTTTAGGGCTGCAAGCATTGGAATTTTGAACCCATCTTCCAACTGTTGTCATCTGAGGTCATTCCTAAACTATTTTTCACAGGAAGGTAGAATTTGAGCATTTTGACTCTTTTGAGCCTCGTTGGATGCATGTCTGTCTGAGCTGTCGCTGATGATTCGCCAACAAGCGATGAAACTGGTCCGGCAGCTGAGGGGGTTGTAGCATTGGGATTCTCATGTATGTACTATTTGAGAATGTCTTTACAGCTGTGGAGGAACTCTGGGAAGAGGTTTGAAACAGGAAAGGGCTTACCTTGGGTAGCCTTTCATGGTTGCTTTATGCAGCTTCTTCGGCTCGAAGAGCATGGGAGGAGTCGATTATTTATATAATCCTAGCTACCTGAGTTTAGTTGATTTTGTGAGAACTGATTGTGTGGGTTCTTTGTTATATATATAAATTTATATATATATATATAACATTTATATACATATATATATATAATATATATATATATATATAATATATATGCCTGGTGTGGTTTAATGGTTAGGATGGTGGCTCGGGATTGTAGGATCCTGAGTTCAAATCCCACTGGCTGTTGAACTAATACCAGGTGGCGGGTTGACTCTGCCTGCCATCCTTTCTGAGGTCGCAAAATGAGTGTCAGCTTGCTGGTATCCTGTGCGAATGGCGACCCGTCCAGGATGTGTCCAATAGCCAAGGAGACTGCTTTGCAGCACCAACGCTCTGCACAGAGTATGGTCCCAATGGATGGATATATTTTTTTCTTTTTTTTACATATATATATATATGTATATATACAATATAATACTTAGGCATTAAAATGAATGCATTGGCATTTGTTAGACTTTTGTGGGTATCTCGTTCAAATACCATTTTAAATGTTTCATGTATATAAACAACATTTCATATAAAATTAGAAAAGTGTGCATTTTTGGACCAAAGGTGCAAGTTTCATTCGAGTACTCATAAATTGTATGATGAAACAGAATAAAATAACAACCAAAAATAAGTGGAAACTTTCAACCATTAACAATCGAGTGAAATTTCCACTCCAACTTAACACATTCTCTTAGTTTTTCATCTGCAGTTGCAGTTTGAAGGATTGTGTTTAAATCACCATTCCAATAATGAATGCAGACCAATGATGGAAAATAGGTGAGTTTCTGTTCTTGTTAAAAAGTCCATAATTTTGGGGGTTGTGAAAAACAAAAATGCTTAAACGGCGAAGATTAAAAGCACACTGGTAAACTGAAGTCGTTATTGCAAAATAATCCATTAATGCTTTGAAAAAATAATCATTGTTGTTTTATTGCGCTGAGGCAGCGAGCGGAGGCGCCACTGCAAGCTCAGCACTTGGCTTGGAGAAGCTATCTGCAGATGCGGCCACTGCACAAGGGAGCCAAACTCAATTACCTGTCCCTTGTATATTTACTATGCATCCCAGAATTGTCAGAAGATTCGAAAGCCTTATTACCCCGCAAGCGTAGCACAAAGCTAGGTTGAGCAATTGGTTCACGCTGTCTGTCTATCAGTCTATTTCTATGATTGGAGAATTGCATTTCAAATTAATTGTTATATATTGAACACTGTAGACCACAAATCAGAACATGAAATCAGAACACTAACATGTAGTTTAGTATACTTAGCTCTGAATCTGACAAATTGTACGACGTCTCGTCCGAATGTGCATGCGCATAGTGCGATAAAGGAATGCTTTTAGTGTTGATGCCTGTCTGTCAATCAAACAAAATTGAAAATCATTCAAACAGGAAACTTATTGTTTTTAGGGACATCATAAAGGACACAACAACAAGCATGAATACCTCATTTATATGGTTAAGGTAAGGTAGTGTAAAAGAGGGTGCATTCAAACGGCAGTCAACTTCTGATTCAATGCTGTATTTTACTTTTTTTCAAACTTGCATTTTATTTCAATTCAACTATATATTTAACACGAGACAACACAAACGCCTTGTTTGCACTTCCGAAAACCTTCAGTTTTGCAGTACTTTAACAAAATTTTACGCCATCTCGACAATCAAATTTGCTGCTCTGAAGGCGGAGTATCAGCGAGATCCAGCCAAAATGGGCAGTGTCTAAGCGATTTGCAACGACCGAGCGTGCTTCGTCCAAAATATCTATTGTTTAGTGTTTCATTACCCAAGGAAGGAAGATGGTTCAGCCTCAATCTGTTCTGGTCCGTTTGACCTGTCAGCTTAATATGGTTGCCATCACTCCTGTTTATTCAAAGTTCACGGCCAAAGCTAATGGTAGATCTGTTCAGAAATGCAAAGCGCTCGGAGTTTAAAAGACCTTCCCATGTCATTTTTCAAGACTTGCTGGCGTAAGGTGTTTGATGAACTCTCCAGTTATGTATATTCCTTATTTCCATGGAGGAAGTGACATAACTTCCCGAGACACTCTGAGTGCCAAGATGACATTCTTGGATGACACTTTTCTCTGCAGACAATTTATGCGGAGAAATGTCTCCCTCTCCCACAAGCGATGCCACTCCATTGGGTTTATCGATGTTCTATCTCAAAGGTATGAAACATTCAGCGGGGAAGCACACATACCAATTTATGCTTGGTTTGACTAGGCCAGACCCAAAATTGAACCGCTGACCTACCGACCTACCTGCCTCCTCTCTCTTTTTCTTTTTTCTTGCTCTACCCTTACCTTCTACTCATATCTCTCTCCTCTCCTTCTTTCGCGCTGCTCCCGTTAGGGTCGCCACAGCGTGATCATCACGTTATGATCCGCATAATGTGATTTGGCACAGGTTTTACGCCGGATGCCCTTCCTGACGCACCCTGGTCGCCTCTTACGACACAGGAACAAAGCCAGTGGATTCAGCTGTAGCGCAGCGGGGCGTTGCAGACAATGAGGAGGGACGAAGGAGGATGACGACGAGGCAAGCACAAGAAGGGCAGGACAATGGTGAGGGATAATGAGTGATGGGCAGGATGAATGAATCAGGCTTCGGCGCGACAAACACAGCGAGAGCAGGTAGCAGTCAGTGGACCTCCTCCAGATTTCTCTGTCCATGATGCCCCGTTTCCTCCAAAACCAAACTTTTGGCTGCGTTCCCATCGTCTCCACTTTTGACCAACTGCCCGATTAGGCTCCTCCTTCTTTCTCCCGAGCAACCTGATGTTATATATACATATTATACATGCCCTACCCTGACCTACCCGAGCCTACTCTAATACAATTCCTGCTATAAACCGACGTTTTTGCCATGTATTTATTTTTCGATGTTGAAAATTTTAAAAGTTATTACCGCTTTTTCTTTGACATACAAGCAGTTTGCATGAATGAATCTCTCAGTAGATTTATTTGAATTTATGCACTCAGGCCTTATCCCACAGATGCTTCTGAAAATATTTTCAAGCCCGGCCAATGAACGTTTGAATGTTATGCGAATGAACATACAAGCAGGAAATTAATTATTCCGATAGTAATCATGTACGTTTGGCCTTAAAGGAAACTCAGAACAGTAATGATGACATTGCAGGATAGTTTTGGCGGCAGGACTTGAGAGCTGAAGTTCATCAAGAATGATTGGGTGGCTGCCATTGTTATCCAAATTGATAATATTGTATGAGGATCATGTGGGACAAACAGACGAGATATGCTCTGAGCCGGATTAAGGGCCTATTTTGCCTATACATAGCTTCAATTTTGAATGCTTGTGGCGATCGGGCAGCACGCCAGGCACCTCATCCTTTCGGGTCGTAATCAAAAGAGCGGAACCGAGCGGTAGTTATTCGGCTGATGAAGAAGGTGAATTTAATAATGGGAGTCGAGCACCTCCCGAACCCGAATACCCCCTAAAAGGATTTATAACCGATTTTGGCTATTCTGACTCTGTGATCACTGGCAGTCTGAATAACCAGAGACCCAGTTGAAATAACAAATAAAATTAATTGGATGAGGTGTTGTTTTTCTATCCAAGATGGCCCACCAAACCATGTGACTTGTAACGTCATAATTTTACTATGTATGCAAGACATGATGGAAGACGATAAGTTTGCAAATTTTCACTTCGTTTAGGTTATGTGATTCACGAGAAACATTTATTAATATTTTTCTTGAATCCAACATGGCTGCAAACCATGTGACCTATCAATTAGAAAATTATCAAAAGGCACCAAGTTCACCACTTGCTTGATATGTGTACCAAAAATGTTCGTAAATATATCTTGAGGGGATTGAGTTAATCCGGGGAAAGCGGAAAATGTGGACGGACGGACGACGGACGGAACCCAGTTTCTATATCCCCCGGCCAAAAAAAAACTTTCGTTGGTTGGCGGGGGATTAAAATGTACATTGTAACAGAGGCGAAGAACGGCAATAAACACGGTTATATAAAAAGCTATCACGTTTCAAAAACTGAAAAGACTTGTCCCGGAGATTCGACAAACAGGAATCCTTAAGTACCTGTTCTTAAGGCCTCAATCATCCACAGAAGGACAATGGAGAGCGAGGGAGACGAGCGAATACTTGATGCAGCCCGTTCGGCGAACGGAAAATCCCAATTGGTGTGTGTGGCATGCAGGCGGATGGATTGATGCAGGAACCCCCATGGGCATGGTACGAGCTGGGCCAAAGCAGTGGGTGGAGATGAAAGAATGGCGTGACATGGAGGGTGGCCTGCCTCCATATCTCCATCTGACCAGCAGTCGAATCCGCTCCCTTCTTCCGAACCTTGAACTGCACTGTACTCACCTCCAGCCTTTTATGAGCTCAACTTATGCCCCACCCTGTTGATGTTGCCCAAGGCCTGCCAGCTCTGTGTGTGTTAGTTGCTCAGACGTCACTCAAGCCAAAGTCCCACACCTTAAGCTTTTCGGTCTGTCCTGAATTTTCCAGAACATGGCCAAGAATGCACCTGAACTTACGCCTTAGTTCTTCCTATAAGCGCCACTACTTATCTTGCAAGAGACTATAAAAAGACAGATTTACAAAGATAACAGAATAAAAAGGGGATATGGAAAAAGTCGGTTTAGACACAAACATGCTGAGGGAGATGACATGCTATTCGAAACGACTATCGATGCATATTCTTATGACATTTATTTACACCTCACACTTGTGTGTATGAACTCGTGGAATAACTTATTGTAAATCTATGCAACTTCGACCAATACGTCATTTCCGCAAACAATATGCTTACTGTGCTTCTTGTCTAGTCGATGATTGTCCGAGCACGATGAATTTCAAATCTTCATGGGGATGTTTAATTTGACCTGTGAATTTCTCTCATCAGTCATCTGCTTCATCTCCACCTTGAGTTTGTAAACTCTCTATCCCTGGGTTTCCCCTAAGGTCCACTCACCATTGTTACCGTACTTCCCTTGATCTTTCCATGCTGAAAGAGACAAAGAGATCGTACAAATTCCTTCTGACGACATAATATTGGATCGGTGGTCAGGATGAAGGTTGCTTCCAACATACGTAAATGAAACGAGTTCCCACCTCGGCTCAATATCTTGAACATATCTGCATTGTACTGGTCTGCA
>CM068961.1:19414419-19433259 GCA_035128595.1 Eptatretus atami | reverse complement strand
AAAATTTGTCACATGCCGTCCGAGACTCAAACAAAGCAAAAATGTCATCAACATACCGATAAGTATATGATGGGGGAATCGACCCCTTGCCGACCAGTCAGTTTCTGCATTTCATGATAGCCTACAAAGAGTTTACCAATAGCCAAGGAGGACTGCTTAGGCAGCACCAACGCTCTGCACAGAGTATGGTCCCAATGGATGGATGGATACAAAATACATATATATACATATACATATACATATATACACATATACAATATACATACATAAATGTACACATATACATATATATATATATATATATATATATATAATATATATATATATGATATCCCTGTGTGTTGGCTTAATGGTGAGGGTGGTGGGCTTGCGATCCTTGATCCTGAGTTCAAATCCGCTCTGTTGAATTAATACCAGGTGGGGTTGACTCTGCCTGTCATCCTTCCGAGGTCGGCAAATGAGTACCAGCTTGCTGGTATCCTTTGGGGAGTGGCGACCCATCCAGCATTGTGCCCAATCGCCAAGTAGACTGCTGAGGCAGCACCAACACTCTGCACATAGTATGGTCCCCATGGATGAATGGATATATATGTACATATGTATAAATGTATATTGTATATACATATATATTATATACATATATATATATATATATATATATATATATATATATATATCTGATGATGATATATATGTATACACACACAAATAGTGTGTGCATGTGTCTATGGGTCTGTCTCCCAAGGACAGATTCTGTGCTGCCAAAGCATGTTTTGGCAAGGATTACACTGCCTTGCTTTCCGTTGCGTTTCTGGCAGTATTTTTTTTGCAGACTGGAATTTGAAATTTTGCTGGCCGTGGGCGATCGTGTTCCATGACCGCATTTGGACGTTAGTTATGGCTCGACATTTTTAATCTTTGGGATGCAATATGCAAGGAATTACAGAGAATCCCACTTCCAGGTTTTCAAAAATTGGCAGGAGATGTTTGAAATGAGCGTCAATGTTGTTATTGGGGCACGATGCTCGGACAAGTATTTAAATGGCTGTGCACCAAATATAGTTATGCATTGTCAATTAAATCGTGTTCCATGACCTTTTTGTCGAGTAGTGTACCCATAACAGCAGGAATTTGGACACGACAATTTGTCAACAGCCCCGAACTGAATGAGCAGTTGTGGAATATTCCCCATCCAAGATGGCCCCTAAACAATGCATATGATGCAAGCATATAATCAGTGAATACAAGTGGACCTCAAAATCGGCTGATTTGGTGATTAATCACTAATCAGATCCAATGTATGTCTTCTTCTCTTGCATATGGCAGCTTGGCTGCCAGGTAGCTGTCATTTGTTGGGTGCGACTATGCCGCTGATGCTGTGCCCCTATACCAGTACACTGGTACTCATTTCGCCAAACTCAGAAGGATGACAGGCTGAGTCAACCCCTCCTGTGTTAATTCAGCAGCCAACAGGACTCAAACTCAGGACCTAAGATCCCAAGCCAGTCACCCTAACCACTAAGCCAACACCAGGCAATGTATGTTTCAGAATCTATGTGCATTAAATAAGTACACTGACGCAATGAAGCAACGATCATTTATGTAATAAGTATAACTGGAACCTCTGCTTTGTGAAGCTTTGTATTGTGCACATCTCGGCGAGTTTGTGGTTAGGCATTGCTTTTCTTTAAACCTGTGCTAAAGAACCCTTGAGAATAGTTTCTGGAGTTGTTGACATGATGCTTTTTATGACCTTTCGGTGATAGAAATTGTCTGACCTGTAGGTAACTGAAATGCACATCATACGATGATATTGCCTCAAACAGTTGCGTCCTGCGGTGTGTGCCATGCTTTAAACTAGAAGCAAAAGATTCTCTGTAATCCTAGCAAAGCAAGAGTACTCTGTCCGATTGACACTTTGGGATGTTCTAACAGAATTTGGTTGCAGGATTTGCACTCTGGCCACCACAAAACATTTCACTCCACAAAACACACTGTGGTGTGTGTTGGGTAGGTGGTGAGGGTGTCGTCACATATCTCTCCTGTAACCTGAGGCGGTCCTTCGGGTGAGTGCCTGGAATGTCCTTTCTCTAAGAGATGGGGAGGGTCAGGCATCTGTCGAGGGATGTTCAGACGGAGGCTCCTGGAGTACCGGCGGATTTTTGTCAGCGACTGCGTTTGCATACCGTAGTATATATATGTAGGAACAAATTTCAGACTTTTCTATTTTCTTACTCTTCAATCTCAAGTCCAACAGAGCCCAGCCTGTTCAAGGCTGGGAGCATTTCGGGTTCCAGATATGTAACTACAACGATGTTTCCTGCATTCAGTCTTTTAAACCATATATAAGTAATTAATTCGAAAAATCGCAAAGCTAAAGGTTTGCAGTTTTTCGTTGTTGTTCCAAAATGTTATTGAATGCAGACTTAAATAGTAGATGTAATTTTACATTTTAATTGTTTGTTGTGAGTGTTAAATATCTCTCTTGCACTAAAATCAGCGGTGGCCATGCTGAAAAATGATAGGATTTAAGTGGCCTTTTTTGTGATGAAATCAACTGATAGGGTTTAGTGATTTATGTTTCAGAAACGGTGTTTCGGAAAATCTATCTGAATGCTTATTGGGTAATACAGGCCTTCCTCAGGTAACATCTGTTTCAAGGTTTGCAATCAAGACAAATTAAGTACGTATATTAGTTATATAATTTTCTATTCCTTGCTGAGAGGTTACATGTCCTGACCCATAATTGGTATGATTTCGTATGACTGTGAATCGCCCATCCCCCTCCCCCTTCCTTGAGCTAGAGCACTTTTTGGTACCATATTGAGGGGCAACGTCATGGTGATTATTTTTTTCCTTTCGTTGCTTGCCTACATTACAAAAACCTATGTTTGGCCTGGCCAATGGGCAGCTTAGTGACAGGATGTTGGGTCAATCCAAAATGGCGGCCAATAAATACTATAATTCACATAAATGCTGTTTATGATCGACTTAAATTTTATAATAACTTACTGAATATTTTGAAATGAGTCCTTAAGTATTTGTCTAAGCTTTGTTCTATATACATATACTTTGTTCTATCTTAGTTAAATGTTTCTACCGAAGATGGCAGCAGAAGAGTCGTGAATAAATTAGAGGTTGCATGTTTTCATTGATCTTAGAATTAGAACAATCCAGGATTACGCTGAGAGATGTGTAGATCAGGTGGTCCAGTTTAATTTATTTCTCCTAATAATTTTAATTTGAGCTGAACAAGATTTGGATATCTGAATAATCCTCTGCTTTGGCTTTCTGCTTTACTAGATGTCCTTCATGGAGTCTGAAGCGAAGACGTTCCCCTAAGTAAAGCATGTACTACCTCGATTCCTCATATATAAAGCAGACATGCATAATGTGTTCTTGGGAAACACCGATAGCGGAAACTCGTCGGTCCAAGGGATGCATCGTCATGTGCCACACTTTTTAGGGCTGCAAGCTATGGAATTTTGAACCCATCTTCCAACTGTTGTCATCTGAGGTCATTCCTAAACTAATTTTCACAGGAAGTAGATTTGAGCATTTTGAGCTCTTTTGAGCCTCGTTGGTATGCATGTCTGTCTGAGCTGTCGCTGATGATTCGCCAACAAGCGATGAAACTGGTCCGGCAGCTGAGGGGGTGTGTAGCATTGGGATTCTCATGTATGTACTATTTGAGAATGTCTTTACAGCTGTGGAGGAACTCTGGGAAGGGTTTGAAACAGGAAAGGGCTTACCTTGGGTAGCCTTTCATGGTTGCTTTATGCAGCTCTTGGCTCGAAAAGACATGGGAGGAGTCGATTTATTTATATAATCCTAGCTACTGAGTTTAGTTGATTTTGTGAGAACTGATTGGTGGGTGGTCTTGTTATATATATAAATTATATATATATATATAACATTATTATACATATATATATATATATATATATATATATATATATATATTGGTACTGGCTGTGGAAATTCGCATTACACCATAAAGGTCCCAGTAGTGAGATATATTTCCTTACAGTACATGGTAGTTAGCCCAAAACCCGTTGTATAGATGGGAATTAATGTGATTTCATATCGGAGCTGCGATCCTTTGAGATGAGGCGTTTTCTGTTTCTACTTGTGTTTTGAGCCACCCACGCCACAACAACAACAACGCACAGCAGCCAAAACCTACCTTACCACTGCTGCCGCAAACCTCACATCGCGCCATTCAGCTAGCTCCATGGCCATCGGACACGCCGGAAAACCCTCAACTCACCACCTTCTCCTACCGGCCATTCCCGCACCACCTATGTGGACGCGGAGCGGTCGGCGCTGTCTTCCTAGGGCGGGATACCGCAGAGACGCGAGTGCTACAAGAGATGGGTGTTTGTCTCCTGTAGGAGAATTCGGATTCAGGAAATGATAACGCACCACATCTGATCCATCCCAATCAGGCAAGGCGGCGGCGCTTCGGCCCCGCCTCCAGAAGCACCTGACAGAAATCGCGGGCATATCGCAAGATTTGAGGATCAGGAATGATACACGCCCCTTTTTCTCCGTCCAATCGGCGACGTGGCTCCGCCTCCTGAGTCGTTGGATCCGAGAATTGCATATGGTGGGTGTCCGAGCCGATAAAAGCGAGCAGCAGTGAGTCGATCGAGCAAGTATCGGTATGGGCAGGATTCCGGGAGACGGGAGCCAAGCATGATCGGGGGCAATTTCGGAGACCGAGCTACGAGCAGGTGTCGGTTGGAGCAAGTGAGTCATGGCGTGAGACTCGTGGGGCAGATCGGGGACCGAGCTCGAGCAGTGGGGCAGACGGCTGCGGAGGCGAACGGCAGCGGAGGCGTCGGCGAGAGGACCCTGGAGAGCTCGGACGACGAGGTCGCGTGAGTCGAGCAAGCCACGCATACTCCTCCCAGAGCATCAACATTCCGCCCTTTTCCCCGCCTGAGAGAGTGCGACAAGGGGCCCCCGTTCCCACTTACACCCAGCAGTGCCCACGGAACCGCCGTTTGCAGCGACATCTGCGGCTCGCGCACAAGGCGCGGGTAGACCACTCAGGTCTCGTGACCTGGCCGCCTCATCCAGGTTCCACGCGTATTAGGCCCACGGCCCAGTCTGACTCCCTTGCCTTGAGGGGTCTTTTCTTGTGCTTCGGTAGGAATGCTGTTTGGCGCCGTGTCTTTGTAAGGTAGTACTGTAAAGTGGTACCGTGGTCATGTAGTCGGTTTTTAACCTTTTATATGTGCATTTCTTTTTTCTATGTGATTAGTGCAATTGCTTAAATTGTGACTGTAAATACGTGCTGTTTGCTTTACGTGCTATAGGTGTGCTCCGTGTGCCACGGTAACTACAATGTGCATTTGTGAACTATCTCCTCTAGTATATGATGGGGGAATCGACCCCTTGCCGACCAGTCAGTTTCTGCATTTCATGATAGCCTACAAAGAGTTTACCAATAGCCAAGGAGACTGCTTAGGCAGCACCAACGCTCTGCACAGAGTATGGTCCCAATGGATGGATTACTTTGTTCTATCTTAGTTAATGTTTCTACCGAAGATGGCAGCAGAAGAGTCGTGAATAAATTAGAGGTTGCATGTTTTCATTGATCTTAGAATTAGAACACATCCAGGATTACGGCTGAGAGATGTTAGATCAGGTGGTCCAGTTTAATTTATTCTCCTAATAATTTTAATTTGAGCTGAACAAGATTTGGATATCTGAATAATCCTCTGCTTTGGCTTTCTGCTTTACTAGATGTCTTCATGGAGTCTGAAGCCGAAGACGTTCCCCTAAGTAAAGCATGTACTACCTCGATTCCCTCATATATAAAGCAGACATGCATAATGTGTTCTTGGGAAACACCGATAGCGGAAACTCGTCGGTCCAAGGGATGCATCGTCATGTGCCACACTTTTTAGGGCTGCAAGCATTTGGAATTTTGAACCCATCTTCAACTGTTGTCATCTGAGGTCATTCCTAAACTATTTTTCACAGGAAGGTAGAATTTGAGCATTTTGAGCTCTTTTGAGCCTCGTTGGTATGCATGTCTGTCTCTGAGCTGTCGCTGATGATTCGCCAACAAGCGATGAAACTGGTCCGGCAGCTGAGGGGGTGTGTAGCATTGGGATTCTCATGTATGTACTATTTGAGAATGTCTTTACAGCTGTGGAGGAACTCTGGGAAGGGTTTGAAACAGGAAAGGGCTTACCTTGGGTAGCCTTTCATGGTTGCTTTATGCAGCTTCTTCGGCTCGAGAGAGCATGGGAGGAGTCGATTTTTTATATAATCCTAGCTACCTGAGTTTAGTTGATTTTGTGAGAACTGATTGGTGGTGGGTCTTTGTATATATATAAATTATATATAATATATAACTTTTTATACATATATATATATATATATATATATATATATATTATATATGCTGGTGTTGGTTAATGTTAGGATGGTGGGCTCGGGATGTAGGATCCTGAGTTCAATCCCACTTGGTGTTGAACTAATACCAGGTGGGGTTGACTCTGCCTGCCATCCTTCTGAGGTCGGCAAAATGAAGTGTCAGCTGCTGGTATCCTGTGTCGGAGTGGCGACCCGTCCAGGATTGTGTCCTAATAGTGTGTGCATGTGTCTATGGGTCTGTCTCCCCAAGGACAGATTCTGTGCTGCCAAAGCAGTGTTTTGGCAAGGATTACACTGCCTTGCTTTCCGTTGCGTTTCTGGCAGTATTTTTTTTGCAGACTGGAATTTGAAATTTTGCTGGCCGTGGCGATCGTGTTCCATGACCGCATTTGGACGTTAGTTATGGCTCGACATTTTTAATCTTTGGGGATGCAATATGCAAGGAATTACAGAGAATCCCACTTCCAGGTTTTCAAAAATTGGCAGGAGATGTTTGAATGAGCGTCAATGTTGTTATTGGGGCACGATGCTCGGACAAGTATTTAAATGGCTGTGCACCAAATATAGTTATGCATTGTCAATAAAATCGTGTTCCATGACCTTTTTGTCGAGTAGTGTACCCATAACAGCAGGGAATTTGGACACGACAATTTGTCAACAGCCCCGAACTGAATGAGCAGTTGTGGGAATATTCCCCATCCAAGATGGCCCCTAAACAATGCATATGATGCAAGCATTATAATCAGTGAATACAAGTGGACCTCAAAATCGGCTGATTTGGTGATTAATCACTAATCAGATCCAATGTATGTCTTCTTCTTGCATATGGCAGCTTGGCTGCCAGGTAGCTGTCATTTTGTTGGGGTGCGACTATGCCGCTGATGCTGTGCCCCTATACCAGTACACTGGTACTCATTTCGCCAAACTCAGAAGGATGACAGGCTGAGTCAACCCCTCCTGGTGTTAATTCAGCAGCCAACAGGACTCAAACTCAGGACCCTAAGATCCCAAGCCAGTCACCCTAACCACTAAGCCAACACCAGGCAATGTATGTTTCAGAATCTATGTGCATTAAATAAGTACACTGACGCAATGAAGCAACGATCATTTATGTAATAAGTATAACTGGAACCTCTGCTTTGTGAAGCTTTGATATTGTGCACATCTCGGCGAGTTTGTGGTTAGGCATTGCTTTTCTTTAAACCTGGTGCTAAGAACCCTTGAGAATAGTTTCTGGAGTTGTTGACATGATGCTTTTTATGACCTTTCGGTGATAGAAATTGTCTGACCTGTAGGTAACTGAATGCACATCATACGATGATATTGCCTCAAACAGTTGCGTCCTGCGGTGTGTGCCATGCTTTAAACTAGAAGCAAAAGATTCTCTGTAATCCTAGCAAAGCAAGAGTACTCTGTCCGATTGACACTTTGGGATGTTCTAACAGAATTTGGTTGCAGGATTTGCACTCTGGCCACCACAAAACATTTCACTCCACAAAACACACTGTGGTGTGTGTTGGGTAGGTGGTGAGGTGTCGTCCACCAAAAGGCAGTCTCCTCGGGTTAACCTGAGGCGGTCCCTTCGGGTGAGTGCCTGGAATGTCCTTTCTCTAAGAGATGGGGATGGGTCAGGCATCTGTCGAGGGATGTTCAGACGGAGGCTCCTGGAGTACCGGCGGATTTTGGGTGCAGCGACGCGTTGTGTTGCATGCACCGTATGTATATATGTATGGAACAAATTTCAGACTTTTCTTATTTCTTACTCTTCAATCTCAAGTCCAACAGAGCCCAGCCTGGGTTTCAAGGCTGGGAGCATTTCTGGGTTCCAGATGTGAGAAAACTACAACGATTGTTTCCTGCATTCAGTCTTTGAAACCATAATGATGATAAGTAATTAATTCGAAAAATCGCAAAGCTAAAGGTTTGCAGTTTTTCGTTGTTGTTCCAAAATGTTATTGAATGCAGACTTAAAGTAGAATGTAATTTTACATTTTAATTGTTTAGTTGTGAGTGTTAAAAAGCTTTTCCTTGCACTAAAGGAGCTCAGCGGTGGCCATGCTGAAAAATGATAGGATTTAAGTGGCCTTGTTTGTGATGAAATCAACTGATAGGGTTTAGTGATTTATGTTTCAGAAACGGTGTTTCGGAAAATCTATCTGAATGCTTATTGGGTAATACAGGCCTTCCTTCAGGTAAGCATCTGTTTCAAGGTTTGCAATCAAGACAAATTAAGTACTGTATAGGGAGTTATATAATTAGTATCACTGTTGAAGAACCTGTCCTTGCTGAGAGGTTACATGTCCTGACCCATAATTGGTGTATTTTCGTATGACTTGTAATCGCCCATCCCCCTCCCCCCTTCCTTGAGCTAGAGCACTTTTTGGTACCATATTGAGGGGCAAAACGTCATGGTGATTATTTTTTTCCTTTCGTTGCTTGCCTACATTACAAAAACCTATGTTGGCCTGGCCAAATGGGCAGCTTAGTGACAGGATGTGGGTCAATCCAAAATGGCGGCCAATAAATACTATAATTCACATAAATGCTGTTTATGATCGACTTAAATTTTATAATAACTTACTGAATATTTTGAAATGAGTCCTTAAGTATTTTGTCTAAGCTTTGTTCTATATACAAGTATACTTTGTTCTATCTTAGTTAAATGTTTCTACCGAAGATGGCAGCAGAAGAGTCGTGAATAAATTAGAGGTTGCATGTTTTCATTGATCTTAGAATTAGAACAATCCAGGATTACGGCTGAGAGATTGTTAGATCAGGTGGTCCAGTTTAATTTATTCTCCTAATAATTTTAATTTGAGCTGAACAAGATTTGGATATCTGAATAATCCTCTGCTTTGGCTTTCTGCTTTACTAGATGTCCTTCATGGAGTCTGAAGCCGAAGACGTTCCCCTAAGTAAAGCATGTACTACCTCGATTCCCTCATATATAAAGCAGACATGCATAATGTGTTCTTGGGAAACACCGATAGCGGAACTCGTCGGTCCAAGGGATGCATCGTCATGTGCCACACTTTTTAGGGCTGCAAGCATTTGGAATTTTGAACCCATCTTCCAACTGTTGTCATCTGAGGTCATTCCTAAACTATTTTTTCACAGGAAGGTAGAATTTTGAGCATTTTGAGCTCTTTTGAGCCTCGTTGGTATGCATGTCTGTCTGAGCTGTCGCTGATGATTCGCCAACAAGCGATGAAACTGGTCCGGCAGCTGAGGGGGTGTGTAGCATTGGGATTCTCATGTATGTACTATTTGAGAATGTCTTTACAGCTGTGGAGGAACTCTGGGAAGGGTTTGAAACAGGAAAGGGCTTACCTTGGGTAGCCTTTCATGGTTGCTTTATGCAGCTTCTTCGGCTCGAAGAGCATGGGAGGAGTCGATTTATTTATATAATCCTAGCTACCTGAGTTTAGTTGATTTTGTGAGAACTGATTGGTGGGTGGGTCTTTGTTATATATATAAATTATATATATATATATAACATTTTATATACATATATATATATATATATATATATATATATATATATATATATATATATATATATATATATATGCCTGGTGTTGGTTTAATGGTTAGGATGGTGGGCTCGGGATTGTAGGATCCTGAGTTCAAATCCCACTTGGCTGTTGAACTAATACCAGGTGGGGTTGACTCTGCCTGCCATCCTTCTGAGGTCGGCAAAATGAGTGTCAGCTTGCTGGTATCCTGTGTCGGAGTGGCGACCCGTCCAGGATTGTGTCCAATAGCCAAGGAGACTGCTTTGGCAGCACCAACGCTCTGCACAGAGTATGGTCCCGATGGATGGATATATATATATATATATTTTTCTTTTTTGGTTACATATATATATGTATATATACATATATATACTTAGGCATTAAAATGAATGCATTGGCATTTGTTAGACTTTTGTGGGTATCTCGTTCAAATACCATTTTAAATGTTTCATGTATATAACAACATTTCATATAAAATTAGAAAAGTGTGCATTTGGGACCAAAGGTGCAAGTTTCATTCGAGTACTCATAAGATTGTATGATTGAAACAGAATAAAATTAACAACCAAAAATAAGTGGAAACTTTCAACCATTAACAATCGAGTGAAATTCCACTCCAACTTACACATTCTCTAGTTTTTCATCTGCAGTTGCAGTTTGAAGGATTGTGTTTAAATCACCATTCCAATAATGAATGCAGACCAATGATGGAAAATAGGTGAGTTTCTGTTTCTTGTTAAAAAGCCATAATTTTGGGGGTTGTGAAAAACAAAATGCTTAAACGGCGAAGATTAAAAGCACACTGGTAAACTGAAGTCGTTATTTGCAAAATAATCCATTAATGCTTTGAAAAAATATCATTGTTGTTTATTGCGCTGAGGCAGCGAGCGGAGGCGCCACTGCAAGCTCAGCACTTGGCTTGGAGAAGCTATCTGCAGATGCGGCCACTGCACAAGGAGCCAAACTCAATTACCTGTCCCTTGTATATTTTACTATGCATCCCAGAATTGTCAGAAGATTCAAAGCCTTATTACCCCGCAAGCGTAGCACAAAGCTAGGTTGAGCAATTGGTTCACGCTGTCTGTCTATCAGTCTATTTCTATGATTGGAGAATTGCATTTCAAATTAATTGTATATATTGAACACTGTAGACCACAAATCAGAACATGAATCAGAACACTAACATGTAGTTTAGTAGTACTTGAGCTCTGAATCTGACAAATTGTACGGCGTCTCGTCCCGAATGTGCATGCGCATAGTGCAGTAAAGGAATTGCTTTAGTGTTGATGCCTGTCTGTCAATCAAACAAAATTGAAAATCATTCCAAACAGGAAACTTATTGTTTTTAGGGACATCATAAAGGACACAAACAACAAGCATGAATACCTCATTTAATGTGTTAAGTAAGGTAGTGTAAAAGAGGGTGCATCAACGGCAGTCAACTTCTGATTCAATGCTGTATTTTACTTTTTTCAAACTTGCATTTTATTTCAATTCAACTATATATTTGAACACGAGACAACACAAATCGCCTTGTTTGCACTTCCGAAAACCTTCAGTTTTGCAGTACTTTAACAAAATTTTACGCCATCTCGACCAATCAAATTTGCTGCTCTGAAGGCGGAGTATCAGTGAGATCCAGCCAAAATGGCAGTGTCTAGCGATGCAACGACAGAGCTGCCTTCGTCCAAAATATCTATTTGTTTAGTGTTTCATTTCCTCAAGGAAAGGAAGATGGTTCAGCTCAATCTGTTCTGGTCCGTTTGACCTGTCAGCTTCATATGGTTGCCATCACTCCTGTTATTCAAAGTTCACGGCCAAAGCTAATGTAGATCGTGCTCAGAAATGCAAAGCACGAGTTTAATAGACCCTTCCCATGTCCTTTTCTCAAGACTGTGCTGGGTAAGGTGTTGTATGAACTCTCCAGTTTATGTATATTCTTTATTTTCCATGGAGGAAGTGACATAAATTCCCGGAGCACTCTGAGTGCCAATGATGACATCTTGTGATGACACTTTTCTCTGCAGGACAATTTAGGAGAAATGTCTCCCTCTCCCACAAGCGATGCCACTCCATTGGGTTTATCCGATGTTCTATCCTCACAGGTATGAACATTCAGCGGGGAAGCAGCACATACCAATTTAGTGCTTGGTTTGACTAGGCCAGAGCCAAAATTGAACCGCTGACCTACCCGACCTACCCTGACCTACCCTTCTTCTTCTTCTTCTTCTTCTTTCGGCTGCTCCCGTTAGGGGTCGCCACAGCGGATCATCCGTTATGATCCGCATAATGATTTGGCACAGGTTTTACGCCGGATGCCCTTCCTGACGCAACCCTGGTCGCCTCTTACGACACAGGGACAAAGCCAGTGGATTCAGCTGTAGCGGCAGCGGGGGCGTGCAGACAATGAGGAGGGACGAGGAGGATGACGACGAGGCAAGCACAAGAAGGGCAGGACAATGGTGAGGGATAATGAGGTGATGGGCAGGATGATGAACAGGCTTGGGCGACAAACACAGGCAGAGGCAGGTAGGCAGCATGACCTCCTCAGATTTCTCTGTCATGTTCCCCGTTCTCCTCAAAACCAACTGCTGCGTTCTCCATCGTCTCCAACTTTGTGACCAACTGCCCGATTAGGCTCCTCCTTCTTCTCCCGAGCAACCCTGATGTATATATACATATATACATCCTACCCTGACCTACCCGACCTACTCTAACTACAATTCCTGTATAAACCCGACGTTTTTGCCATGTATTTATTTCGAGTGAAAATTTTAAAGTTATTACCGCTTTTTCTTTGACATTACAAGCAGTTTGCATGAATGGAATCTCTCAGTAGATTTATTTGAATTTATGCACTCAGGCCTTATCCCACAGATGCTTCTGAAATATTTTCAAGCCGGCAATGAAGTTTTTGAATGTTATGGAATGTTAACATACAAGCAGGAAAATTTAATATTCCGATGTAATCATGTACGTTTGGCCTTAAAGGAAACTCAGCAGTAATGATGACATGCAGGGATAGTTTTGGGGCAGACTGAGAGCTGAATCATCAAGAATGATTGGTGGTGCCATTGTTATCCAAATTTGATAATATTGTATGAGGATCATGTGGGACAAACAGACGAGATGCTCTGAGCCGGATTAAGGGCCTATTTGTGCCTATACATAGCTCAATTTGGAATGCTTGTGGCCGATCGGGCAGCACGCCAGGCACCTCACCTAGTTGGGGTCGTAATCAAAGATGGAACCCGAGCGGTAGTTATTCGGCTGATGAGAAGGTGAATTTAATAATGGGAGTCGAGCACTCCCGAACCCGAATACCCCCTAAAAGGATTTATAACCAATTTGGCTATTCTGACTCGGTGATCACTAGCAGTCTGAATAACCAGAGACCCAGTGAATAACAAATAAAATTAATCGGATGAGGTGTGTTTTTCTATCCAAGATGGCCACCAAACCATGTGACTTGTAACGTCATAATTTTACTATGTATGCAGACATGATGGAAGACGATAGTTGCAAATTTTCACTTCGTTAGGTTATGTGATTCCAGAGGAAACATTATTTAATATTTTTCTTGAATCCAACATGGCTGCCAAACCATGTGACCTATCAATTAGAAAATATCAAAAGGCACCAGTTCACCACTTGCTTGATATGTGTACCAAATTTCGTAATATATCTTGAGGGGATTTGTAGTTAAGCTCCGGAAACGAAATGTGACGGACGGACGGACGGACGGAACCCAGTTCTATATCCCCGCCAACTTCGTTGGTTGGCGGGGATAATAATGTACATTGTAACAGGGAGGCGAAGAACAGGAATAAACACGGTTATAATAAAAGCTATCACGTTTCAAAACTGAAAGACTTGTCCCGGAGATTCGTACAAACAGGAATCCTTAAGTAACCTGTCTTAAGGCCTCAATCATTCCACAGAAGACAATGGAGAGCGAGGGAGACGAGGAATACTTGATGCAGCCCGTTCGGGAACGGCAAATCCAATGGTGTGTGTGACATGGCAGGGGATGGATTGATGCAGGAGAGGCAGGCAGGAACCCATGGGCACGGTACGATGCTGAGGGCAAAGCAGTGGGTGGAAGATGAAAGAATGGCGTGACGATGGGAGGGTGCCTGCTCCGTATCTCCATCTGACCAGCAGTCAATCCGCTCCCCTTCTCCGAACTGAACTGCACTGTACTCACCCTCCAGCCTTTTTATGAGCTCAACTTATGCCCCACCCTGTGATGTTGCCAAGCCCTGCCAGCTCTGTGTGTGTTAGTTGCTCAGACGTCACTCAAGCCAAAGTCCCACACCTAAGCTTTTTGGTCTGTCCTGAATTTTCCAGACATGGCAAGAATGCACCTGAACTTATGCCTTGGTCTTCCTATAAGGCCACACTATCTTTCAAGAGACTATAAAAGACAGATTTACAAAAGATAACAGAATAAAAAGGGGATTATGGAAAAGTGGTTTTAGACACAATCATTGTGAGGGGAGATGACATGCTATCGAAACGACTATCGATGCATATTCTTATTACAGTTTATTACACCTCACACTTGTGCTGAAGTATGAACTCGTGGAAATAACTATTGTAATCTCTGCATACTTAGACCCAATACGTCATTTCCGCAACAATATGCTTACTGTGCTCTTGTTAGTGCGATGATTGTCCCGAGCGCGATGAATTCAAATCTTCATTGGGATGTGAATTTTGACCTGTGAATTCTCTCATCAGTTCATCTGCTTTCATCTCCACCTTGAGTTTGTTAATAAATCCCATCATCGTATCAACACCCATAAAGTTTTCAGAATAGTCAATGCTCCACAACAGTGGCCAAATTCCAGCTAAAACGATCAAAGGATCACCACAAGATGAATGTTAATAAACACAAGGCAAACTTATTTAGTCACAGAATTTACCTTCAATCTTCATCTTTCATGTGCAGCACAAGGCTGAGGGGGAGAATCATTGGCTGAAGGCACGGCTGTGCCGCTGATGGTTTCCAGATGACATGCCCTCTGTAGGTTATGGCAGCAATTTGTAATTTGGCCAGGGTGCCAGCGATAGCTCGGCTACTCTTCACACAGGACACCGTGGGATATTCAACATCCACCAGCTAATGCCAGCAGACCGGACGTCCAGTTTCACGTCCATCCCAGGGATGGCACATACATTGATGAATCACTCTGCCTGTGAAACACCAGGATGGCAGTTGCTGGGCCGAGATTCCAAACCAGGCTAGACAGCTTAGAGGTGAGTGTGCATACATATGGGCCATCCTGCCAGCCCGACCTTTCATGGAATGTCGAGACAGAGTAATTAATAATATTAAAGTTTAATTTGCTGTTTAAATATCCTGTGATGCTTAATATTACAGCTTTGAAAATGGTTTCCAGATGACATGCCACCCACCCCTTGTAGAACTGCATGGCTTACTGCCACAGGCTTGTACTGCTTGGCCGCACACTTTCACAAATCCTCAACACTAGGTCCAGCAGAGCTACTTGAATGCAGAATGCTGTGTACCTCTGAAAGCTTTCACGTACAGGCTTTTATGTATATTTGATACGTATATGCAAATGACTGCCCCGCCTGATAAAGGCTGGGTAGTCATTTATTATTTGTACCAGATGCCACTGCAACTGCACTTTCACATAAAAATCATTATTCTGAACCACTCGATTGCCAGGCTGCATTTCTTGGCTGGAAAACTTGGTGCGTAAATTATTCAAATTGTAATTCTTGAGAGGGGGTCTGGTGGTCCAACATTGCTGCCGTCCCAGAGCCTTTGCAAGGAATACACTCTTCACTTGAGCTCAAACATAGGTTGACCTGTTTGGTATTCCCATATGAGCACGTCCCAGGTTAAAATCTCATAGAGAAGCTATCGCCGGAACCCTAAATAAATTTAAAATTCCTGCCTTGACTAACTGCTGGGAAGGCAATGGCAAACCTCCAAGTATCAACCTTGCCCAGCAGCCAAGGACCTGCATTCAAGTAGAGCCATACATTAAACAAGAACAGCACTCGGTAGCGCGCATACCTCCGCCAGGTTGAACAGCTGAACCCTAACCCTTTTTTTTTATCCCACTGATAGGCAGAATCTGCGTCCAGACCTTAACTAAAATCTAAGCAACTTGTTCTTGTCACCTACCCAACTCTTCCACCAATTTTGGTCATAATCCATCCACAACTTTTTGAAATGTCATGCTATTTACCGTTTTTGGCCCCATCTCTCAATGGTGAAGAATCACATGGCAGATTCTCGGATTCGGATCTTCACCAAAACTAATCAATTCATCCTTATCACACACCCAACATGCACACCAAATTTTGTCCGAATCTGTCCATAACTTTTTGAGATATCCTGCTCACAGACAGACAGACATACAGGGGTGATGAAATAACCTCCATCCACCTTCGGTGGTGGAGGTAGTAAGGGTGACTGTTCAGTTGAAAGATTTATATTGATGTAAAAATGTTCAACAAACCTTTTCACATGAAAAGCTACACAAGCTGAAAAACATTCATAAGTCATGATGATGATGGAAGTCACATCGAGTCCAACAAAGACTGTTGGGTTGTGTCCTGTGGTGAGCACGAGAATGCGCAGCAAAGCCAGCAGCAGTTCCACACGGTCTTCCGCATGTGTCGCACTGAAATCTGGTCAATGTCGCTTGGTCTTGATTCTCACTTCTCATGCGGGCCTGATGGATACGCTCACTTCTCACCTCCTCAAATTTTGTGACATCTTTGTTGAGAATTCTTCTCCAAGACGAGCGATCTGCAGTTTGGTGTTCCCACTTGGCCGAGTCACTATCACAGCTTTTTAACATCGCGTTTTGCCAATCCTTGTTGTGCTTCCTCGGTTTCCCCACGCCACATTTCCCCATGGCCAGTTAACTGTTTCCCCATAAAATAACTGTTTTGAGATCCTTAAGTCGCTCATTCTGAAGAGGTAACCAGCCCATTGCAGTTGTCGTTTTTTGATGATGCTCTCCACCGACACACAGCCAGATTTCATTAGCACCTCCGGATTGGAAACTCTTTCCCTCCATCATAAGTAGTACGTACATACATGAGAATCCCAATGCTACACACCCCTTTGGGAGCCTCGGTGGTGCGCATTTCTGTCTCCTGATAACTCGCCAATAGGCGATGAAAGCGGTCCTGCGACTGAAAGGGCATGTAGCATTGGGATTTCCCATGTATGTACTACTTGTGAATGTTTTGCAGCTGTAGAGGAACTCAGGTAGAGTTTGAAGCAGCAAAGTGCTTACTTATATTGTACATCTTTTCATAGTTGCTTTATGCAGCTTTCTTCATCGAGAAGAGTATGGGAGGACTCAATTTATTTATAATCCCAGCTACCTGGGGTAATTGATTAGATGAAAGCTGATTGGTTATTCCCTCCAATTAAAGGTGAGATCTGTGATTTTTTTCCCTGTTTTTCTCCATACTTGTTGATTGTGCTTCAGATATACCACACCTTGAAAAATTGAGTGATGGGAGCTATTTCACTCAATGTTTTTCCTTCTTTCTGCAGAAACACAATTATATGGAAATCTTCAACTGAAGTATTAGCCATTTTGTTTAAAGCTAATAGTCAATCATGATAGATTTGTATTCTGCAGTATGGAAAGTGGGCCTTTAGCTTTATGGATGTGTAGAGAGGAACACCTGAAGTTAATGAGGAGGAACACCTCACGAGTCATCAATTAGATTTGATTGGTAAATGTAATGGATTAGCTACACTTCATATTAGCTTCTCATACATAATTTACTTTGAAATGTTGTGATTACGAGTTTTTGAAGAATCTGATCAATGTGAGGATTTCTAAATGACAAGCTTGGTTTCTTCTCACCAAAACTGAGCTGTATTAATAACAGTCAACTTTATTATAATTGTAGAAAACATCGGTGGAGACTTGGAGTAAATTGTTGATGCTCATAATATCCACATATTATAACTCCTTACTGAATGTGGGACTTTTGCACAGCAGTGTGCATAGACTGTATACTCCAATACATTGTGATTCTAATGTACGACAATACTCTATTGCTGAGCGTCGGTGATGTCGAAGCAGTTTCTTGGAAAGGGTTTTATTGGGAGGTTTGCCCTTGGCTTCCCAGCAGTAGTTAGGGCAGGAATTTGTAATTTGTTCATGGTGCCAGCGATAGCTCGCGTACTCTTCGTGAAGGACACAGTGAGATCTTCAGCATTCACCAAATAATTCCGGCATTTGGGACACCCAGTTTAATATCCATCAACGGGATGGCTCACACATTGATGAATCACCCTGCCTATACATGCATGCATACATACATACATATACCTACAGTCGTGTCCAGGTCAGTTAACACAGACGTTGGGCGAATGAGCCGAACTGGCGGTTTACTCTCTCAGACACGACGTTCCGAATTAATGGCGGACAATGCGCACGCGGGTTGTGGGGAGAGACATGAGAAATCTTAAATCCTTTTATAACCAACGGGTTTATTTCCCGTAACCCAAACAATAAAAGAACCAGGGATGATATAATCATGATAGAGGAGACAACGGCGGGTTGGGAGGAAGAGAATGCAATAAATAAATAATTATATACAATCAGAATAAAAACTATGGCACAAACACCAGACTCAGTCACTGATGGGAAGGCGACAAAGCCGGTGGATTCAGCTGTAGCGGCAGCGGGGGCGTGCAGACAATGAGGAGGGACGAGGAGGACGATGACGAGGCAAGCAGAAGAAAGGCAGGACAATGGTGAGGGATAATGAGGTGATGGGCAGGATGATGAACAGGCTTGGGCGAGGGACACAGGCAGAGGCAGGTAGGCAGCATGACCTCCTCAGATAAAACTCAGATTTCTCTGTCATGTTCCCTGTTCTCCTCAAAACCAACTGCTGCGTTCTCCATCGTCTC
>CM068961.1:19399697-19410899 GCA_035128595.1 Eptatretus atami | reverse complement strand
TCCGGCGACAACCACCGCCCGGACAGGTCTGGAGACAACCACCGCCTGGACATGTCCGGAGACAAACACCGCCTGGACACATCTGGAGATAACCACCATGCAGAGATAAACACCGCCTGGACACGTCTGCATACAAACACGGTCTGGACATGGCCGGAGACCAAAAACAACGTCTGGACCCATCCGGAGACAAACACCGCTTGGACACGTCTGGAGACAAACAAACACCTCCCAGACATGTCCAGAGATAGCCACCATCAGGACATATAACCCCTGTCCAGCCACATCCAGAGATAACCACTGTCTGGACACAACCGGAGTATCAAATAATGTGCGAATTCAACTCCCTGGATGTTTATAATCAATCCAACTGAAATGAAGGACCTCGGTCTCGGCGTGCCTGCGTCCAACCATCCTTGCCTGCATCCGTTTTTATCTCCATTTTATCGCCCGATCAAACAGCATTTCCGATTATGCACGTCCTTTTAAAGCATCGCAAAGCAGGTCACTCGACTTGCAGTACGGGTGAGAAAAGGATATGAACAAAAAAGCAGCTGATCTTCAATAATTTATTCGCACGATTTTGAAAGGGTGAAAGTTAATTTTGATCTATTTTCTCTGGAAGCAACAGCTCTTACATTCTAGTTACAGCTGAATTGCAATTACAGCAAATGTCCGCAGTATCAAACAATGTCCGAATTGGACAAATTAACACTTTTATAGCAGTCGGAACTGCTGCTGAGGTCAATTAAGAAATTCAAATTTTGAAATTAGACTCAGGTTAAGAAATTAAATGAAGCCATGAACACTGGCGTCTCCAGGCATTCATAAGCATTGCAATGTATACAGTGATTTGTAGGTCTGAAAATGAGGCATTCGATGATATGAGTGAGGAAAGTGAAAAAAAATTTGAGCGTTTTATCATTAAAGCATGAGTCACATTTGCTCTACGGCTAGGATACGGCGCCGTAACCCCCCCCCCCCCCGAATTGACAGAAACGTGCGGCGGCCGCAGAGTTTCTGAGGTGGCCTCAGGGTGGCCCTACGCCATATGGCTATCTTTTACAGGCCGTAGGGGTCTCCGTGGAATTAAAGCGCGGAGTTTAAGTTTTTTCATTTCTCAGTTGGCCGTAGCAATTCGACAAGCCGTAGCCATGACGTAGATGTGTTCCACGTCGACCGTACGTAGGGCGTACGGTGGGCTTGCGTTATTCGTGCGTTTTCCGTAGGCTCTTATCAATGAAAAATGAATTTTGCCAACCCCCAAAAAATTACGGCGGCCGCACTATTTCCACGTTCGCCTTAGGGGCCCCGCTGCGGTCGCCTTGTGGGCACCTTGCGTCTGCCTTGAAAATTCTATGGCCGCCGCAGGGACGCCCTAAGTCACCGTGCGACATCAAATCAAAGACCGTACGGCACCCCACGTTTTCGGTCTCCACAATTTCTGAATAACCCTTGCGGCTACCCAAAAAATAAAAACATATGTGACTGCTACATTGTGTGACCGTGGAAATACTGCGGCCGCCCTATTAATGCTATGGCCGTAGATTTTTTAGACCCTACAGCCGCCGAGCCAAATGTGACTGAAGCATTAGAAACCATTGCGGCCTGTTCAAGAAAGTCAAGGCTTTGTTGAGCAGACCCCCAAAAAATGGTGAATTAAGACCCCAGCAAGGGTGAGCAAGGTGACCAAGGATGACGCCCTGATAAAGGATAATTAAATAAGGCCGTTATTTATCTTCAAAAGGGGAGTATATATTTACCCAAATACCCAATTTTCATTCATACATCACCTTGGACTTCCCTTAGGATACATGTAAAGTTTCAGGCCACTAGGTTTCATGGTTTTGGAGTTATGGAGGAGACATACATACATACATACATACATACATACATACATACATACATACATACATACATACACATTACACACACATGACTGTTATAAGCTCTCTAAACCCACAGCAGCACTGTGATATCACTGTCACATTGTGCTATACTTTGACTTGTGTGCAGCAAGCCTTACTTACAATCAATGGTTCAAAAAGCCACGAGCAGAGAAAATAGCGAAGCTGCAAACATGTTTCAACCTTATTAGAGCGCATCAGTATAATGCTTAACACCATCTGCTTGAGCTTCCATTTTGGATTGTATGAATGGTAAAACCCCCTAACTGCGTATAGTTAGTGCAAGACCAATCGTGTCCCATCACAGTCATTGCTGCACTATTTGAGTCCAACAAGCATTGTCTGCCACACACAAGCGCATTGTCTATCGATTTACTACAGCAATGTTAGGAGGACAGTTTTGCTGTTGGAAACTAGAAGGGCACTCTGTAGAGTGCAAACCTCCACCATGTAATGCCTGATCCACGAGAACATATCAGATCCAATACATTTAAAAAATATATCATGCTATACAGTACTATATCGTTTTTGGCCCTATCTCTCAATGGTGAAGAATCACTTTTTAAAAATTCGAGTAGTTGGATCTGGATCTTCACCAAAATCTAATCAATTCGGCCTTGTCACACACCCAACCTGTCCGCAAAATTTCATTCGGATCCGTCCACAACTTTTTGAGATATTGTGCTATATATCGGTTTTGCCCAATCTCTCAATGATGAAGAATCACTTGATAATTATTAGATCCAGATCCGGATTTGATAATTTTGGTTGATGATCCGTTTTTGAGATGGGGCTCAAAAACGATATATAGCATGATATCTCAAAAATGTATTGGGTCAGGCACACTACATGGCCAAAAGTATGTTGTCACCTACTCGTCCAACATCTCATTCCAAAATCATGGGCATTAATATGAATATTGGTCTCCCCCCCCCCCCCTTTGCTGCTATAACAGCCTTCACTCTTCTGGAAGGCTTTCCACGAGATGTTGGAACATGCGTGCAGGGATTTGCTTCCATTCAGCCACAAGAGCATTAGTGAGGTCGGGCACTGATGTTGGGCGATTAGGTCTAGTTCGCAGTCGGAGTTCCATTTCATCCCAAAGGTATTTGATGGAGTTGAGGTCAGGGCTCTGTGCAGGCCAGTTAAGTTTTTTCCACACCAATCACAACAAACCATTTCTGTATGGACCTCACCAAGTGCACGGGATCATTGTCATGCTGAAACAGGAAAGGGCCTTCCTCAAACTGTTGCCACAAAGTTGGAAGTACAGAATTATCTAGAATGTCCTTGTATGCTGTAGCGTTAAGATTTCCCTTCACTGGAACCAAGGGGCCTAGCCGGAACCATGAAAAACAGCCCCAGACCATTATTCATCCTCCACCAAACTTTACAGTTGGCATTTGGGCAGGTAGCGTTCTCCTGGCATCCACCAAACACAGATTCGTCCATCGGACTGCCAGATAGTGAAGCATGATTCATCACTCCAGAGAACGTGTTTCCCCTGCTTTGGAGTTCAATGGCGGTGAGCTTTACAACACTCCAGCTGACGTTGGCATTGTGCATGGTGAACTTAGGCTTGTGTGTGGCTGCTCCGCCATTGAAACCCATTTCATGAAGCTCTCCGATGAACAGCGTTTGTGCTGACGTTGCTTCCAGAGTTAGTTTGGAACTCGGTAGTGAGTGTTGCAACCGACGACAGACGATTTTTCAGTGCTACGTGCTTCAGTTCTTGGCGGTCCCTTTCTGTGAGTTTGTGTGGCCTTCCACTTCGCGGCTGAGTTGTTGTTGCTTCTCGACGTTTCCACTTCACAATAACAGCACTTACAGTTGATCTGGGCAGCTCCAGCAGGGCAGAAATTTGACAAACCGACTTGTTGGAAACGTGGCATCCTATGACAGTGCCACATTGAAAGTCACGAAGCTCTTCAGTACGGCCCATTCTCCTGCCAGTGTTTGTTCATGGAGATTGCAAGGCTGTGTGTTTGATTTTATTCATGTCAGAAATGGGTGTGACTGAAATAGCCAAATCCACTAATTAGAAGGGGTGTCCGCATACTTTTGGCCATGTAGTGTATGTTCTCGTGAATCAGACAATACGTGGTGGAGGTATGTGCTCTACCAAGTGCCCTCTAGTTATCTTTGTTTCGGACGAGGACAATGTTCCTTGAGTCGTGGAGCAAGGTTTAACCGTCCAACCAGATTTATTTATTCTGTCGCCGTTCGATAGCCCCACAACCAAAATGATCATCTCTAATTGTCCACCCTTCGTCCCGAATGAGGTTGAGGTGTTAAGGAAAGAACTTTCTCATTTTCAATGTTTTCATTCTGAGTTCTATCGATCACCCGCCTCGTATTTGCAATTGATAAACGTACAGTTCCTCCATTGCTCGCCCGAGAGAGCGCATTACAAGTTCCGTTTCCGGTTGTTTTTGTTGTTATTTATTGTTATTGTTGACGATTGCTTAACCCCGCTTTTCGCTTCGTGTGGGTGGGAGTAACTACTCTGAGTGAAAGAGGAGCCCTATCTTCCCACTGTCTCAATTCTCCCCTTCTTTACTCTCACGGCCTCTTGTCCGATCACTGTCAATTCCACTGAAGAATTCCTCTGCACTTGTTTTGCACACACACACACACACACACACACACCTTTCACATCCCTCGTCATCACCTCCTTTCCCATGTATAAAACTTTGTCTCCTTCATCCTGGAGACACCGATCCATTTACCCCCGAAATGATTCCCACTACAAACCTTGCTGCCCCCCTTTCTATTTAACATGCGGCCATCATTCTAGAAACACTCCCTTTGTCCCTGAAATGATTCCCACTGCTTCTTAAATGTAAAACCTTCCTCACTACATCATGCTCCAGCCATTGGTTGACATCTCTCACTCTGCTCATAATTTCTGGATCGTTTCCTAATCTTGGGAGAACCCCAGAAAACATTTCCTCGCAACCTTTGTTTTCAGCCACTTACCACCACCTACACTCGCTATCCACTCACCACTACTACACTCGCTATCCCACTCACCACTACCTACACTCGCTATCCACTCACCACTACCTACACTCGCTATCCACTCACCACAACCTACACTCGCTATCCACTCACCACTACCTACACTCGCTATCCACTCACCACTACCTACACTCGCTTCCCATCACCACTACCTACATTCGCTATCCACTCACCACTACTACTCCTATCCATCACACTACCTACATCGCTATCCACTCACCACTAACCTACACTCGTATCCACTACCACTCCTACACTCGCTATCCACTCACCACTACCTACACTCGCTATCCATCACCACTACCTACACTCGCTATCCACTCACCACTACCTACACTCGCTATCTACTCACCAACTACCTACACTCGCTATCCACTACCACTACTACACTCACTATCCACTCACCACTACCTACACTCGTATCGCACTCACCACTACCTAAAACTCGCATCCACTCACCACTACCTACACTCGCTATCCATCACCTACTACTCGTTATCACCTACTACACTCGCTATCCACTCACACACACTACACTCGCTATCCACTCACCAAACCATACACTCGCTATCCATCACCACATACCTACACTCGCTATCCACATCACACATCTACCTACACTCGCTATCCACTCGACCACTACCTACAGCTTCGTATCCACTCACACTACCTACACTCGCTCTCTCCACTCACCACTACCTACACTCGCTATCCACTCACCACAACTACACTCGCTATCCACTCACCACTACCTACACTCGCTATCCACTCAACATACCTACACTCGCTATCCACTCACCACTACCTACACTCGCTATCCACTCACCACTACCTACACTCGCTATCCACTACCACTACCTACACTCGCTATCCACTCACCACTACTACACTCGCTATCCACTCACCACATACCTACACTCGCTATCCACTCACCACTACTACACTCGCTATCCACTCACCACTACCTACACTCGCTATCCACTCACCACTACCTACATCCGCTATCCACTCACCACTACCTACATTCGCTATCCACTCACCACTACCTCACTCGCTATCCACTCACCACAACCTACACTCGCTATCACTCACACTACCTACAAGTCGCTATCCCCTCACCACTACTCCTCGCTATCACTACCACTACGTACACTCGCTATCCACTCACACTACCTACACTCGCTATCCCTCACCACTACCTACATCGCTACCACTCACATACCTACACTCCTATCGCACTCACGCACTACCTCACTCGCTATCCACTCACACTACCCCCTCATCCTTGATGAACTCGCTACCCCTCATCTTGACGACACTTCCTACCGCCCTCATCCTTGACGACACTCACGACCCTCACCCTTGACGACACTCCCCTACCCTCACCCTTGACGACACTCCTACCCTCACCCTTGAAGACACTCGCTACCCCCTCATCCTTGACGACACTCGCTAACCCCTCACCCTTGACGACACTCCCTACCCCACCCTTGAGATACTCGCTACCCCTCATCCTTGACGACACTTGCTACCCCTCACCCTTGACGACACTCACTAACCCATCATCCTTGACGACACTTGTACCCCTCACCTTGACGACACTTGCTACCCCTCACTCTTGACGACACTTCGCTACCCCCTCACCCTTTGACGCACTCACAACCATCATCCTTGACCACAACTTGCTACCTCACCCTTGACGACACTTGCTACCCTCACCCTTGACGACATTTGCTACCCTCCCTCAACCTTGACGACACTCACGACCCCTCACCCTTGACAACACTCCCTACCCCTCACGCTTGACGACACTTGCTACCCCTCATCATTGACGACACTCATAACCCATCATCCTTGACGACCACTTGCTACCCCCACCTTGACGACACTCACGACCCCTCACCCTTGCCAACACTCACTACACCATCACCCTTGACGACGCTCGCTACCTTCTCACCTCTGACTACACTCCCTACCCCTCACCCTTCACGACGCTCGCTACCCCCTCACCCCTGACTACACTCCCTACCCCTCACCCTTGACGACGCTCGCTACACCTCACCCCTGACGACAGTTGCTACCCCCTCACCCTTGACAAACACTCACGACCCCTCCCGCACCTTACCGCTACGTATGGTCAACATTTCAACACGTCGGCCCGGGGTTTAGCGTCCATGTGCAAATTTCAGGGAGTGACGTCACATGCAACCCTCTTGTTGTCGATCAGTGTCTCCATTCATGGTAGTGGGGCAACTTAGCTAAATATAGCATAACAATTGTGCATTTTGTGAAGAAAGCACCAAATTTGGCACACTAGTAGCCTATCATATTATGACCAGATTTGGATATTGGGCCATCTCAAAATTTTTGATGGCAGTGGAAAATGGCTGCCACAGCCATCAGCGGCTGAATTTGAGATGGCCATGTTCCGATGCTGTGCTGTGTTGTGCCCGTGTCCGAATTAAACCTGTTGATCCCACTTTAGAGCCTTCGTCCCTGTCTATTTTGTACATAACAGTGCCGACGAGGATGTCTTCATGCATCGGCATATTGCAAGAATATGCAGTGGGGGATGATTGGGAAGGCCATACCGATTGTCTGAAGCAGTACTTCGTGGCAAACAAAATGGACACTGATGAGGCTGCTGAAAAGCAGCGAGCTGTATTACTGACCGTGTGCAGTGCCCCGATGTACAGCCTCATGACAGATCTTCTTAACCCAGCCAAACTTTCTGACAAGTCGTATGAAGAGCTCGTCAATCTCATGAAAAGACATTATCACCCCAAACCGGGTAATAATCTCTCGAGATATAAATTTTATACCCACCATCATCAAGATGGTCAGTCAGTATCCGAGTTCGTGGCTGATTTACGCCGACTCGCCGAACATTGTGAGTTTATAGATAAACTCGAAGAGATGTAACGTGATTTCTTTATAAAGGCATCAATGCAGACTCAATTCTGCGGGAACTCCTAACTGAATCCGACCCCAATATGGCTAAAGTCATGGAAATAGCCACTGCGTGTATGCAAAGTACTGAGAGCCTGCGTGTGATCTCTAACAAGACAAAAGTTATCCAGCAGGACCCATCGGTTAACAAGGTAACCTTTGGCTGCAAGCAAAAGTGTTTTAGCAAACCACCAAATTCACCTCCACCTCCTGACATTTCTGAATCTACCTGGAATGTTGGGGAAAATTGTTGGCGTTGTGGTGGTAATCATCAAGCTTTCCAATGTCGGTACAGGAATTATACCTGTGACAACTGTGGTAAGCGGGGACACTTGAAGTGTCATTGTTCTCGATCCAAGTCGAAGAACTTGTCTCCTGCTTATCACATTGGGGTGAACCCTGATGCAGCGGAGGATAGGTCAGGGAGCACAGCCTGCAGCCGAGAGTTAAATGAAGAACTTCATGAGGTTTTCTCTGATGGAACAAAGAGCTCCGATGCTCCAATTATAGTTGATGTAACAATTGATAAGATCCTGGAGAGGATGGAAGTTGATATCGGCGCTTCCAGATCAATTATGAGCGAGAGAAAGTTCACCTCCATCTACCCTCCGAGAAAGGCTCCTGTACTCCAGCCTGTACCTACTGACTTGAGAACATACACCAAGGAGGTGGTTCCTGTAGTTGTGTCAGCTAACGTAACTGTAGGATATGTAAACAGCACTCACATCCTACCACTACTGATAGTGTTTGGAAAAGGACCAACCCTCTAAGCCGAGATTGGTTACGAATAATAATCAGACTTAATTGGAGTGAAGTAAACAGAGTCTCCAACTCTGATGCTGGATACTATACCGTGCTCAACAAGTACCCTGGCCTGTTCAGTGATGGTGTTGGCACTTTTGCAGGGCCCAAAGTGAGGATTCATATTTCTGCAGATGCTCAGCCATTGTTCCACAAGACTTGAACTGTGCCTCACATGATGCGATCAATGATCGAAAGTGAGCTTGACCGCCTGCAGAGTGAGGGCATCATCTCGAGTACTCCGACTGGGCAGCACCTATCATTCCAATACTCAAAGCAGATGGAACAGTGCGCATTTGTGGGGACTACAAAATGACGATCAACCGCTATTCAAAGTTCAATGGCTACCCTTTGCCCAAAGCAGAGGATCTGTTCACCACTCTCATGGGCGGCCAGACATTCACGGAGCTTGACTTGACCAATGCCTATGCTAAAATGGAAATGGATGATGATTTCAAGCCCTATACATGCATCAAAACTCATCGAGGACTCTACATGTAAAACAGATGCCCATTTGGAATACGCTCTGCTGCACCAATCTTCCAACACAAGATTGAGACATTCTTGAAAACTGTACCAAAGACAGTTGTATTTCAGGACGACATACTAGTGACTGGGAAGTCACAACATGAACACCGAGAGAACCTAAACGAAGTTCTCAATCGGCTGTCACCAGCTGGGTTATGCCAAAGGCGTGAGAAGTGCACCTTTATGTCACGTGAAGTTGAATACCTGGGTCATCAAATCTCCTGTCAAGGCATTTTGCCCTCTCCGAGCAAAGTTGAAGCAATTGTGAATGCACCAATGCCACAAAACATTTCAGTACTACGTGCATTCCTGGGTATGTTGACCTACTTTGGTAATTTCCTGCCTCAACTAAGCACAACCATCGAGCCTCTGCATCTCCTCCTCAGGAAAGGCATTGTCTGGAAATGGGAAACTACCCAAACAAAAGTATTCAAGGCAGCTAAAACCATACTGTCCTCCTCGCTGTTACTTGTCCATTACAACCCATCCAAGGAACTTATTCTCAGTTGTGATAGCTCTTCATATGGCAATGGGTGTGCGTTGTTGCAAACAAATGGAACCGGTAATCTCCAACCTGTTGCGTATGTATCACGAAGACACTCTGACACTGAGCGTCGCGACGCTCAAGTAGAACGAAAGGTGTTAGTGTGTGTCTGGGGCACTTTAAAGATGCACCAATATGTCTTTCGAAGACATTATTACCATTGAGACTGATCATAAACCTTTGTTCGGTCTCCGGGAAGAAACCAGAGCCATTCTGTCAACATCATCTGGTCGTGTACAACGCTGGGTGTTGACCCTTGCCGGTTATGACTATTCATTGGTTTACCGCCTGGGTAAGGTAACGTACTGTGCTGACGTGCTCAGTCGCTTTCCGCTTCCTGCAACCACCCCACAACCTCCACAAATCTGGCGATATGAAGTATGTACAAATAGAATGTGAGTACGTCTATAAAGTATGAACAATTACAATGTGAGTACATCTATAAAGTATGTACAAATTACAATGTGAGTACATCTATAAAGTATGTACAATTACAATGTGGAGTACGTCTATCAAAGTATGTACATACAATGTGAGTACGTCTATAAAGTATGTACAATTACAATGTGAGTACATCTACAAAGTATGTACAATTACAATGTGAGTACGTCTATAAACGTATGTACAATTACAAAGTGAGTACATCTATAAAGTATGTATAATTACAATGTGAGTACTCGATAAAGTATGTACAATTACAATGTGAGTACGTCTATAAAGTATATACAATTATAATGAGTACGTCTATAAAGTATGTACAATTACAATGTGAGTACATCTATAAGGAAGTACAATTACAATGAGTACGTCTATAAAGTATGTACAATTAGAATGTGAGTACATCTATAAAGGATGTACAATGACAACGTGAGTACATCTATAAAGTATGTATAATTACAATGTGAGTACGTCTATAAAGTATGTATAAATTACAATGTGAGTACATCTATAAAGTATGTACAATTAGAATGTGAGTACATGTATAAAGTATGTACAATTACAATGTGAGTACATCTATAAAGTATGTATAATTACAATGTGAGCACATCTATAAAGTATGTATAATTACAATGTGAGTACGTCTATAAAGTATGTACAATTACAATGTGAGTACGTCTATAAAGTAGTATATTACAATGTGAGTACGTCTATAAAGTATGTACAATAACAAAGTGAGTACATCTATAAAGTATGTATAATTACAATGTGAGTACGTCGATAAAGTATGTACAATTACAATGTGAGTACGTCTATAAAGTATATACAATTATAATGAGTACGTCTATAAAGTATGTACAATTACAATGTGAGTACATCTATAAAGGATGTACAATTACAATGTGAGTACGTCTATAAAGTATGTACAATTAGAATGTGAGTACATCTATAAAGGATGTACAATGACAACGTGAGTACATCTATAAAGTATGTATAATTACAATGTGAGTACGT
>CM068961.1:19360482-19371789 GCA_035128595.1 Eptatretus atami | reverse complement strand
TGTGCGATTTGGGGTGGGGAAAATGAAAAATGCATAACTCTAACCTATATATTATAGAATTATGTCAAAAGACCTTTTATTTTGCTGATTATTGTGGCTTCTGTTGCACAAACAATGTTTTATGCAAATTAGGTCATTACCAAGGTCCACCGAGAGGTCACTTTTGCATACAGCATGTGTCGCAGGTCATCATAGGTCATTGCTCAAAAATACATGTATAATTTGCTAGTAGGACCAGTTTCGTCAGGTGGTTTTTGTTTTTTGGCTTTTGTTGCCACTCCATCTACAGGTTTCTAAGTGATTAATTGGTACTTTTGTTTTAGTCATTAGCAAAAGAACCACTTGACATTTTGACTTTTGACACCTGTCATGTAATGTAAAGCAATGATTTAAATATTTCTGTTGTACCAAGACATGAAAGCAATGATTGCTGGCATTATTCGGAGGATGTAGTCAAGGTAAGTGAGTTAACCTGGTGAAATAGATGTAGAAATGTCAACGCAGTTGAGATTAGGGCCCTTCCAAGGTCAAGAACCACATCCATAGTACATTGTACATGGTACATGTATGTACAATGTACATTTCTTCAGTCTCCAGTTCATAATCTTGCAGATTGCAGGATGTTAATTCAGGAATTTGATATCAATATGCCACAGATTATGATGATTCTCTCAGCATGCATCTTTTAACCCTTTGGGGCGCCACAATATTGAGGCTTTTTACAGGTTTTCACAGATTCTGACATTTTTGACCATGGTTAGGTTTTTTCCTCGAATGAGATATAAAAAGTTGAAGATGATGTACTACAAGTGTTATTATTTTTGTTCCTTAGGTCTTTCTCCATAGGGTTAAAGTAGAAAATTTACCAAAATTGTGCAGAATATGGAAATTAACCCTCCCACTTGGACTATGACCAAATCAATTAAATTCAATTTTGAGGCCCCTGTTGCTTGTATTGGCAAGGACCTGGGGAATAGTTGAACACCATTATATAAGTAGCAAACTCACCAGATGAAGGTTTGTGAAGTTTTGCAAAAAAAATGGGGGGGTGGGGGGAGGGTGTCATTCTCGTTTGTCCTATCGAGGGGCACCTAAATATGAGGGCGGGCTTCGGTGATATGGAATGATGATGGGTGAGGAGTATACGGTTTCTAAAGGGTTCAACTTACATTTGATATAAAATCAATAAATGCTTTTAAAATTACTTCTCTACGACGATGCTTCCTTTGGTTTTTTCAGGGCTCCGAAGTGCATTTGAGCGAACCCTTACTTCATGAGTGATGAGGAATGAAACAGGTGTGTCCTGCTGAAGACAGCTGGTGCTGACCAGGGGAACATTGAAGTACACGAGGAAAAAAGTTGGTGCAAGTCTTAGTATTTTGATTGCAATGATCGTAACCCTGAACTCAGTTCACCAAAGGGCTGGGACTCGTGGACAAGACTTGTTCCTAGGCTACTGAAATATAAGGGTATTTTTTCCTCTTTTGAAATTTATGTCCGCAATTATTCCATGTCCTATCTCTGTTGATAGGGATAACCTCACTTTGTTTTCTTTAAATGGTTTTGAGCTCCTTCAGTTATAATAAGACTCATTTTGAATCAGGAAATACCATGTTTGGATGTTTTTATGGTGATTTCTTAAATGGGTATCCAGATTTTAGGCACCCGCAAAAGTGAGACCTTTGAACCGTCTGGTGACGGCTTGGAATGACCTAATTTTGCATAATAACTAATTTTAATTAAAAACACATTTTGATTAGTCAAAAATATGAGTGGTCCATTTGTTAAAATTATCCTTCACTTATTGAGTTATTGCTATTTTGATTCCCTACCCCAAAATTTGACCTCAATTGTCAACCAAATTCGAACCGTGACACGCCTGCGTCAACAGGCTTCGACTTTTTACAATAAGCTGTGGATCCAGCTCTTGGCTAATGGATTTCTGAAACTCTAGAACGATGTAACTTTCAGAAATCATAGTGCTTTTACATCCCCCCAGGTGGTACCAAATCCATGAAATTTTGGGGTCTAGTCAGGACTAATGAGGCTCCCAAGTGACAGTCAAATACGCAATAGCAATCAAATAAATACATTAAAAGACCCCACCCAATTACATCTCTCACCCTGTGAAGGGGGGAAGACCACATATCTCTACATAATAGACTACAAGGTTAATACTATAACTTATTGTGTGTTCCCGAACAAATCCTTGGGCCTTCTTGGAGTGACAGAATCTCATACTTTTTTCCCCATGTGTCCTGTGTATAAAGAATAGTACTGCTTCCAGGAATGTTGTTTCCAAATATCACTGAAACTAACACCTCCAAAAACAGTATCTGTATCAGGTATAAGTTATGAAGTCTCCGGCTCGTTGTTGACTGCCGGTTCGTCTCCTGCAGGTAAGTCCCAATATGACTCGATGACGGACAATGTCGGGAAATGTGGGGTGAGCCAATTGTAAGCATCTGGTCTCTGCGGCACCACAAATAGATAATTCATAAGCGTAACCTTGTTCTCCCAAACACTGTTTTGGTTGAAAACCTGCTCTGGCCATTATTGCAACATCCCTCTTTCTGCTCTGTCTTGCCCTATGTCCTCCATCATGCCTTCCTGCCTTTGAAGTCAGTGTAGTGAGCAGCACTAAACATTGACTGCCCAAAACAAGATGTAAAAAACAGATCCTCTTGAACCTGCAACCTATAAGCCTTTATTTATTATTTTTTTGGTATCCCACTATCGAGCTCGAGATGAGAGAGCTAAGCACATGAAGATGGCACACCAATGGGGGAGCAGGAGACAAGGAGGGTGGGAGAGAAGGAATGATACATGTGTGGAACAAAGACATAGGAGATCTGTGGAAGGGAGAGGGATGGTGTTGGGGTACACAGGTAAACAGTGGACAGCTACAAGGACTTTCAGGTCGTTACACGAACAAGGGACATAATCTCAGTCACAGAGCAGGGGAGCGAGGCTGGAGAGGAAACTGCAGAAGACAAAAGACCATTGACTTGCTCCGGTGAGAGATCTTACCTTCCAATCCTCACAAGGCCATGGAATCATTGCGTTGACATCCCAACCCTTCCTTTTCCCATGACCTCAAGTCTATAACATCATGACCCTGTCTGCGCCTTTCCGTGCTTTGTCCCACCCCCATTCTCCTTCCTCTCGCTGCTGCTCCTCTCCGAAAGATTCTTGCAGGACGTCTGTCAGTAACGTCTTCTGGTGAAACTTCCCAAAATATAGGCTCGGCTGCTTATCACCTCGCGCTCATTCCTTCCTCCTTTTTTTACCCCCACTCTGGAACCAACTTACTCGGTATCTGTTCAAGTCTCTTGCTCTCTTTCTCCAGGGCTTCCAGAGATAGCTTCCCCCATCTAAACAACCAATAGATCTTTTCTACCCTCATAAACCCTACCACAAGCCCTCACCCTCTCTGGTTTGCGAGGTTACTGAGTTCCCCCCCTCCTCTGCTCCCCTCAACACTCCTCGTAAATGTTGTTATCTTCAGCATTTCTGCTCTGTCTTCAGTTTCCCCCTTCTATCTCTTCTGTGATGTAGATTTTGGGCCTTTCGAGCTTGTTTGCACCCTGTGGTCCTCCATTCTCTCATTCTTTCCCGCACTCGGCCGCTTATATCTGCCAGTCTTCGACCCTCTATTTTGTCCGGATACCCTATCCCATTATACATCAGCAGACAGTGCAGATAGCGAAGTCTATGTTGGCGTGTTCCTCCCTCCCCTTCCTCCATCTCTTTCCACACATAATATCCATCGGATTCAAAGACAATCACACTCAAACAGTTATGTATACATCGATGGGAATGGGTTCACAACTGAATTATACAATCGTGAAGAAAACAATATAGAAAAACAGACGGAAATATAGTGTGGAATTAATAGCTTTCTCTGAATCTTCCAACTAAAGAGGTAACAAAAGGAAAATAAAAAAACTCTTGTGCAGAACAGCTTCAACTAAGGAAAAAAAACTCATGTCATAACAGCTGTACACACAAAGGCACCAACAAGGTGTGTAAGAGTAATTCCACTGGCACATCTGCAAGAAATTTTTACATATGTTCGGTTTCATGAAAACTTAGTGGAAAGACACTTAAACCAAAAGCGGAAATTGAAGACCAAAGGAAATCCACAGTGCTCACGCAACACGAAACCCTGAGATCCCCATCGATGGCTGTGAATCATTGAAAAAATCAAACTGCATTGCGATCTGGATAATGAGTCTTATATACCTCACAGAACGAGTGAAACAGGCATCATAGCTGGGCAATAAGAGATGCATGTCCAATACACCGGAGGCCGGACCAGGTTTGAATATGTGGACTAAACTCAATGACAGAACATACGAACGGAAATGAACAAAATACACGAGAAAGAATCCTCAAAAATGAAGTGAAAATAGAATCCCTCTGGAACCAATACCGCATCGAAGAAAATACTGAATTGTACCGCAGTGATATATGACGCAGACCGGGAACATTAGCAAAGAAGAACCCTCAAGGATTATCTTTTAAAAAACAATCTCTGCGATGAAATTACATAAGAACAACTAACAAGAGTTGCGCACGGCTGCTGGGCCGATTCTCCAGGGTGACGAATGGCTGGACAAAGAGCCAGCCCGCATAACACTCCGAGCACTAAATAAACTTATATCTCTTTCGCAGAAAATGCATAAACCTCATGCGAGCTACACTAGATTCCATGGAATATAATAGGCGTAATGCCGACCACGCTAGGGCGTAGAGCACGCGATTACGGCTTCTATTTGGGCATCAAACAGAGGCGGATGCGAGTACGCGCAGCGCGTGAGGACGGCAGACAAGCCATGCATGAGCAGCCGGGCGAACGAATTTGATATACCAGTCTACAAACATCGATCAAATGTAGGTAAAATACATGCACGACGACACATGTGGAAAAAAACGCAACATGACACACATACACACATACACCCCCATTCTCCTATCTGTAAATGGAGTGTACTAATTGAGCACTATTATCCTAAGCTGCTACGAATCAGAACATCAATGTCTGTCATGACTTGAGAGTACAATCTAACAGTTTACAGCATTCAGGAATAGCTACAGCGGCCGAGCACATGGCCCATTTTCATCCATCGCGACAGGCCAGTGTCTTCTCTGAATTTTCTACCCCCACTCCTCTTTGCTCATCTAAGCCTCTGAATCGTGTTCCACATCCTGCGAAGGACCTCAATCCGAATCGCGTCTTCTCTTCTTACGCCACTATCGGATTAAACTGACCAAAATGTAGGCTTATGCACACCCTTCAACTCTCTTGTTACTCTTTTTCTCCCAGTTTGTAGCATTACCCTTCCATGAGGTGTTTAATCCCATTCTTCCCTCCAGGGTTTCAAGCAAGCGACACGTCCACGATGTCACGTCCCCCCCTTCACTCTAATGACATGCCTTTCTACCCCATTATCCTATCTTAACCCAAACGTCCTGCTATCAAGGTTACTAACTCTTCTTCCTTCACTTTCTATTTATTTTCCTGTCCATTTATTCCGCTTGTATTTCGTGTTGCATTTCTCAAGATGAACTGAATTCTCGTGTCACAAATTTCTGTCGCCTGCAACGAGATAAGTTGCCCCCACATCATGACAAGAGATGATCAAGAAGTGTTATTCCTTTGTTTGATTATCTCCTGCAGTGCCCACCAATGACCATGTGAATAGCTGTTAATCTTGTGGAGATGCGAACTTGTCAAGACGCAGCTTTGACTTCTTTCAAATTCTGTCCATCCGAGATTTTGCATGATTCAGCTCAAAAGTGTCTGTCTGAAACTGACATTTTTTTTTTTTTGAGATGTTCGAATCTCCAAAACGTTCTACATTGCTTTTCCTCATTTTTTTTTTCTCACCTGTTTTAGGCCTGAGGCCGACGCAGTGGAAATGTTAATCTACTCAAGTGCACCAACCATGAATTCTGTAAATTGTTTTTCGTTGATTTTTCATTAATTTGTTCCACCTGCTAACTGCAGCTTGTTCAACATTACTTGAGTGATCTCTTCAAACACCTGCTGCATTTTTTATGTGCTACTTTGGATTGTACAAGGGCTTTGGTTTCATCACCTTCCTGATGGAAAGAAGAAACCCCACGAGAGCAATGAGCGGGAGCATCGTAGAGTGCAAAACCTCGACGCATACGCTAGGTCACTGCAAGTGAACCTGATATCCATCATTCATTTGACTCAACAGTGCGCACGAGTTATTAAGTTTGCCAACTTTCCCTTTAACTTTTAACTTGTTACATACTCAATTCATTCTCATAACTAGATTCTTGAGCAGAAATTGAAATTTACGTGGGTTTCACGCTGAAGTTACGATATCAGCCGCAATTATATTTTGCATGTTTTTGTTGGAACACTTTAATACTGTAAGAAATAGAAAAAAAAATCGAATTTAGTTGAAAAATTAGCACGAAATGTTTTTATTCCAAATCCTACACAATTTTTTTGGGGGGCGGGGCGGGAGTTGGAAATCACTTAAACATTTAGAATGCAAAAAAAAAGATTCAAATTTTTTTCAACATTGTAGCCCGCCATACAGCCATATTGGGAGTTTTGAGGACCAAGTCAAAATCTAATGGCATGATCCTTGGACCAGGACCTAACCCACCACGATTTGTCGAAATATCCGTCGAGGAGTTTTCCAGTAATCGACTGTTCACACTAAAGAACAAAAAACAAACACAACAGAAAGGGTGAATACCCATAAACCTCCATGCCATCTCGATGGGGAGTGCGTTAACTAGAAGGGGCTACTCGGTAGAGCGCTACTCTTACCTACGCCAATGCCTGAATCCAGTGTGAACAATCAGCCCACATGTCTTTTTGAGAGCTGTAAATTGGTGCTACATATCGTTTTAGCCTCATGCATCTCATGAATAATCCTGTAAAAATAACTATTTCCTTGTTACTCGTGAATCTGGATTCGGATCTTCAAACAAAATCGAAAGCAATTTGGTCCTGTCAACACACCCAACCTGTTTCAAAATGCGTTCTGAATTTTGGACACAACTTGTCTTGAGATACCGTGCTATTTTATTGTTTTTGGCCCTTTCATAATGATCTCACAATGAAAAAATTATAGTGGTCGGTAATCGGTGTTTCACCAATACGAATCGATAGTTCGTACTCTTTTTTCCCACACCACCCACTTGGTCACGAATTTCATCTGATCTGTCCACAACTTTTCAGATTCCGTCTACCGCACACGCACAAACAAACAGACAACGAATAGAAAAGGGTGAAAACATAACCTCCTTTCACCTGTTGTGTGGTCTGGTGGAGGTAATCGGAGAAGACATAAGCAGAACTCAATGTAATATTTATAATGAGTTAAAATTTGTAAACGCTTTCATGAATTTTATTCTTGTGTGCGTTTGGTGATGTTGGTTTTTTGTTTGTTTGTTTTCTCAACTTATGATAATTTTATTTTGTCATTTTGGGAGATGAGTGTTTGCTAGCTATTTGTTTACCTGTATGTCTTTCCTTCTGCGCTTCCCACGTTTAATACACTTGTATGTATGTTCATCGTTTTTTGAGTTGTTAGGATCAAGCCCCATGAACGATACGGTATTTTTTTTTTGTCCACATGCTCTGTTGGAGTAAAACACAGAAAAAAACAGCAGTAGAAAGAGGAGGGAGGGGGGGCACACGTACAGCAAGGGTGAGGACAAAGTAGAGTAATAGCGGGATAGGGACGAACTGATAGCAGCGGAGGAAGTACATAGTGTGACGATATGGATACAGATACCTACTCTCCACCAGGAAAGTGGAAAGAAAACTGGGGAAACAAAAAAAATGAAGAGCGCGAGGGTGGGGAAACCTGGGAACCTGGGAAAGCACAGAAGATGTAGGCTTCGGGTAGGGTTCATGAGGGTAGAAAGTCACATGTATCGTAGATGGGGGGTGCCCTGAGTTGTGGTGAAACACGTTTGAGAGCATAGTGGAGGGAAGATTAGATTTACAGATTGAGGAAATTCAAGGGGGCGGTAGCGATAGGGGCGACCATGCGACTGTCTGCGATGTGACAAGTAATTGGAACAGAGGACTCAACCTTATCGTGGGACATTACCATTTATTTCAAAGAACCTTGCTTCCTGGCATCAAGCTGCGGGACAGGAGTAATGGACGGGCACCGCAAGAGTCAGAGCAGTCTGTGATCAGCTTCTGCTGAAACTGGCTGGAGGTAGATAAAAGTTCAGATGTGCCAAGGACAAGACACTGCACGCATAGGTCCCAATCGTGGTTTTCTTTGGAGGCAACCATAGATATGTGGTTTGCCCAGACAAGGAAGTTATGACTGATTGTGAGGCAAAAATTTTTTGAGTGTTAACTTGTTACAAGGGATTGTTGGTGAAGGTGACAGGAAGGATTCAACCAGACGGGTGACGTCGCTTCTTCTTCAGAGAAAAGACATTTAATCTTGGATCGAGAGGAAACTGACTAATATTGCTTTTCCACGCATAGCTTTGATATCTAGTTAGCGAGTGAGTCTTAGGCGAATCACAGGTTCTAGCTCCTGCTAGCGCAGCGAGACGCACTCGAATATCGTAGAATTATATACAAGGCTTACACTCGAGGAAATGGCTTCCCCCTGCCTGCCTTGTCTGAAGGATGAGGATGTCATCGGCAGGTTGGAAGTTCATTATCTAAAGATAGGAGGATTTTCCCAGAGGCAGAAGATTGTTGTTAAGAACATTAGGACATTGGACTGAGCCCAAGAGCCACTTCCGGGGCACTCCAGCCTTGAAGGAGAAGGAGCATGACGCTGCAGCCGAATGAGAGCTACTTCATTGGCTATGGGTAGTGGAGGCGAGGAGATACCTTAAGGATGTCAGAGACAAATATTTTGAGAGCAAGTCGGACTGTCAGACTGCATGCACAATGCTTGAGTATAAGTCAAAGGCGAGACGAAAGCAGCCGCTGTATCTATGGTCTGGATTGCTGGACTACACTAGAAGTTGGGAGAGCGAAGACATCATCGTCCAGTGAGAGTAACCCGGTCTGAAATCAGGCTATGGAGAACGAAAGGATTTGATGTCAATGCGATGATGGATTCCGTGACATTGCTGATGCTCGGAGAAATAGTGGATCGGTTTTTATACCCTCGTTTTGTTGTTGTTAGTGATGTTGGCTGCTTGCAGGTAAGATGGCAGAATGATCTTGGGCAAAGATAGGGTTGAATCGTGAGAAAGAGACTGTGCAAGCATGCGAGCAAGTTTTTAGACAGGTGCTCTGAGCTGTCAGAGTTCAGTTGCGAATCATAGTTGAGGATGAAAGACAATTTGAATTCTCAGGGGAAGGGAACAGTCCGCGCAAAAGCAGATGGGATACTACTCGGGTGAGTGGGACAGGGAGTGAAGGGTTGGCGGGACACGATATTTGGAAGCCAACTACAGATTGAGGTATTGCTTCTCACGAAGGAGATGTCAGCTTGTGTTGCCATTTGACTGAGGGAATGTGTTGGAGGAGGAGAATCTCCAGAGACAGACTATGCAAGGTGCAGCTAGGTACTCTTTTTTGAGTGGAAAGTAGACAGGTTTTTAAAATTCGGTCTTGGAGGAATTGGCCAGCTCTTTTTTCTGGTTCACATCTCAATGACACACCCATTTTCTGTGGAGCTTTGTGGACGTGACGAGGTTTCTTCAGTCGAATTTGCCTCCAGAAAAGAGCAGGTTGTTTGATTGCATTCTTCCTTGCCAATCAGGAATTCGGCAGTACCATGGGCCGAGGAGTCGGTGATAATGAGACGAGATTGGATATAATCGGTCCAGAAGAGAGAGGAGGCTTCTGTGGAGAGAATTCCCCTGGCCATGTCATATCAGCTGTGATGGAAGAGAGACACGTATTGGGTAGCTAGAGATAAGAGACCGTTATTACAGGGTTGGGCTGAGTTTACGCTGTAGAAGGGGCCAGAGGGAAAGAGAAGCTGCAAGAGTGGCAGGTTGGCTATGAAGGCTGGGAGGGCTACAGCGACACAGGGAAGCTGTGAGGGCAGCAGTATACACAAGCCAACACCTTCACCCAGAACCGACACGGTTTCCAGGACTGACTTATGCTTGGCTAAATCGCATTTGCAACACTGCACTGTTGGCATTTTTTACACTGGTTATATTTCTTCTCAACGCGAACATCCGTTGATAAATTAGTGAAGTTAATCATGCCGATTTTGGCTCAAAAAAAGGAAATTGTCCAAAGCTGAGTTGTTATTGTTGCAATTTACAATTTCGTTTATGATCTATACTCCCTCTCAAACCCCAAGCATGAGGTTGTTCATCGTTGCTATTGAGCTCCTTAACTGGGCTTGCCGTCTCTTCACTGATTTGATAAACTTATCCATGGCGCTACAGGATGCCCTCGAGGTCCTCCGTCTGTTGGCAAAATGTGGTTTGAAGGTCTGATATAACTCAGCCAAGTGCCAGTGGCACCTTGGGGAATGTTTTTTTTTTTATTGAAGATATCAAATATGATCCACCACCGATACCTTTCTTCCATAACTCGGCCTATTATAGACATAGAGACTTCCTTTTATGGCAAAACCCAATGGTTTTAAAGGTCCTAGGACTCGATAATATACCTCGCTAGGGTCTACATGTCATTTAAACTTATTCTGCAGTTTTCAACAAAAAAAAGTAAATTGATGTATACAATGTCGCATGATGCAGCATATTAATTATCTATTGCTCAGTCCTAATCCAGACTTGTTTTTGTGGTGAAGGCCTTCATTATATTGTCTCTTTGGTGCTATTATAAACAAAATAATCTAGCATGTTATTTGTCAATAATAGTATATTTAAAATATTTAATGATACAATTTGTTTGACACATCTTGTGTGTGACATGTTCCACATGATCTGTTTATTATGAATGTCTATTTATCTTGCATTTGCTACCGTAGTCATTTCAGCATCAGTTGGAAAGGTAATTCCAAAGGATGGGAATTCTGCTGCTTGTTACTCTTTGTCTTATAGATAATGATGTTGGTGCTGAGAATATGAATGTGAAATATGCTGTGTCTCTTGAACCAGTAATAACTTTGTACTAATTGGTGAAGGGTCAACATTTGCATGTTCTAATTTCAGGTAACGACCATAAAATGCTTCTTGCACCGTATTTGAACTGTAGTGTCATAGTGGTTTGTACTGCGTATCATGTCTAACTGTAGTAGTCGTAGTAAAGTAGTGGTTTTAACCTGATTGTGTGTTTGAATCATTAAAGCACAGCATCAGGGTGATAAACTACCATTACAATAAGAACATGATTACCAG
>CM068961.1:19325814-19346044 GCA_035128595.1 Eptatretus atami | reverse complement strand
TCTCGGCGTTCCAGCACGGCTCTTTATCGGGTCCGGGGGTGCTCGCTCTTTTACCTTCGACCCTTCACCCATGGCTGGCTCCGCCCCTCTCACTTTCGATTGGCCAGCTCTTTCAGAGGGTAACGCCGTTTTCATCCGATCTTGCCGTCAAACGCGGCCATGTTAGAGATCATCGTCAAAACGCGGCCGTGTTAGAGATCATCGTAAAACGCGGCCATGTTGGAGATCATCGTAAAACGCGGCCATGTTAGAGATCATCGTCAAAACGCGGCCGTGTTAGAGATCACCGTAAAAACGCGGCCGTGTTGGAGATCATCGTAAAACGCGGCCGTGGGTTGTCGTTGTTGTTGTTGTTGTTATTGTTAAAATAAAGATAGAAAAGAATAACACTACCTCAAAGATGCACAGCCCGGCCACACGAACAATTCCCATTATACATTGGTGGGGAAATCTAACCTGGAACACACATGTAGCGAAAATAACTGACCTCTGGGGACCTGAATGGTGTTCTGTGAATTTCCCACAACGTAACAACATATATATATATATATACAGTGGGAAACAAGTATTGATCACTGCCGATTTTGCAGGTTTTCCCACTTACAAAGCACGTAGAGGTCTGTAATTTTTATCATAGGTACACTTCAACTGTGAAAGACGGAATCTAAAACAAAAATCCTGAAAATCACATTGTATGATTTTTAAATAATTAATTTGCATTTTATTGCATGAAATAAGTATTTGATCACCTACCAACCAGTAAGAATTCCGGCTCTCACAGACCTGTTAGTTTTGTCTTTAAGAAGCCCTCTCATTCTCCACTCATTACCTGTATTAACTGCACCTGTTTGAACTCGTTATCTGCATAAAAGACAGCTGTCCACACTCAATCAATCAGACTCCAACCTCTCACAATGGGCAAGACCAGAGAGCTGTCTAAGGACATCAGGGACAAAATTGTAGACTTGCACAAGCTGGGATGGGCTACAGGACAATAGGCAAGCAGCTCGGTGAGAAGGCAACAACTGTTGGCGCAATATTAGAAAATGGAAGAAGTTCAAGATAACAGTCAATTCCCCTCGGTCTGGGGCTCCATGCAAGATCTCACTCGTGGAGCCTCAATGATTCATGAGAAAGGTGAGGGATCAGCCCAAGAACTACACGGCAGGACCTGGTCAATGACCTGAAAGAGCTGGGGCCACTGTATCAAAGAAAACCATAAGTAACACACTACGCCGTCATGGATTAAAATCCTGCAGCGCACGCAAGGTCCTCTGCTCAAGCCAGCGCATGTCCAGGCCCGTCTGAAGTTTGCCAATGACCATCTGGATGATCCAGAGGAGAATGGGAGAGGTCATGTGGTCTGATGAGACCAAAATAAAGCTTTTTGGTTTAAACTCCACTCGCCGTGTTTGGAGGAAGAAGAGGATGAGTACAACCCCAAGAACACCATCCCAACCGTGAAGCATGGAGGTGGAAACATCATTCTTTGGGATGCTTTTCTGCAAAGGGGACAGGATGACTGCACCGTATTGAGGGAGGATGATGGGGCCATGTATCGCGAGATCTTGGCCAACAACCTCCTTCGCTCAACAGGAGCATTGAAGATGGGCGTGGCTGGGTCTTCCAGCATGACAACGACCCGAAACACACAGCCAGGGCAACTAAGGAGTGGCTCCGTAAGAAGCATCTCAAGGTCCTGGAGTGGCCTAGCCAGTCTCCAGACCTGAACCCAATAGAAAATCTTTGGAGGGAGCTGAAATCTGTGGTTGCCCAGCGACACCCGAAACCTGAAGGATCTGGAGAGATCTGTATGGAGGAGTGGGCCAAAATCCCTGCTGCAGTCTGTGCAAACCTTTAAGAACTATAGGAAACGTCTGATCTCTGTAATTGCAAACAAAGGTTTCTGTACCAAATATTAAGTTCTGTTTTTCTGATGTATCAAATACTTATTTCATGCAATAAAATGCAAATTAATTAAAAAACCATACAATGTGATTTTCAGGATTTTTGTTTTAGATCTGCCTTTCACAGTTGAAGTGTACCTATAAAAAATTACAGACCTCTACGTGCTTTGTAAGTGGGAAAACCTGCAAAATCGGCAGTGATCAAATACTTGTTCCCCACTGTATATATTATATATATATATAATATTATATATATATATATATATTATATATATATATACAGTATGTATGTATATATATATATATATATATATATATATATATATATATATATATATATATATATATATATATATACTAGCGTACCCGTGCACAATGCACGGATAGCAGTACAACATAGCTGGTAGCAGACGACAGACCGTACACCGGGAATGACAAAAATACGCATTGTGCAAAATGCAAGTGGTACTATGGAACGCCAAGACTTCCCAAACATTGTCGGCATGTCCGCTAAGTGCCACAGCAATTTCATAGGGATCGTGTGACGGCGAGCCGAGTTTTTAGTGTGCAAGCTTGGTTTTATAATAGAGATATATATCATGCATACCGGATCATGCATTGCTCATAACAAAAAGAACAAAGGATGGCCTCAAACGATCAGCATTTGCTTTGAGCTCGACTTTATCTTAAGATACAAATTACATAAGATCCTCAGATATCTGCAGGACACACATAGTCTACAAGCAACACCCTACTTGTGAAACTCCCTAAACCAAGAACCACTGCTCACGTCCACTCATTTATTCCTCTTTTTCCCACCTGTGGAACCACCTTCCACATTTTCTTCATTCTCATTCTTTCCTCCAAGTCTTCAAGACAGCTGTTCACCACCATCTCAAGTCATCCCCCATCCAAAACCATGATCTTTTATGCACCCGTTAAACCACCCCGCACCCCTCCCAAAATATTGCTTATGTATCCATCTTGTCCACCCCTCGCATTTTCCCCATAACCACCATAAACAACTCCAATTAATATTATAATGACATTGGGGGTGGGGGGTCCTTTCTATTTAATAAAGAAATATTGGCCAATCTGGAGGCAAAATGTGAATATCCTCCAATTGGAAGAAGTATGGTTTCAAAACAATTGGTTGCAGGTGACAAGATGCACATTCAAAAACGAGGACACCCCTGACTAGTATGCCTGCCTCCTCCTGCCCAAGAGCCCCATTTAACATGGGTCACAATTCGACGAAGAAAAGCACAGTACATAGTTCTGAGTGAACCCGATGAAGTTATTCTGTTCAACACTTCATTACACTCGAGGGCCATTTTGGCAATTTGGATGTTCACAGATGAATGAATCGAACTATTGCAATCGGCCAATTGCATGCTCGAAAGAACGAATGGTGTAGTGGTAAAAATGGAAAATAAAATACTGTACGAACATTTACCGGAAAATGAAACACAATCACTCCAAAAATGAAACGTGAACAATTAACTCAAAATGAAAATGACTCGAGAGACTTGAGATCCATATATTAAGTGATGCACGGCGGATGGGTGGGTGTTTGGGCCAGCATTATGGAGTGTTGTCGGGGAAGGAAGGAGGTTTGCAATTAACTCAGGATCAAGCACAACACACTCAAGAAAACATAGTTCAAAATGCAATTAAAACGATGCAAGAAAAGAACACAAACGATCTTCTTACCACCTATGATCTCTTAATACTGGATCATGCATTGCTCATAACAAAAAGAACAAAGGATGGCCTCGAACGATCAGCATTTGCTTTGAGCTCGACTGTATCATAAGATACAAATAACCAAATCACTATCATGTTAAAGTATTGAAACTAACGGAAGCACAATAAAAGTTACCACAAAAGTTGTAAATGAACAAGTAACGTCTTTCATTTCAATAAATAACGTTCTTCGCCGTTCTTTCAAATTAAGCTATAAATTTGGTCCTGAGTTTGTATTTTTTTTTTTTCATTTTCTCTCCTTTCTTCTCATTTCCCGGCAATTGATCGTCTTGCAGCCCGAGAGCAAGCAGGAAGCTACGACCGACAGACAGAGTGCTTTTATGATATTTAATTTCATTGCTGAGCCTGGTGTTGGCTTAACGGTTAAGGTGGCAGGCTTACAGATCTTAGAGTCTTAAGTTTGACCTTCCAGAGGTCGGCAAAATGAGTAGCAGCTTACTGTGAACAGTGAACACTGCATCGGCGGCACAGCCAGCAATGATGCAAACCAGCATCCGCAGGCTGCACACGAAATAGTAATAATTTCATTGCTATGATTGATACTTGCCAATTAGATTAATAACAATGGCAGGTATGGTTGATCCAACCCAAGACTGGAATTTGGATAGTCTTTAAAGTATCCAAGTTATCCCATTCTTCCTAAAACACAGTTCTTTAATATTTCGTTGTGTTAACAGCCATAAGTTGCGTTCAATTCACCTGCATTGCCAAATATCATTTCAGTCATAAAGCAGGAGGTGATGTTAATTCCACCAAATAAAAACAATCGACCTAGAAACTTCAAATTCAATCCTCTGCTCTCTTCTCTTTTTTCCTCCCCAAACCATTAGGTGGCTTTAACTGGCAAATTTTATTTCAAACTTTGTCCCAGTTGTGTGTCTAACGATGTATATTTTTGGGTTTCCGTTCAGACCGCAATCTTTTTGTTCATTTCCAAGCAAAACATCATCCCCTCGCAAGCATTTGCATCTAAATTGATGCGGCAGCGAGCAGGTCTGCTCATTTCAACTCTTATGCAATTTTTTTTTTTTTTTTAGTTCAAGGCGTGTAGTAATTATTTTCTGCATAATTATGGTCTGCCAAAACGCCACTTACGAGTGAAATTATTTTCCCTGAAGCTGAATGGAATTAAAGTTGGCAAGCTTGACTGCTTAGTTATTTCATGACTGCGATTTCAAACCTGTCACATCACAGTGAAACCCATTGGTACCATATGGTAGATTCGGTTGACATCTGCCCTTCCTCGGTAATTTCATAATGCTGCTTGTTAAACCATCTGACATAACTTGTGATTGTTGGATAAGTGTGTGACAACAAACATTTAAATCTAAGAATACACTGAGCATAGTGGACTGATGTTTAAGAGTGAGTATAAATAGTTTAACGTAGTTAACATGTAACGGCTAACTGCAAGGGTTTTACCCCCATGCACGTGAAGCGAAAAGTGGGAGTTAAGCAATTGGTTCACTTTGTCTTTCTGTCCTGTCTACAAACGTCAGTTTATGATCGAGGAACAATGCAATTTCAGTTAAATGGTATAATTTGAACACAAATTGGAAGATGAATTGGAAAACAAACCTGTAGTTTAGCAGTACTTTGGTTCTGTATTAATCTTGATGCTCGGTAGCAGTAGCGATGCACCGTTGATCATAGCCAGTTGAAAGCATGAAATCATGCCACCACAATAAGTGGAAGTATTTAAAAAAAAAATTCATCCTGATCATGCATGCGTAGAGAAGAGTGAGATTTTTTTTTTTAATTACTGTCTCCCTGTCTGGCAGTCAAACAAAATTGAAAATCATTCCAAACATTAAACTGACTATTTTAAAGGATGTCATAAAGGACACAAACAACAGGCATGAAGAACGAATGTAACGTGTTAAATAAGCTGGTGTAAAAGATACTGAACCAACGGCGGTAGACTTCCAAAAAAATATATTTGACAACCTTTAAAATCGTTATTTTATTTCAATTGAATTATAAACTTAAACACTGTAGAAAACAAATCGCCTCCTTGGCACTTTCAAAAATCTTCCATTTAGCAATACTTGGACAAAATATTATGGAATTTTACGCCATCACGACCAATCAAATTTGCTGCTCGCAGACCCCGCCCACGTCCTTGTTTCTTAAGATTGTATGGGGTAAGGTGTTCTATGAACTCTTTAGTTTTTTACTGTGTGGCCTGAAATTGAAAATGACAAAAACAATTTTCATCAGTTTTGAAAGCCAAGAAATGCAGAACATCGATAGAATTATGCTGATGTGAGTTCACAAAAAAAAAAATTGGTATGATCAAGTTTGTTTGAAAAATCATGCCAAAACATTTTCTCTTTTATCCCCACTGGTAATGATGCCATGAATGGAACAGATTCAACCGTGTATAAGGGGCAATGGGGAAGCTAAAGAGGTTGTTTCATGCCGTGCAGTGAGTTAGACTATAGAGCTTCCTCATTGATGTAGGCTGGTGACGTCACAACATAATGGTCCGTCATTTTGTCGGTCATCCAGATTGGAAACAATCTGGTTCTGGATCGGGATCACTCAAAATGTCTGGAAAAATATCTGCAACTGGAATTTCGCCATAGCTTATCCAATGTTGTAAGTCATTTTGCACCAGAATATCCACAAATTAGAAGTCACCCGGGGTCACAGATCCATACAGCTTGCCGGTAAACTTTTTGACCTCCATGGGAAAGCATGCTACATTAGCTGAGCAGCTACCTGGCCAACACTACCCCATGTGTACAATTATCTAGTAAACACTTCCTCTTGCTACATAAAGGAGGGCAGGAGGCTATGAAAGCTAATAAGAATGTGGACGGCCACAGATATTTGGTGGATGGCCACATGTATTGGTGGATGGCCACATGTATTTGGTGGATAGCCACAGATATTTGGTGGATGGCTACATGTATTTGGTGTATGGCCACAGATATTTGGTGGAGGGCCACAGATATTTGGTGGATGGCCACAGATATTTGGGTGAATGCCACATGTATTTGGTGTATGGCCACAGATTTTGGTGGAGGGCCACAGATATTGGTGGAGGGCCACAGATATTGGTGATGGCCAATGTATTGGGGTATGGCCAAGATATTTGTGGAGGGCCACAGATATTTGGTGGATGGCCACAGATATTTGTGGAGGGACAATATTTGGTGGATGGCCACATGTATTTGGTGGATGGCCACATGATTTGGTGGTAGCCACAGATATTGGTGATGGCACATGTATTTGATGTATGGCCCAGATATTTGGTGGAGCCACAGATATTTGGTGGATGGCCACAGATTTTGGTGGAGGGCCACAGATATTTGGGATGGCACAGATTTTGGTGGATGGCCACAGATATTTGTGGGATGGCACAGATATTTGTGGATGGCCACAATATTTGGTGGATGGCCACAGATATTTGGTGATGGCCACAGTATTTGTGTAGTGGCCACATGTATTTGTGTTGCCACAGATATTTGGGGATGGCCACAGATATTTGGTGGTGGCCACAGATATTTGTGAGGCCACAAGATATTGGTGATGCAGCAGAGTATTTGGTGATGGGCCACAGATATTTGGTGGATGGCACACGATATTTTGGTGGAGGGCCACAGATATTTGGTGGATGGCCACAGATATTTGGGAGGGCCACAGATATTTGGTTGGTGGCCACATGTATTTGTGCATAGTCCACAGATATTTGGTGGATGGCCACAGATATTTGGTGGAGGGCCACAGATATTTGGTGGATGGCCACAGATATTTGGTGAATGGCCACAGATATTTAGTGGACGGCCACAGATATTTGGTGGAGGGCCACAGATATTTGGTGGAAGGCCACAGATATTTGGTGTTCAGGTTAGTTCATAGGATGTAGACTTGGAAACAGAAGGTGCTGGTGATGTCAAAAGTGAGTACCAACCATTATTAATGAGCAATGTGCACTTGTACACACACCTGATTGTCACAAACCTCTGTGGAGTTCATTGACTGTTGTGATATTGCTCTGTCATGCTGTGAGTAGGGGAACTTCTATCAAATGGTTACACAATGGAGTCAGAGCTCTTTTACAATCCCATTTGAGCCAACCCTAATCACCTAATGTTCCAGATTGGCATTGGTTGTAAAACCGGCCTCAGAAATGAATGGAGAGTGTATAAGCATGCTGGCAGGGTTGGTTTTTTGTCAGAGAGAAAGACCCTCTCCCTAGGATAAATGACAAAAACAGGGGAGAGAAAAACATACGAGGGGGAAACTCAGGTATATCATTTGGAGGCATTGCAATGTGTATCTCATTATTTATTTCTTAATTTACAATTCTTTTGCAAACAATCTGCCGTACTTACAAAACTAAAAACCCTCACGACAGTTATAAAACATTTCAGATATGAAACATATAAGATAAGACATGATAAACAAAGTTTATTTTTTTATTATGAGCTGTAAAGCAGATTATTTATTTTCAATAGATGGCTCAGCACAAATTAATTCCCTTTGTTGGGGGTATTATCTTTTTATCTTGTTCCATCAAGTTGTGTCCCACTTCTGGCGACGTTCATGATCTCCAAACATCCCTATCCTGCACTGCTTCCCAAAGACTCTGGCAGAGACAGCTTGGTTGCAGCCTTTACCCCATCTATCCAGTGCATCCGCAAGGTCTGCCTCTTGCTCTTTGTGATGATTATGCCTTGCGGTGAGCTGGTTATGATGATGGTGCTGAAAGCAGAACAAAATAAATCTCACTCATGTTTAAAACTCAATGACGTGTTGTAAATGAAGTCTGGCTGATGATTACTCATTCATCGTTTGTCCAGTGGTTGGTGAAGGAGGAAGGATTCATTGACGTTGAGCTGCCGCGGCTTTAAAATAGCATCAGAGACGGCAAGCAGAAGAAGAGACTCGTTTGTTGTCGTCGTGGTTGTTTAGCCACACAAACGAAATCCACTTCCATCAATTATAGTCTTGGTAATGTCGAACAAAAGTCACTATTAAATGTTGGCATGTTGAGTGACTCGTGAATAGGGATAAGAAAAGGCTGAGAAGGAAAGGCACATGAGCTGCTAATGTGTCGTGGTGACGAGCTTCCATGAAGTGCACCTTGCAGGTATCCACTGTGTCTATTGGCTCTCTGGAAGGACTCCACTGATTGGCTGATAGTGTTCACACGTTTGCTTTATTACAAATACTAGCACATACCAACCATCACTTTGCTGACAGGAATAGAAAGGGGGGAGAAAGAGGGGGAAGGGAGAGAGGGTGGGGGAGAGAGGGGAGGGGAAGTGAGGAGGTGGAGGGGGGAAGAGAGAGGTGGGAGGGGGAGCGAGGAGGGGTGGGGAAAGGGAAGGAAATGTGAGGTGTGGTGGAGTGTTAATTGCGATTCAAACTGTCTCATAAAAATGATTCTGCAGAGAATAACAGTGAAGATAGAAACAAAATAATGTCTGAAATCCATTTTCTACCAGTCATACTATAAATACTGCCCAGAGAGAAACACTGCCCAGAGAGAAGACATATCCAGAGATAAACATAGTCCGGAGACAAACACCGCTAGGATACGTCGGGAGCCAAACACCATCCAGAGACAAACACCGCCCGGACATGTTCGGAGACAAACAATGTCTGGACGCATCCAGAATGAAGCCATCCAGAGACAAACACTGCCCCGAAAAGTCCAGAGACAAACTCCCGTCCGGACATAAACACCACCCGGATGTGTCCGGAGACAAACACCGCCCAGCCACGTCGGAGATAAACACCGCCCCGACATAGCCAACTCCAGACACATATGGAAACTACCAATGTCTGGTTATGTCCAGAGACAGAGACAGTGTGTGTGTGTGTGTGTGTGTGTGTGTGTGTGTGTGTGTGTGTGTGTGTGTGTGTGTGTGTGTGTGTTGTGTGTGTGTGTGTGTGTGTGTGTGTGTGTGTGTGTGTGTGTGTGTGTGAGAGAGAGAGGAGAGAGAAGAAAAAAAAGATGTCAGAGGAGGGTGATGCACTGTATTGGGAGGGGGTAGAGTGAGGATGGGACAAAGAGAGTGAGGGGTGGGGGTAGGGGAGTTAGCAGAAAGAATATGTTATGCTTTATGAGCGAAACACACACACACACACAATATATATTAGTGCTTGGACAATATTGGCAATTTTTCAGGAATCAGCAGGTTGGAATCGGTGTGATTACCAACTCCAGTACGTACTGTATACAACCCAAAAACCTTGAGTGGCTTTCACCGTTGTTTTGAGGGAATTTCAATGAACAAATTAAAAATAACAACGTTGCATTATCGATGTTTCAAAGAGATGTGCTGTCAATAGTCATGTGACAGGTGGAAATAATTTGGCTGTGTAATTTAGTAAACTCATTGATACATTGAACGGCTCAGAAATCGGCTGTTATTAAATGTATTTTGCTTTGAAGCTTGCAAAGAGAAACCATATAGCCTTTGTAAATCACACCGAGTCATTTAAAATAACCAATTTAGAATTGCATGTACCACTACCTTGTAGCAACTGCCAACTGCACATCCCAATCGGAACACGAACTGTACCGCGCTGAGCAAATGGCCTAAGCACTCAAGTAAGCACTCCAATTAAATGGTTGATAAGGAACGGCTGGGTGGCAGCGATAGCAATCACCAAATTGTCATATTCAACACACACCTCCTGGAGATGCCGGGAATGTGAAATATATCCGAATTGTACAAATGAACACTTTTTTTTTTTAGCAGTTGGAACTGCTGCTGAGTTCAGTTCTGGAGCTTAAATTTTGTAATTTGGGTAGTTTAGGAAATTCTCGAGGTTATGGCATGTTTGGAAAATAAATAAAGCCACGAACGCTGCTGTCTCCGGGTGTTATTAACCATTGCAATGTATCCAGTGATTAATTCATATGATGATCAAGGTATTTGATAATATAAGTGAGGAAGGTGAAAAAAAAAATACTTTTTCCTTAAGAAATCGTTGCAGCCTGTTCCAGGTCAAGGTGTGGTTGAGCAGGCCAAAAAAACATGGCAAATACCCCAGCGAGGTAACCTAGGATGCACCTTAAGACCCCGTCGAGAGTGAGGTGGCCGAGGATGCGCCTGATAAAGGATATAATTAAATAAGGCCATTAGTTATCTTCAAAATGGGTGTTTTAATTAACCCAAACCCCCAATTTTCACTCATGCACTTCCTTGGAGTTCCCTTAGTCTGCTTGCAAAGTTTCAGGCTGCTAGGTTTCATGGTTTTGGAGTTATGGAGGAGAGACACACACACATTTAGTAGTATAGATCAGCAAAATGTAAAGGAAACTTAATGGGTCACTACATCTCCTTCCCTCAACCAAACTCAGCATGGTTGATTTCCCCAGACTATCGTTTTCTATATGCATTTTTTCTCCTTCCTTTTTTTTTTGGGGGGGGGGGTGGTATAGACCATTGTAAATGTTGCCTTATGTTAACACACCTATATTAACATCACCAGACTTAGTGGTGTAATGGCTGGAGTGTCCACTTGAGTCTGGGATATCAGTCATGTAAACCCCGGCGAGTCATACCAAAGACTTTAAAAATTATACCTGCAGCTTCCTTTCTTGATGCTCAACATGAAAAGGATAGAGCACAGACAAACAATGCTGGGAAGGCAACGGCAAACCACCCAGTATAATCTGCTTGCCAAGAAACTGCTTCTGCAGCACCAATGCTCTGTAAAGTGTATGGTACCTAACAATAGCCTCCACTTCTTGTTGGTGAATAAAATTATTTTGTAGTAGATTCATCGTTTGAACTTATATGATGGTTAGTAATAAGGATGGGGAGCTGGGGGGTTTGAGTCGTAACTCACACCATTATTACCCCTCGCCAGAGGAGAGGGTGTTGCATTTGGGTCCGTTTGTTTGTTTGTTTGTCTGTACAGAATGTGAGCATGTGTATTGATTACATTAGACCCTTTAGAACCCCAAAGACCCTTTAGAACCTTTACAACCCTGAGATCCATTAAGACAAAGATGACCCTAAGGACAACGATGACCCCCAAAGACCCAAAGATCCTGAAAACTCTTAAGACCCCTAAGACTCTCTAAGACCCCTAAACCCCTTCAGTCCCTTTATAACCCAAAGACCATTTAAGACCTCTAAGCCACCTTCAAACTCTAAGACTCTGTAAGACCCTTTAGAATCCTAAAACCCTTTAAGACCCTTTAAACTCCTAACATCCTTTAAAACCCCCAAGACCCTTTATGACCCTTGAGACCAGAAAGACCCTTAAGATCTTTTAAATCTCTAAGACATTGTAAGACTCCTAAGACCTTTTTGATCCCTAAAAACCTTTCGACCCCGTTGACACCTAAAAACCTTTGGACCCTTTATATCTAAGTCCCTTTAAGAACCTATAGACCCTGATACACTCTTTAGAACCCTAAGACTTCTGACACTTTAGAATTTAGATCCTCTTAGACCCTTTAGAACCTGAAGACCCTTAGACTCCTTTCTACCCTTTAGACCTTCACATCTCTCAGACCTTTTAATACCCTGTAGACCCCTTTGACCTTTGACCCTTTCATCCCCTTCAGACAATCCCGACCCTTTAGACCTTAAAATTACACAATTTAGACCCTTTCAACATTTTAGATACTTGAGACCATTTAGACCCTTTAGACCTTTTCATACCTCTGTATCTTTAGAACATTTGACCGTTACAACTTTTCAGACCTATGGCCTTAACACATTTACAACTAGATAATTTAAACTTTTCACTTGCAATCAACGACCTTTCATTTAGTACATCCTTCTATGCATTTACCACACAAAACAATCCTGGCGAGGGTCTGAAATCTCTGATTGCTCTTTCTTGTTGCATATGTTATATGTCGAGAGCCCCTTAAATATTCTCCACTTGAAAGGTTCTATCTGATTCCCAAATAGGCTTACTGTGTGTGCACTACAGAATGTTCTCTTATATCCATCTCTTTTTTTTTCTTTTTCTTTTTTTACTAGCGGAGGTTTGGCAATCTGTAATTGCAGTTCAAAGATGGTAGCAGAAAGAAATGGAAAGACGTGCCACTTTGGATCCAAAAACGATTAAAAAACTGTCACCAAAAGTTTCTAACAACTGGTTCAGTCAAGGACGTAAGAAGATCTTTGACCGGCTACGAGACATGTTCACAAGGAGCCCAAATAAGTCGATCAAACAAGTGGTGAGGGAGAGTGGAATAAGTTATCCTGCAATTCGGGCAATTTTGAAGAAGGACTTTGGATGGAAACCAAACAAACCTCATTATGTTCAGCAGTTGTTTCCAGATGATTGAGACAAGAGAATGGTGTTTTGGGAACATTTCCTTCAGTGAATTGATGACTGGTGTGTTACATACCATTGTTTGGTCTGAAGAGGCTGTTTTCCATGTTGGTGATTTTATCAACAAGCACAACTGCCATTACTGATCAGGAAATGACCCAGAAATGATAGTCGAATACAGCCAAATTTGGCCAAAACCACTTGTTTGGTGCGGAATGACCTCAATTAACATAACTCATTTGACCTTACATCCTCCTTACATAAAATGAACAGACAGAGATACTTGGACATGCTTCAAAACTTTCTTCTTCCAAAAATTAAATCATAGTTAGACAAGATGGTGCCGCTCCTACTTCTCCATTGAAGTTCGTAATTGGTTGGATACCCACTTTCCACACACATGGATCGGGCGATGAGGACCGATAAAGTGTCCATCCAGGAGTCCTGATTTAATCCCGTGCTATTTCTTCTTTTTTTTCGGGGGATGGACGAAAGAAAAAGTGAATGCCAGCGAACCCGCTCATTTCAATGAATTAGAAAGTTCTATCCGCAATGTTTTTGCCGATCTGCCAGCGGAGTTTCTTAGGTGTTCGGAAGAAAATGTTGTCGAACAATTGAGAAGAATGTGTTGAGAACGCAGGAGCTACTGTTGAAATCTGATGTTCACAAATTAAAATGGCAATAAATGGCCTTTCAGGGGGAATTTTTTTTTTAGTGTTTTATTTAAATTAACAACGTGGTATTTCCTGTTTTCCCATTTCTTGCCACCACCATGTTTGAACTGCAATTACAGACTGCCAAATCTCACACCCTGCAGTAATCTGCGCTCTGAGCAACAGTTAATCTCTCAGCCATAATGGATCAATCTGAAAGCAAAGAAAATCAATTATCTTAAAGGCAATCAACAAGCTTTCAAACAAACAATTTATTTTAATGCTCTAACTGTGATAAAAACAGAGTATTTCCATATTTAAAATAAGAACTTCATTAGAGATCACCCTGAGTATGTTTGCTTGTTCCTTATACGTTTCCAAACCCCTGGGCCAATTTCCTCGAAATTTGCTGTACCACATTATTTTCACACACAGGAGGTCAACATCACAATGAATTTCAATTCTTAATCAAGTAGATGTAAAAAAACAAAACATGCAATAACGGTGTTTTGGGCAATCAACAGTCGTATCTCAGGCTCCCCTCTTGGTCGGGAGAGGGACGGAGCTCGGACAACTCCTCCGCGTTCGAAAGTCAATGCTTTATCAGGAATCAAACCTATAACGAGGAATTGAGGAGGCTATTTGACTCATCATTACTATGTTGCGCTACCAAGATTTTTTATTTTTTTTGCTTTCAGTATAAAACGTCCATTTCTGGACTCAGACGTTTTTTTTTTCTGGATTTTTCTTCCCCTTGCCCATTCTTCCTCCATGTGTCCCTCTGTTGTGTCCCTCTACCCTGCTGTTGGTGTGTTTCCCTCCTTTCCACTGTCTTCACATATTTAAGGCTTTGCTTGTATTTATGACTTGATCTTAGCTAACAACTTAAGTTTGGGTGACCCAACTTATTCTCAAATAGTCTGACTCAAATTCAGAAGCATTTTAACATGTTGGGGAAGGTTGGTACTTGCAGATGTTCTGATATATAAACAAGGCAAAGCATTTAAGAATGTAGAACTTCAATGGGGAATTTGGCTAGGTGACCACTTTCACACACCGGGATGCGTTATATTAAAGTTTATCCGTGTATGGACTCGCGCACACGCGTGTGTTTTTGAAAGAGAAAGAGGAAGGTTTTGTATATTTTTTGAAACAACATATTGTTGGCAGCCTGTGTTTGTAGCAGAAACCCAAAATAGGTAAAAGGAGAAAAAGTCAGCCCTCTTGAGATACAGATGGATGGATGTATTACATAAAAGATGGTCTGAACTAGTTGGTGTAGCATCGTTGAGTGTACATCATATTTTTCCTAAGTTTGAGTTTGGGAATATTAATTTCCTCCACCACTGAAGGTGGATGGAGGTTATGTTTTCACACCTGTCTGTCTCTCTGTTGGGTCGCCAAAATAGGTGACCCTTTTGTCAGTAATTCTGTCTGTTTGTTTGGATGTTTGTTCGTTTGTCATCAGCATAATTGGTAGTAAACGTGGGCGGATTTTGACCAAACTCGGGTGGTAGGTACATCTTATGACCTAGTGCTTTGGAAATTGTGATGGTTGCTAGGGACGCTTTGGTTCCCAGCAACAAACCGAATAACCTTCAAAATCGGTACCGTTCACGCGAAATCAATTCCGAAAGCCATTATCCCACGAGGGTTATGAAATTTGGCACGAATGATCACAGGTGATGCTCTATCAAATATATTCCGGTTTTTGTGATACATGGAATACTTTACCCGCAGCGCCCCCTATAATTAGGGTATGCGCGAAAATCGCGAAAATTGAAGGCCCCTAGCGACCAGGTGAGTGCATCGATAGAATGAAACTTTGCAGGTTCATGGTACTCAATGAGTACTACAACTTTGCCTCAGGACATATTGACCGATTTTGCTTCGGTCAGGGGTCAAAGGTCAATTAGTGCAAAAATCGATAATATGCGAGAGCTGGAGGTGCCTTCGCGCCAAATCTACTCCTCCTAGGGTTATGGTCGGATGGTCATGAAAATTCACACTAATTGTCTGGAATACATTGTGCACAAACGATCGAGCCGGATTTTCGATTTAGATCTTTGTTCACCCACAGCACCCCTCGAACTTTGGGGATTTCCGATTTCAAACCGCATTTTCGGTACTTTTCATTCAAATGGATACCGAGTAGATATCAGTAGATGGAACTGGATGAGATTATTATGCATAATCTTAAGGTGATTCCCTATCCCTATATGACATCCATTTTGCTCTATATCTTATAGTTTCCATGCTCGGCGACCCATCGCCGCCTACCGGCTTGTGGATTCGCTATATATGAGATATCCCTTATTGTCGGGTTTTCCGGCTGTGTGTGTGTGTGTGTCTGTGTGTGTGTGTGTGTGTGTGTGTGTGTGTGTGTGTGTGTGTGTGTGTGTGTGTGTGTGTGTGTTGTCGTGCAACACGAGGCTACATAGCACGAACCAGCGAACGATTTCGACGAAACTTTGCCAAGAGGTGGATATTCTACTGGGAATGTGCGCGTTTGAATTTCGTTGCCTAGCAACACCCGTTGCTGTGCAGCGGGCGGAAAAACCACGTACAGTATTTTCAATACTTGTCCTTCAGTTTTGAATGTAGAGAAACGAGACTTCGAATTAAACACTTCGAGATATTTAGAAAATTTTACTCGAGCCGATTTTTGATTGAGGTTTTTTATTTTTCAAATGGTAGTCTTCAAAAATCGGGTGTCTATTTACCGTCATTTATAAGTGTGTATACAGGTTTGTAAGGAGCTACACCGTTGTTCACCTTCGATCTAACCTCGATCCAAACGTTATTGACCAAAGTGAAAAGATCCAAATAAATGGAATCACTGGCATTTCTGTCTTTTGTGGATTTTAATAATATTGTTATTTTATTTACCGAAAACGATTCCACGACCCACACACCACCTCCAATTATTTATTTATTTACCGAAACGATTCCACGACCCACACACCACCTCCAATTATTTATTTATCCGAAAACGATTCCCACCCACACACCACCTCCAATAATTTATTTATTTACCGAAAACGATTCCCCACCCACACACCACCTCCAATTATTATTTATTTCCGAAAACGATTCCACGACCCACACACCACATTCAATTATTTATTATTTAAGTGGGAGTGGCGTAGGAAAGTGGGCGTGGCTTATGGAAAGTGGGCGTGGCTTATGAAAATATTGTGTGGCTCAGGAGGTGTGGTCAACAAGAGCATTGAGAGAAGTTTATCGGGTTTTCCGTGTGTGTGTGTGTGTGTGTGTGTGTGTGTGTGTGTGTGTGTGTGTGTGTGTGTGTGTGTGTTGTGTGTGGTGTGTGTGTGTGTGTGACGCAACGCGAGGCTCCACAGCACAAACCAGCAAACCGATTATTTTTCAAATGGTAGTCCTTCAAAAATAGGGTGTCTATTTGCCGTCATTTTTTACGAGGAGTGCCAGTTGGCAAAATACGCAATAGGAAAAAATCTTGCCAGGCAGAGGAACAATTGTATGTGAACCAATACGTCTTGGCAATGAATCTTCGTCGGTGGATCGGTCAGAAATGAAAAGCATCGTTATCCAGCGCTTCGATCCTAGCGAATCCCTCGTCGCCTACCGGCTTGTCTGTTTGTTTGTCTGTCTGTGAACAGGTTATCTCAAAAGGTTGTGAACGGATTCAGACGAAACATGGTGGACAGGTTAGGTGTGTGACAAGGACAAATTTATCAGATTTTGCTGAAGATTCGAATCCGGATCCTAAATTTTTTTAAGTGATTCTTCACCATTGAGAAATGGGGCCAAAAACGATATGCGGAACAATATCTCAAACACTTGTGGACGAATTTGGACAAAATTTGATGGTTGAGTTGGGTATATGACAACAAGAAGCGGATTCGATTTTGGTGCGTGACAACGACTAATGATCCGGGATGCAGATCTGGCCTATCAGTGGAATACAAAACATAAACTGTTCAGCCGAACGGAGGTATGCGCTCCACTGAGTGCTGTTCTAGTCGTTCCCCGCCCCTCCGACAAGGTCGGAGACGTGGGACATTAAAAAGAGCTCCATCCGAACATCCATCCATGACTGATCATCCCTCCATGTACTTTTGTGTACACAATATTTCAAAAACCGTCGAACATTTATCTTTAATATTACATATATCTGTTGAACATGACATTATCTCAACTGGATTAGATCACGGCTGTGATTGGCTGAATTATGTTACCATTGCAACCATCCCGGTAACTTGGCTTTTTGTTTGACTGGTTTTTAAATTTTGTTTAACTGCCAAATGTGATCAGGATGCGATTCCGTACATTTTGATAATTTCATTTTGCTAACTTCAGAGCCAAAGTACACTAAACTGCAAGTTCATGTTTCAAGGCATGTTCTGCATTATTCAAAATACAAAATTAAATTGAAAGTAAGTACTGTAGTCCCTCGGTCATAGACTGACGTCTGCAGACAGACAGACAAAGTGAACCCCACTTTTTGGTTAATTGGTTAACCCCACTTTTTGCTTTGCGTAGCTGGGGTAAGGAGGACTTCAGTAGATGTTGGACAAATTTTTATTGTAGGCCCTACAGGCTAGATGTAATTTGAACCTGGGATCAGAGCATCATGAGCTATATTAATTAGATAGTAAATACCAAACAGGTCAGGTTTTGTGTTGGAATCTTTGTATAATAATCCATCTCAATCCAAACATCTTGAGCATGATTTTGTTGTCTCAGAATATATGCAATGAGCTTTAAGACAAGAACTTGTTCAAAATAGTTTCATTGTACTTGAGTGATGTCATTCTCATAGATCACAGTGAATGTCAAATAACAACATTGTCACTTGCAGGTAAGCTGCTTCATCATACCCCACACTACCCCTCCTCCCCCAATTCTGAAGTTTATTGGGAAGAAGTTGGAATATGGTGTAGGAGCAAATGGGGGGAAGGTAGGTATCTCAGCAATAAAGCAGAACATTATATTTGAAATTAAACATTAATTTACCGTTGACGCTGAGCTCACTCAGGTAGTCTCATGGCGATTAAATAATTTACCATTGGGTTTAACCATATGGAATGTTATTTATCCACATGCAAATACAGTACTGTATAAGCAAATGTGACAACTGGTTAAACATCCCTTCCAAGAAAAATAAAATCTGACAAATTTCATGATGTAATCCGCCCGAACAACATTAGTCAAATTTCCTTGGAGCAGAAACATCTCATGCTTTCATATCACCTCCACCCCACACCCAGCTCTTTCCTTCTCTTCCTCGTCAGCTCCAATAACACACCACTTCTTCAAAGTTATTCCATGTTGTGCTTTGTGGCATTAATAGGGTTTATGGCATTTAATGACTCAAAAGAACAGGAATGGATTTCATGCAAAGCATGAGCTTGGCCCTTTTTATCCCCTCCCAAAGCACCTGTAATCAGTAGACAATGCTATGGAGAATAGAAAAATGAGCGATTTACAGTGCCTTCAGAAAGTATTCACACCCCTCGACTCTTGTCGCATTTTGTTGTGTTACAGCTTAAATTTAAAATGAATTAAATTCACATTTTTTTGTCACAGATCTACACAAAATACCCCATAATGACAAAGTGAAAACATGTTTTTCGACATTTTTACAAATTAATAAAAAATGAAAACCTGAAATGTTTTGCATCAACAAATCAACAAGTACTCAACCCCTTTGCTCTGACACTCCAAATTGAGCTCAGGTGCTTCCAATTCCCTTTGATCATCCTTGAGATGTCTCCACAACTTGATTGGAGTCCACATGTGGCCAACTCAATTGATTGAACATGGTTTAGAAAGAAACACACCTTTCTATATCAGGTCCCACAGTTGACAGTACATCTCAGAGCAAAAACTCCACCAGGAAGTCCAAAGAACTGTCCAGAGAACTCTGAGATAGAATTGTGAGGAGGCATAGATCTGGGGAAGGGTATAGAACTATATACACAGTGTTGAAAGTTCCCAAGAGCACAATGAGCTCCACCATTAGCAAATGGAAAGAATATGGAACGACTCAGACTTCCTAGAGCTGGCCATCCGACCAAATTGAGTAACTCGGTAAGAAGGGCCTTGGTCAGGGAGGTGACAAAGAACCCAATGACCACTCTGACAGAACTACAGAGTTCCTTGGCTGAGATGTGAGAACCTGACGGAAGGAAAACAATCTCTGCAGTACTTCAGAAATCTAGGCTTTATGGGAGAGTGGCCAGACGGAAGCCACTCCTGAGAAAAAGGCACATGACAGTATGCCTGGAGTTTGCAAAAGGGCACATGAAAGACTCTGAGAGCATGAGGTAAATATATTTGTGGTCTGATGAGACAGAAATTGAACTCTTTGGCCTGAATGCAAAGCGCTACGTATGGCCGAACCGAGCACAGTCATCACTCTAACACCGCATCCCTAGCTATAATCCTTGAGGAGAAGCTGCTTCAGAGTGAAAAATACTGAGACTAATGAGATTTACATTCCAACAGGACAATGACCCCAAGCATACAGCCAAAGCAACACTGGAATGGCATCAGATCAAGAACGTGAAAGTCCTTGAGTGGCCCAGCCAAAGCCCAGACTTCAATTCCATTGAGAATCTTTGGAAAGACTTGAAGATTGCTGTTCACCAA
>CM068961.1:19276591-19292106 GCA_035128595.1 Eptatretus atami | reverse complement strand
TGTGTGTGTATACAATAATTATATTGGGATAGCTCTGCTCTGTGTCTGCTTTTGTAAGTTGCTTGTATTATTGTCACGCCACACTTTTCTTCCTATCCCTGCTTACATACAACAATAAACAACATTCACTGTGCCTCATTTCTTTGCTCGCCTGCCTGTTAATAAATTATTACTAGAAATGTTCCCAGCTCGTTTTTGTCTTTTCTTTCATTGATCCAGCATGGTCCGTATCCTACCAATGCCGGACTTTATTCCCAATGATCCGTTCCTTTTAGCTGGTACGTCCTTAGCAGTGTCGCTCGGCTGCATCTGATCCGGTAAAGTGATCCGGTTCGGATAAGGCGTACCGAGGGCGTGTTCCCCGGTAATTAGAGCACGTGAGAGTTATTGGCGTTCATGGTCGGTTAGTGACCCGCCGCGTCACGGAATTTCCCTGTGCAGTGGCCTGCAATTTCAGGGAGTCTGGTGGGAACCCGAGATAGCTCCCCCTCCCCCCCCCCCAGTGGTCTTCTCACCCGACCCCGGCCCACAACAATATTGTTGCAGGTTTGTTACAAAGTATCTTGTGTGTACAAAATCTTTAGCCACCTGGAGTGTATGCATGTGCACTACTCTGGCCATTTAATGTTTTTGTAAAGTTTTGTCTTGAACATGGTGAAGTTTAACTCTTTTCTGAAATGTATCCTTACTGTCCAGGTATATCATGCTTGATTATTTGCAGTTCTTGATCAACCAGGTTGTCAAATACGTGGCTTTTGAAATCGTGTGTGTGTGTGGTGTGTGTGTGTGTGTGTGTGTGTGTGTGTGTGTGTGTGTGTGTGTGTGTGTGTGTGATAGAATTGTTTTGAACAGAAAATGGAAAAGAAAAAAACAATGACATGCGCGTGTTGTGTTTTTACACTGCTTGTTTCTGCTTGCCGGACACTTTTTTTTTTTTAACCAACCATTGATAGTGCAAAATCTGATTCAAATAGTCTTTTTAACAATTTTTTTTTAAACATTGAGACGAAAGAGTGGCTATTTCATAATGGTTAACCATAATTGTTCTGCGGCCGGGTGGGCCACCATGTACGGCCAGTACGACCTGCATGCACAATGACATAGCGTTTACCAGCGTCTGAAATGCTGCAGAAAGGATACGGCACTATTCTTCCACAAGAAAGTCGATCAACTCACACCTATTTGATGGAGGTGGAAACGCTGTTCTGGCGTCATTCCAGAATATCCCATAAATGCTTGATTGGGTTTATATCTGGTGACTGAGAAGGCAATAACATATGGATAACATCAGTGTCATGCTCATCAAACCACTGGATGAGGGCATTGCCATCCTGGCAGGAAATAAATGCTGCAACATGGGGTGAAGATAATCACTCGGTGCCCTCAAGTAGCGATTGGCATTGACCTTGCCTTCTAAGGAAATGACTGCCCCCAAACCATGCTTGGAAAATGCACCCTACAACATGACAGAACCACCAGCACCCTTCGCTGTTGGAACCAAGCATTTCGGGTTGTAGAGTTATTTTATGTTGGTGTCACACTTGCCCTTGTTTGTTTGTTGAGAACATGGTGAAGGATGATTCATCAGACCATATCCAATTTCTCCGCTGCTCAGTAGTCCATTTCCTGGACTCACAAACATGCATTACCAGGTGCAACCTAATTATGGTATCCCGCTCTGTGGAGTTCTCGGCACACAGTGTTTGATGAAACTGGCTGCTCTTTGAATCCCAGGTTAAAATTTATAGTCTATTGATCTGCAGTTACTCACCTGCTTTGCCTTGCACTTCAAATTAATGCACATACATGACGATCCTGGAGTATGCGCTTCTGCCCACTGTTGCCCTTTACTGATGATGCCTTTCCCTCGGAGTTCCATGCCGACCTAATCTTGGACACCATTGTTCTTGAAACATCAGCAAGTTGAGCTGTCTTTGTCAATGAATCTCCTGCCAAATGCTCTCCAACAATCACACCCCTCTTTCAGTCACTGCGATCTCCCCTTGCAGCCATGCTAGCCATAATTATAGGCAACCAGGCCTGTGCAGAATTTTTATCCATGAACCGAAGCATGCTGGGATGTTATTTGCTTAAATAGCACATGGGCCATACCTGTGTGGAAGCCGTTGCTTTCAATATACTTGGTTTCGCTCATTTACCAGGTGTCTCCATTTTGTGTGGTGTGTGTGTACATATTATATTAATATAAACAGTTCTTGTAGCTCTCCCACCTCAACATGATTAATACTAAATATCATTTTTAACTTGCATGTGCAAAAGCCCCAGATATGTCCTTCCTTTCGGGTTTCAGAAACAACTAATCCAGATGAACAGTCAATTCACTGACTGGTCGTGATCCGTCATTGGTTTCCGCTCGGTCTTTGCACCATTCCACATGGTTGGGAGTTTCTCGTTCGCAGTACGAGCAGCTTCCCATTTGGTGACCTGAGAAAGTTCTCCAAATCTTTCATTGTGCGGAGGCACAGGCATTTATCTCAGTTATTTTTCCAAGTATGTTCACCTTATTTCAGAAGTTCGGTGAGCCATTTTAAGTAACAATCCACATCGACCACAGACAATATACTTTATGATGCCCTGAACGCCACCATCTCCTGGGGTTTCTGCACATGCACGCCAAGCATTCTGGGGAAGATTACGCCATTTTGAAAGTCGCGTATTGATTGATAAGAGATTTCAGATGTTTAATGTTGCTTTTTTTGACCAGTATCAGAGATCTCCCACCCACCCTCTCCCCCACATTCACCACCACCACTCCTTGTGTGCAGGTGGGGCTAGGCCAGTTGCATTTGCAAGGTGGTCGAGGAGTGGAACAAAACTACCTGGTGTGTATGAATCAAATGTGCCATACTTTTTTGTGGTATCCGTGATGCCTGGGCAAAGGTTATACTGACCGTTTTGCTGTAGCCTTCCCAGCAGTTAGTCAGGTAGGAATTTGGAATCCGCCGAGGGTGCTGGTGATAACTCGCCACCTCTTCGCAAAAGACACCTGTGGGATACTTTATGTCCACTAACAACCATTGATGACAGTTTTCCACCTTGGCGTCCATCCGACGGACAGTGCACACTGATGCATTGCTCCGCCTGCAAAACACCAGGATGATAGTTTATAGCTGGATCGACGTTTGAACATGGGCAAGACGGCTTAAAGGCGAGTGCGCATACCTCTCGGCTGTCCTACCTGCCCGCGGGTCTCCAAATGCAACTTTAAACTTGTTGCATGAGTGGTAATAAATAGCAACAACTTCTGACAACTGTCTTATTTATGGATCAAACAAATTAATCGTTTTCAGAAGTAAGGACAAGCTGACGTTTTTGGGTAAAAGACGTTGATCTTCACGATTAAGAGTTATCTTCTGTTTTGAGTGTACCGTTTGCTGCAAGGATTTGCAAAAGGAGCCACACTTGGGGGAAAACGACAACTAGGATGAGCTGCAATTGTTTTGGTAACCTCATGTGCTCTGGTCTTTTACGTCACAGATCCCCCACTACCCGTTTCCACCACCACACCCGAGTCCTTTCTCTGATCTCTTTCCCTGTACACAAAAACATGAAAACAATTTTTTTTTAGGATGTTTAGACGTATCAATGCAATCAACATCAGACGGTAAGGATTGTTTTGACCTCATGAATATGCCAATCTCATTGCTGTACTTTAAAATGTACACTCGGCTTTTACGCCTTTTGGGGTTATTTTATTTTTGTACTTCAAGTTCACATACCAATCACAGCTGCTGATATTTCTGTGTTCTCTTTCTTTTTCTCAGAAAGCATTCAAATATTTCCAGCAGGCAGCGCAATCTGGCAATGCAAATGCAATGGCATTCCTTGGCAAGGTAAAAACTGGCACATTTCCCTTCCCACTATTCGTCTAATTGGGAGCTGAGCATCAAGCTGGTTTTTATTTTAGTTTTATCTCTGCCACCGATGGTGGATGGATGTTGTGTTTTCACCCCTGTTTGCCTGTCTTTCTGTCAGCATATCTCAAAATGTTTTGGATCGAACTTGGTGGACAGGTTGGGTGTGTGACTAGGATGAATTGATTTGATTTTGTGAAGATCTGGATCCAGATATGAGAAATTTTTTTAAGTGATTCTTCACCATTTTGAGGTGGGGCCAAAACGATATAGTTATAGCACAATGTGTCAAAAAAATTTTGGCCGGATGCGGACAAAACTTGGTAGACAGGTTGCATTGGTGACGAAAACAAAAATGATATAGTACTGTGTAGCAGGAAATTTACCTCTGCCACTGGAGGTGAAGGAGGTTATGTTTTCACACCTTTTTGTCTTTGTGTACAGGATATCTCAAAAAGTTGTGGACGGATCCGGATGAAATTATATGGACAGGTTTGGTGTGTGACTAGGACCAACTGATTGGGTTTTGGTGAAGATTCGGATACGGATCTGACTACTAGAATTTTTTAAGTGATTCTTCACCATTGATAGGGTCCAAAACGATATATAGCACGATATCTCAAAAAGTTGTGGACAGATTCGGGTGAAACTTGGTGGGCACGTTGGGTGTGTGACTAGGATGAATTGATTTTATTTTTTGAGTGATTCTTCACCATTTTGAGGCGGGGCCAAAACGATATAGTTATAGCACAATGTCTCAAAAGGTTTTGGACGGATTCGGACAAAACTTGGTGGACAGGTTGCATTGGTGATGAGAACAAGCCAATTAGACTTGGTGCAGATGTCCTATTAAGGTGCAGATGTCCATCCGGCCTATCAGCGGGATGGATACAAAATGTAAACTGCTCAGCCTGGCGGAGGTATGCATTCTACTGTGTGTCGTTCTAGGTTTCACTTTCTTTTCTGTATTCACTTTGATAGACGGTGTAACTAACATTTTCCATTTCCATGCAGATGTATTCTGAGGGATCTGATGCAGTAGGAGCTAGCAATGAGACTTCTTTCAAGTACTTCAAAATGGCTGCTGATCTGGTGAGAAAGTGTTGGTTTTTTTTTGTTTGTTTCTTTGTTTTTTTTTGCTTGTGAAATGTTTGACTATTTCACATTCATTGAGAAATGAACTGTCAGAGTCATTCAATTTTCAAGGTTTACTGCGTTAAATGTTATGTCCATCAAAACACAATGCAAATGTTACATCCTGGTGATGTTATTTTTAAATATTTTTTTTATACGACGTTTTGTGTCTCTATAGCCCCCTCACCCACCCCCACTAAATAAACCCCAACTATATCTATGTCTTTGTCTATGTAATGCAGCACAAGACCTGAGCGTGTCCTAATGTTGTGTGAACCGCACCATGACTTAAAAAATTTTTATACAGTCAGCTACAATTATTTACCAGGAACAGTTCCTGAGTCTTCCGCATCTTCCTTTTAGTTGTGCATGCTAGGTATTTCGTCGTCATCGCAATCTCCATTTTCAGTTCGTCCATGTATGAAAGGTGCAGCAAAAAGGCACACATTTGTACTTGCAAAAACTGTTTTGATGGTTAGATATTTATTGTGGTATTGGAAAGGGATATTGTTGCATAATGCAAACACAGACCCTCACTGTGCCTTACTGTTTCTTCTAGGGCAATCCAGTGGGACAGAGTGGCCTAGCGATGGCATACCTCTATGGCAAAGGAGTGGGTGTGGTGAGTAACCATAATGTTTTTAATTTTGTTTTATGCCGATATCAGTGACACCATCTCAAGGATGTCTCTTTTTAAAAAAAAATTTCTTCTTCCCCCCCCCCCTCCTCCCACACTCAGCTGGGCAGTTAACTATGTGAAACATTTCGTTGTCCCCTTGGATGCCAGCCTATGTGGTTTGCCCATACATCTTTTAAATACTGAGCCTGACGCAAGGAAGCTGCATGTGCCATTTTTGAAGTCTTTGTTATGAGTTGGCCAGGGTCAGAATCACTCATGTAAATGTTGAAGCAAAATTATTTCAATATGTTTGCCCATCTCACTTCTTACACATGTCCTGGCCTGCTCTCGAACCTTCATGTACTTAAAAAAGGCTCCTGTTGTCTGTACCAATAAGTGTCAGTGTGTCTCCTCTATAACTCCAAAACCATGAAACCTAGCAGCCTGAAACTTTGCATGCATACTAAGGGAACTCCTAGGAAGTGCATGAGTGAAAATTGGGTGTTTGGGTTAATTAAAACACCCATTTTGAAGATAACGAACAGCCTTATTTAATTATTCCCTTTATCAGGTGCACCCCAGAGCACCTCACTCTCCCTCGCGGCTCATCGACTTACTTCACTGGGGTCTTGATTGGCCATTTTTTTTTGAGGCCCGCTCAACCATATCTCGACTTGAAACAGGCCGCAAGAATTTCTTAACGACTTTTTTTTTTTCCCACTTACCACATTCATATTATCAAATGGCCTGATCATCATACCTACGAATCGCTGAATAAATTATAATGCTTATAAACGCCTGGAGACACCAGCATTCGTGGCTTTATTTCATTTCCGCTCATGCCATAACCTTGAGAATGTCATAACTAAGCCAAATTACAAAATTTAAGCTCCAGAATTGAACATAGCAACAGTTCCAACTGCTACAAAAAAAGTGTTCATTTGTCTAATTTGAGCATATTTGACATTTCGGGCATCTCCAGAAGGTGTATGCTTAATATGACTGCTCGGCGATCGCTAATCACTTGCCAAACCAACCGTTCCTTATCAACCGTTTTGTTGAAGTGCTTACACTGAGTCTGAATATTGTAGAGCGCTCACTGTCACCAAATACTGTATATCGATTGACCTTGAACAATGTTCAGGGGGCACTCGCCTGCATTGGCCCTGTGTTCTGTAGTGTATCGGGCGGTGGCTGGCTCGCTGAAAATGTGCAATTTTATTACAGCGCGTGCGCTGGTATACAATTGCACCGAGTTTGAAATGTCCCTGGTGTCTACCATGTCTCCGGTGTCCCCCCCCCCCCCCCCCCCCACGCGCCTCAAGTGACAGCCAATGACGGCCGTCCGGTAGATGGCAGTGCGTAACCTAGACGGAAATGGCGACAATTGACGGAAATACCCGAGTATTCATGGGCAACAACTGACGGAAACAATTGACGGGATACCCACAACTGACGGAAACATCCGAAGAGATATAATAAATAATAATAATTTGCCGGTTTCCGCATGAACTACACATTAGATTCACACAATACTGCCTTTTTTCAATGGAAATTTGTGAAACTAATGTGTTATATATGTGAAAACCATTGAATTTATTGCTTGACGGAAAAAAAACCAAGAAACGCTCCCCTCCATGTAGGAACGAACGAAAGACGTCATTTCCACCCACCATGGCATTTTGTGCGCGTGAAAGCTAAGTTCTTCTTATGCCATCATTCTCTTTAATATTAGCCATAAACAAGTGTTTCGTCATGCATTAGTAGTTGAGAATTTACACCACACATGCTGTATTGAAATTTTCACTTGTTTTGCATGTTTCCCCTTTTTGTGCGATTTCTTTCATTATACAACCATCACTTCGGCATAGATAAATACAAATAAATAAATAAAATGAAACGTTTCGTTAACATCATGGCAGGATAACAAGAGGTATGCATACTTGCTCTAAGCTATCTAGCTTGAGTTTGAATCCGACCCGCTATAAACTGTCATTCCGGTGTTTCATAGGCAGGGTGATTCATAATATGTGTGCCGTTAAACTGGACGTCACATCTGCCGGAATCCGCCCTCTCACTATCTCTTACTCTATATCTCCTTCCTTCTTCCCCCTTCCCCACCTCTCACTCACTCTCTCATCCCTCTCCCCCTCTCTCCTACCCCAATCTCTCTCGCTGTGTTCCTCTCTTCTCTCTCCTCTCTCTCTCTCCCTCTCCTCTCTCTCTCCTCTCTCTCTCTCTCTCCATGGGTTTTTCAATGCTCCTGCCAGGTTTTTTATAGAACCCGGCAGTTAAAAAGAAAATTTTGCTGTTTGGGTGCGTTTCATCACCCTTCCCTTCCCCGTCTCCTCACACTGCCTTTCCTTCACTTCCCCTCGTGCTGCCTCCCCCCGTGCTGCCTTCCCCTCATGCTGCCTTTCCTCCCCTCGCGCTCTCCTCTTCCAAACACCCCTCTACCACCATAAAACTTGCCGGAGGTCGAGGAGAGAAAGAGCTTCAAAGAATGTGTGAATTGGACAAACTAAAGCTTTAAAAAGAAAATAATATTTATTTATTTAGCAATTGGAACTGCTACTCGACAATTCGGTTTTTATAAAGGAATGAATCACCAGATCACGGCAGGATAGCTGAGAGTTACGCATACTCGCTCCAAGCTGTCTCGCCTGGGTTTGAATCCTGACCAGCTATAAACTGTCATTCCGGTGTTTCACAGGCAGGGTGATTCATCAATGTGTGTGCCGTCGTCTCTCGGATGGACGTTAAACTGGGCGTTTTCATTTTCCGGAATCTCCCTCCTCTCTCACCCATATCCCTCTCCCTCCCACCCCTCCTTCTCTCCAACTCCTTTCCTCTTTCTGTCCCTCCCCTCCCTCTTCTCTCCCTCCTTTGCATCCCTCTATCCTTCACCCTTCCTCCTCTACCTCCCCCCCCTTTGAATATTCCCGTCAGCTCAGCGATGGGTTGTATTTGCTAGTGTTTAATATGTTTTGCGAAACCTGTCATTATTTTTGCTTACTCAGTTACTAGCCTCCATTTGCTCTTGTACTGATTTGAGTCAAACTCCAATCCTTTGTTACCCTGCGTGCGAAGTGAAAAGCAGCGTTAAGCAATTGGTTCACTTTGTCTGTCTCTGTCTGTCCACCATCCTCAGTTTATGATCGAGAAACAACTTTATTTCAATTGAATGTTTTATTTTGAACACGAATTGGAAAACAAATCTGTAGTTTAGCAGTACTTTGGCTCTGGATTCATCGTCATTTGTGCATGTGTAGAGAGGAATGAGTTTATTTATTTATTTATTAGTTTGTCTGACTGACAGTCAAACAAAATTGAAAATTATTCCAACCAGGAAACTTACTGTTTTAGCAATGTCATAAAGAACACAAAGAACAGGCACAAATAACGAATGTAATGTGTTTTAAATAAGGTGGTGTAAAAGACGTTGCATCAATGGTGGTAAACTTCCCCCCAAAAAAAACTTTCTACAACCTTTAAAATCTTTATTTTATTTATATCAAAGTATATACTTGAACCCTGTAGAATAGAAATTGCCTTGGAACTTTCAAGAATCTTTCGTTTAGCAGTACTTGGACAATATTATGGCATTTTTCATCATCTCAACCAATCAGAATGGTCCTGACATGTGATGAGTCCCTTATCTCATCACCCTGGAGGCTTCTGCACAGTTTGCCCTTGCTGTGAGTAGAGTGGGAAAATACAAATAGACCGTACATGGAAGACATTCCAAAGTGTAAAGGATGGGAGTGGGTAGGGGGACTAGACACAAACATTTGGGCAGTGGACAAGAGCTTTGTCCACATTTCACCTGACATTGCCTCTATAATTACATCACCCTTATTCTAACGTGCACTCGGAAATAACTTTTAATTTATCCCCATTTACCCCTTAGACCAGATCCATAACAATATCTATTAAATGCCTTCTGCTTGTCCGAAATCGTACTCCTTACCTCCATGCTCAACCGCCCTAGTCTCTTTCTGCCTCGAGCTTTACACTTCAATGTAAGACTTTATATCTCTTCTGTGCAGTGCACATTTTCTCCTTGAAGGTGACCCATTTTTCCGATGCTCGTTAGCTTCTTCTTGTTTGCCCGCCCACCCTTGTATTCTCCCACACATGCACCGTGTGTCATCGTGTGTACTACTTTAATATAGCACCTCGGTCTGTGAAAGGGGTCGCTATACAAATAATCCGGCAAGGCTCTGCATTGTTAGATCCTCCATCGGTGCTTGTTAGCATGTGGGCAAAAACTATAAGTCTGTGAACGCATGAGTGACATGTCCCACAGCATCACCACTTGATCACTTACTGGTTTATACAAAGATTTAGTGTTGTGGTTGCATGGGCTAGATTTATCACAATGTTAAAGAATTGGGTGAGTTTTTGTTTTGTTTTGTGTTTTTCGGTTGTGGATTGACTCTTCAAACCTCTGCCTCTGTTTGAGCTTTGCACGACATGGCACTGCAACAATCATTTTCTTGGTGTGTCCGACCTGCAGAATTACGAGCTCGCTTTGAAGAACTTCCAGATGGCAGCAGAACAAGGCTGGGTTGATGGACAGCTGCAGCTGGGAACGATGTACTACAGTGGGTGGAGGCAGGCACACTTACTCATGGCTTTGCTATCTGTTTGACATAAAAACCACATGTCCTGATTTTATTTATTTATTTATTTGTTTGTTTGTTTATTTTTTTAAGCTGCACAAGAAATTTACTCCCTAAACTCATTTGGGCCTGCTTGCTTTATCAGGGTGCTTCTTCTGGTTTATACATCGTCGTTCTGCCGATGTACTCTGTCAAAATATTAATTGACATTCATTCCCCTAAAAAAATGTGAAAAACAATTGGATAAAGTTTAGTCACGTGTTTTACTGTGTTTCCCTAAGAATTTCCTTTCCTTGTCATTCAACTTCTTCCTTTTCTGAAACCACAAAAAAAAAAAATTCATTATCTTGATGGCTTTCGAAGGGAGACTTGGACTACATTTCCCTCCCCTCTCACCCACCTTCTCCCACCCACTTTTCTTTTTGTTCCACCTCCTCAACTCTACACTTCAATCTTGCCTGACAACCAGATGGCATGGGAGTGACTCGGGACTACAAGATGGCTATCAAATATTTCAACCTGGCTTCACAGTTGGGCCATGTGCTAGCTTACTTTAACCTGGCACAGATGCATGCGACGGGCATCGGCGTGATGCGCTCCTGCCACACTGCTGTCGAGGTGAGAGTGAGCCGCCACCTACATCTGGCTTGAGCAAGCGCAACAAGCCAAAGTGTGTCCGTGGCTGTTCGACATTTAAAAAGCCATGTGGTTGCCTTTTTGATGATTATGACTACAAACCTCATAAAATAAAAATGTTTTTTAACATTAACAATTTTGTGGAAGAGCTGCTGAACTAAATGTTCCCATTCCAATCTGTGGACCTTCATTACCCCTGAGATGTCCATTCCCCTTACACCATGGTTTGCAGCTGTTTAAGAACGTTTGTGAGCGTGGTCGCTGGGCTAAGCGACTGATGTCTGCCTACAATGTGTACCGTGCGGATAATGTGGACTCTGCACTCGTCCACTACCTCCTGCTGGCAGAGCAGGGATACGAGGTTGCACAGAGCAATGCAGCGTACATCCTTGATCGCAGTACGTTTCATTGAGGGGGTGGGGTGTAGTAGATGGGGTAAGAGATTATTTTTTATTTTGTGATTTATCATACTGTCAGTGTTTATGCTGCCGAAGCAGCTTCCTGAGCAAGGGTTATTCTGGGTGGTTTGCCATTGCCTTCCCAGCAGTACTGCTGTTTTGTAGTACTCCAGCAGTACTGCAGGAATTGGGAATTTGTTCATGGTACCGGCGATAGCTCGCCTTCTCTTCACCAAGGACAGCGTGGGATATTCGTCCACCAACTAATGCTGGTAGATGGGAAGCCCAACACCGAGTGCACTAACTACTTCATGCAAATGTGAAAGTCAATCTGTAGGGTCCTCCCATATCCACACATACATTTTCAATGCAGTACCATTTTGTTTCAGCTGCACACAAAAAGGCAATTCAAGATTGTGTGGACGAGACTTGGGATTGAATATAATGAACAGGACAGAAAATTTCACTATGGAGAGCATGATTGCTGAGGTGTATGGATTACAGTAGATCTGACGCCCAGTGCAGACACTCACTCACTAACTGGTGCACAGTAGTGCTACAATAGCTTTGTGTTCTTTTGGCAACGTTTGAGGCCAATAATTCCCACTTTCCATATACATCATTTTTAATACGTCAATAATTGCTCATCTGCATATTAAAAGTTAACTTGTATAAATCTGTTAATTCAATTGTATGTTAATTATCAGAATACCCGTCACACACAGAGAAACCCTTTATAAGGTGTTGAGATAAGGAAAACAGGGTCCTTGACCACAACGACATGCTGACAGACAATGTGAAATGACTACACAAATTGTATAATGCAGGATTAATCGCATCTAACTTGGAGGTAAAAAATACAACTGCTGGTTAAAATTTAAATTGTTTTGGTTACGTGAGACGACTTTGTTGAACTGTACCTAAGGTTGCTTGGGGATGACTGACCGCACACACACAGACGCACATCTCGTTTTTTTCATTTCTGTTCCTCACAATTCTATCAGACACACACAGACACATTTGACACTTTTTATTAATTGTACACCATTGGCTATTTCTAAAATATAATATAATGTAATAGAATAAGGATTGCTGTAAAGGATGTTAATTTCATAACATCCTGTATTCAACTTTATTTTCGTTGTAAACCTCAAAACATAGATCCCTTACCTAAAATAAGAACCTTAACCTGTAAGCAAATGGTTTCCCGACTGCACGGATCATCAGATGGGCACCGTTCTTCCTCGAGGTTTTGATCCTTTTAGCCCAGAATCTCTCCAAACGGCGGATCGACAACCTCGGTCACGGATCTACATCAGTAGATTACCTCCATCAATAGATCCACAACCTCAGTTGCATCCAGGCGGTCAGTCAACCCATCGATGCACCATCACGATTCAACCTTTTCACACGAGAGGATTAATGTATCACATGGTTACAACTCCCATCACACATTCCATAATACTGTATGATAAAACATTATATCATGCACATCTTTCCTTAAATATAACATGTCCACAAACCAGCACGTACACCCCCACTTACCTCTGAATCAAGCTGTTATTCAAATATTCACAGTCATTTTTTTTACGGATTTCTACATGTTACACCGTCTCCTAGCAACCAATGAATTGTTTTTAAAAATTTTTGTGTGTTTTTACTTTGTATATTTGTAGATTATTCTAACGTGGCCAAACTATAGCACTTGGAGGCCCCAAATTTTGTAGGTACCTCAGAATCTTGGCAAAGTTTTAATCTACCACATATTGGCCTTGACGTCTGTTTTGAGACCACCAAAGCTGCTATAAAGTCTATATTGGGATGTGGGTCAGGCAGTCTGCTGGCCTGCAGGCAAAAGGTAACCACCATGAGGACAACAACGCCAGAGCTTTTCAATGTCCAACACGTCCCGAAACCCCTGTGGGGAAAAGCTCATCCATCCGGGCAGCACCAGATAGCCCCTGATAGTTGTGTATAATTTCAAGTGGAATTGTAACCTGAATTTTGGTCATCTGGAAACCATTTTAAAAGCTGTTATATTAAGCACCACAGGATATTTAAACAGCAAATTACACTTTAATGTTATTAATTACTCCATCTATTTTTAGTTAAAGGTAGGGCTGGTAGGATGGCTGAGAGGTACACGCACACATTTATAAGTTGTGTTGTCGAGCCTGGTTATGAATCTCAACCTAGCTATAACCTGTCATCCCGATGTTTCACAGGCAGCGTGATTCATTAATGTGTGTGCCGTCCCTCAGATGGACGTTCAACTGGGCGTACCATTTGCTGGCATTAGTTGGTGGGCATTAAAGATCCCCACAATGTCCTTCACGAAGAGTAGCCAAGCTGTTGCCGGCACCCTGAACAAATTCCTGCCCTAATTTTCTGTGTCTGAGTGGCAATTGGAACCCTCGTGTCCAGGTGTCCAGGATTGTAACCCTCGTCAATAAACTGCTTCGGCAAAACCGATGCTTTGTGGAGAGCATTTGTCATGAAGATCTTGACTAGAGCGACAGGCGAATCGTCGTCATTAGTGATTACTTTTCTGCAAAGAAACTCCATTGGTGGCAAATTTATCATGATTAAGGTCACCCCTAAACAGCAGTATTAAGGTCATCCCTTGTGCAACTCTCTTCTTTTTCTTTTTTTTTTGTATACATTGTCGAGGCTCGTAAGAGAGCCAGCACGCCGCATAACAATGGGGCAGGACATAAGAGGGTTGGAGAGGGAAGGACAAAACAGTGGGGAACAGACATTAGGAGATCTGCGCAAGGGATAGGGGCGGGGAACACGGGGTATACAAGATGGACACCACAGGGACTTTCGGGAAGGAAGGCAGGGAATATGAAGGAGGTGGGTTTGGGGTGGATTAATGAGAGTAGAAAAGATTGTGGTTTTGGATGGGGGAAGATAAGAGGTGGTGGTGAACAGCTGTTTTGAAGGCCTCGAGTGAAGAGTGGGATTGAAGAGAGTGTGGGAGTTTGTTCCAAAGGCGGGGAAAAAGAGGAATGAAAGAGTGAAGGTGAGAGTGATTCGTGATTTGGTAGTTTCACCAGAAGGGGGTTGCTGGCGGACTTGAGTGCCGCGGAATATGGGGGGGGGGGGGTGAGACAGAATAGGAGACTGTGGAAGACAAAAGACACGACCTGCCTGTTGTGAGAGAGTGAGAGGCCCAAAGATTCAGCCTCGCAATGGGAGATACCAATGATCTAAATGCCTTAGCGTCCACAGCGTGAAGCTGAGAGAGGCGAGAGGCAGACCACAGCCAGAGGGGAGAGCAATGCTCCATTAGGCTGCGGACGAAAGCTTTGTGTGTGGTCAGGAGCTCAGGTGGGCTGAGGAAGGACTTTGCACGACGAAGGATTCCAGTCGGTCGGTGACTGGCTTTGGAGGCCAGGTTGTAAATGTGGCTTTCCCAGGAAAGATCATGGCAGATAGTGAGAGCAGAAGCTTGAATGAAAGGACTTATTCCAGAGGATTGTGAGAAAGTAGATGATGGGGGTGTGGGGGGGGGGGTTCCAAACGGTCCTTTCGGAGAGACATAGTGAGAGTGTGAGATTTGTTCGGATTGAAAAACTGTTCACCGTGTTGGACAGTTTGTGATTTTATCCAGATCTGCAGGGAGCGAAGAAGCTGCTGCTTCGCCGGTCTGAAGGATGACAGATGGTACGACAGAGGGTGGAGTCATCAGCAAAGAGATGGAGGATTTCCAGAGTCGGAGAGATCCTTAATGAAAACCAAAAAAAACAGGGCCCAGAACGCTGCCTTGGGGAGCTCCAGCCTGCACAGGAAGAGGGGATGAGAGAACTCCATTTCGGGCACACGTTGGCTGCGACAGGAGAGGAAGTCTGCGAGCCATGAGTGGAGATGGCTTGGATACCATAGGAAGAGAGTTTGATGAGCAGGGCAGGGTGCCAGACCGTGTCAAAAGCACGCAATGCGAGAATATGCTCGATTTAATAGTCCTGACATTGAGGACCTCCATTCATTGTTGGGAGAGCAGAAGCAGCATATCCATGGTAGAGTGACCTGGTCTGAAACCAAATTGATGACTGGAAATCAAGCCATTGGAGAAGAGGAAGGATTTTTAATGTGTGAAGTGATGATCGATTCCATAAACTTGCTGATGATTGGGAGAAGGATGATTGGTCTGTAGTTGCAGGAATCTGCTTTAGCACCTTTATATGCAGTGCAGTAACGTTTGCTGATTTCCAAGCAGATGGCA
>CM068961.1:19248270-19271984 GCA_035128595.1 Eptatretus atami | reverse complement strand
TGTTTGTGAATAAGAATTTCATTGTTTCTTAACATTGGTTTTTAAACACCTGACAATGAAGAGACTTAACTTGACTTAATTGTTTTTGCCTCATTTGTGCATTCCTCTCTTATCCGTCATATTTTTAACTGCTGCATTTTATTTCCTCCTTATATTGTTGCCTACTTATTCAACCCTTCCTTTATAACCACCCCTCTCCTCCCCACCCCCTCTCTGCAACCCTTTTTGCCTGCAAAGCTCAAGCATCTGCTGTAACAAACTCGCCCTCGCTTTTCCCATTATGCCTCTGTATTGTCATCGTCCAGGTTATGCCGCAGCTCGCCTTAAGCTTGGAGACTACCACTACTATGGCTACGGTACAGCAGTAGATTATGAAGCGGCTGCAATACACTATAGACTGGCATCGGAGCAGCAACATAATGCACAGGCCATGTTCAACTTGGCTTACATGCACGAGCAAGGCCTTGGAATGAAACAGGTATGTGATCACCACCCAGACATCATGTGGTTTTCAGAGCCTTTAAGTGTGGTTTATTATTATTGCAGATTATTCTCAAGTTGTCATGACAATGGAAGTGTCAAATTGTCTTGAACCTTTTGTGAGATTTTTTTTAATTTTTTTTTGAAAACCATTTAATTGGCATTGCTCTTGTCAAGGGCATTAATTTGACAAGCAGTAACGTCTCTCTTTGTACTGGTATTGAGGTAGACATGGTGAACCCAAACTAAAGCTGATAAAAAGCAAGAAAGCTAAGCTTTTGCCATGGTGGTTTATGTGTATATTAGGGATACAACTTTTTTGCAACTCCATAGTCCTGTATCATATTCTGATGAGCTTCTTGCTAGAAAACAATGAAAATCAATGTTTTTTTTGTATTGTTCAAAAAAGTCACCCATGACTAACTTTGAAATTTGCATGACTTGCATGACCTTAATTGCTCGCTCACAGCATTGATTGCTTCTCTGATGTTTAGTTTTGATGGCTCTTGTTTCCAGTGATTTGTCAAGGATTTCAAAGCAGTCTTGTAGGGTAGTAAGGCTTTTTTAAAGTTAAATAAATAATTAAACAGGGTTCTAGTTTTTGGAAATCCACCCAAATGCAACCGAGTATAAAAATTTCAAAGTTAGTCATGGGTGGACTTTTTTGAAACAATACAAAAAAAACATTGATTTTCATTGTTTTCTAGCACAAAAAGCTCATCAGAATATGATACAGGACTATGGAGTTGCAAAAAAGTTGTATCCCTAGTGTATATACAAGCTGCAAGTTCACACAGTTGTCATACTTGCCATTTGCTTTATTCTGCCTGAACCACTATTCCTGCAACATATATATATATATATATACTAGCGATACCCGTGCACATGCACGGGATAGCAGTACAACATAGCTGGTAGCAGATGACAGAACGTACACGGGGAATGACAAAAATACGCATTGTGCAAAATGCAAGTGGTACCATGGAACGCCAAGACTTCCCAAACATTGTCAGCATGTCCGCTAAGTGCCACAGCAATTTCATAGGGATCGTGTGACGGCGAGCTGAGTTTTTAGTGTGCAAGCTTGGTATTATAATAGAGATATATATATATATATATATATACACAACCTACAGCACCATGATGTTTGAAAATGCTGTACTTGCTTTTCATATTTCTATTTCTTATCATATCATATATCATATACCACATTGTTGTGGGAATGATCCTTGGGGGTTAAAACTGCTCAGTATAATGATAGTTATTTTGTAGTATTTGTTTTGAATAAGCAGATTGTCATCAATTGTGAGGTTAGAATTGCATCACTAAATGTACAGCGAGTTGTTATTTTTCCTTACCCTACCTTACCATACCTCTTGGTACCTCGGTGTATTTTCTTTGGCTGTGTTTTTATCCCCCGCTGCGTGGTGAAAGGGGGATATTGTTATTCTTTTCCACTGTTTAAATGTCCTCACAAAGCACACACAAGACCTTTTTATGGAGAAATATGCCACCAAGCAGAATGTGCAGGTGGTGAATCTACATTGAGAAATCCAGCAATTAGCATCACCACAGGATCTGATTATCAAAGCAAACCAACATTGAGGAATCCAGGAATTGGCTTCACCACTGGAGCTCGCATGGCACAACACGGGGCTTATCAGTTGCTCAGGCAGATTGACGTTTAACAGCTGCCAACGCAGAGACGTTCACGCAGGAGAGCGACAATTATGCCGGAAGAAAGGGAGCTTTTTGGAGGAATGGTTGTCGTGCAGAAGGGAGGACAGCACCTGAGATCGCCAGAGATGATCTCTCTGAGTGTGCCGGAGCTGTCAAAGTTTCATCCGCAGACCAAAGAGGGCTTTGAGGGATGGAGCTTTGAGGAATTTTTATGCTTGGTTGCACCAGAGCACTGCTAACAATGTCCAACTCTGCTCCAGGACTTGTGCATGGCTTGCATCTGAGTTTGAAAGCAACATTTTGGCATTGTTGTTTCTATTCCCTGTATTTTTTGTCAACTGAATGCATGGGGTCCCCAAGATGAGAACCGTTCAGAAATATGCGACGCTTGGTTTGTTTGAAGGCGGTATGATTTGGTAAGGGTTAATGGGTTTATACGCTGATTCATTTATATTTGTTTGTTTATTATGTACTGGTTCTTGTTTTTGCTTCATGTAATCCTCCCGGGAAAGAAAACTCAGGCAGTGTATAAGCACAAGACACGATTGAGGCTGAAGGCCAATTATTTGATTTTATCTGGGGTCATTTGTTTTTTTTAATCCAAACATAGCCCTTGACCTTCTTCTGGATGAAAGAGGTGGCCATGCAAAGTTTGATCGCACTGTTTCCTGCAGGGTCCGAATGTATAAACAACCAGTATAAACTTTCTTCTTTATATATTAGATAGTTGACTCCCCATCCTCTGGGTGGGTGGAGTTTGCGCATTACTTGGTGGAAAAAAAAAGTAGAGTGTGTTTTGCAATAGGATGATTGATGTTTTGTGTGGTTTGCACTTCAAAGGTTCTAGATGGTCGAAAAGGTACGTACCAAGAGTAGTTGATGTCTAAGGAGTTGAAAGGGTCCAATCTTTCAAGCATATAAAAAGGGTCAAAAAAGGTCCAAGTGCCCTAAAGCTCTAATTGTCAAGGGTCCAAGCTGTCTAATCTGTCTGAAGGATGTAAGGGGTCCAAATGGTAGGGTCTAAGGGGTATATAAAGGTCTTGATGTTATCTGAGTCTAAAAGGTCAAAAGGGTGAAGGGATCTAAAAGTGTTGAAAGGGACTTAAAAGTAAAAGGGATCTTTGGGGTCTTAAGGGTATTTAGGGTTTAAGGATATTGGGGGTCTTAAAGGGTCTTCAAAGAAGGTCGAAAGGGTCTTAACAGTCTAACGGTTTAAAAGGTACTTTCCAATGGTATGTCATTAATAGATGTATGTGTCATCAGGGTGCAACTGATGTTTAAACAGTACGTAGTTAATAGACATATAGTTACACGGCTTCACGGACAGATGGAGTCTAAAGGGTCTTCAAGGTCTTAAAGGGTGGGTGTTTGGGGTTTTAAAGGGTCTTGGGGATTTTCAAGGGTTTTAAAAGGTCTTTGGAGTCTAATATGTCTTGAGGGTGTTAAAGGGTCTTTAAACATTGAGGTGTTGGATGAAAATACCTTAAGGACAATCCCCAGGTCAGACTTGGTCTGTGTGCCAAATGTGGTGGTTGTACAGCCCAGCGATCTTTGCAAAAAATGCAGACAGACAGCCAGACAGACAGATTTTATTTGTGAGATATATGTTGTATATAATTACGGGAAGTTCCTTGTTTGTTTGACTTGTATGGATTCCTAAACCGTTGGACTGATGAGATTCAGACTGGTGTTTTACTGGGTGGGATGCCTCGGGAAGGTTTAAAACAGTTAAAAAAAAAAAACATTTGATCCCTGGGGTTCAGGGTTGGGGTGGTGTGGGGGGGGGAGGGGTGCATATCCTCTGTGTAAAGTATAGTCCTGCTCCAGGTGGGAATGGGTATTGTGAGTCTTAATAAAATACCCCAAATTTCTGCAGGAAAACAATACAGTCAAAGCTCGTTACTATGCCCCTCGCTTCTATGCCACTCTCGCTATTATACCACTTTTGCTCGTCCGACAAAATTCAATACAAAATAAATTTACTATGCCACCCCCTACTCTCGCTACCATGCCACTATCTGTGTGACTGTTAAAAGGCACGAGTCGTGAAAAAGTCTGTATTGCGCAGTGCTCGATTATCACACTCACGTCCAAAGGCGAAGCGACGAACTACAGTCCAGCTGCGCACAACATAACTCAATACGTACGCGCATAGTCAGACTGTGTCAAAACACGCGATTCTTCTCCCCGATGCCAGCCACAACAAGCCAATCACAACACGCACAACGAGACACAAAAAGCGCGAGCACACACACACGACACGCAGGCACACGTACAACAGTGACATCATTTTTTTTCAAATTCAGCCCATAATGTCAGCTCAGAAACGCAAGCGAACCGACTTTACCTGAAGGAGAAGGAGGAGATCATCGATGCCGCGAAGAAGGAGCCGAATCAGTCCAAGTTGGCCAGGGAGATTAGCAAGAAATGGGGTGTCGAAGTTAAGAGAACACCGTGAAGGGCATTCTCAGCAAGAAGGATGCAATCGAGGCTGCAATCAAAGCTGGATTTCCATCGAAGCGCATGAAGTTGACGCAGGCTCACGACCCGAAGCTTGATGAGGGAGTGCTCATGTGGCTGAAGCAATCAAGAGGACAGAATGTGCCTGTCAGCGGCGATCTGATCAAGGAGAAGGCGATGAAACTGGCCGAGCTGATGCACATCCCAGACTTCATGGCGAGCGACGGTTGGTTGGGCAATTTCGAGAAGCGCCACGGCATCACGTTCAAGACAGTGCAGGGCGAAGCTGGAGCGGTGGATTCGCAATCCCTTCTTGAGTGGCAACAACAGGTTCTCCGGCCCTTACTCGGGCAGTTCTCCGCAGACGACGTCTTCAACCTGGACGAGACTGGACTCTTCTGGCAGCTGCTTCCGAACAAGACCATGGCTTTCAGGGGAGAGCGGTGTACTGGAGGAAAGAAAAGCAAGCAAAGGATCACTCTTCTGGTTGGGGCAAACATGAGCGGCAGCGAGAAGTTCCCTCTTCTGGTGATTGGCAATTCCAAGAAACCCCGTGCCTTCAAGAACAAAGAGATCCCGTCAAGTACAAGGCGAACTCGAAGGCGTGGATGACGGCGGAGCTTTTCGAGGAGATGTTGCGTGCGTGGGACGGACGACTCGGCCAGCAGGGACGCAGAGTGCTGGTCTGTCTCGATAACTTCTCTGGCCACCCTCCGAGCTCGAGCTGAACAACATCCAACTGGTCTTCTTCCCACCCAACACGACAGCCAATTCGCAACAATGGATCAGGGAATCATAGAGAACCTCAAGCGCCACTACAAGAGCTCCTGCTATGCCGCCGGCTTGAGGCCATAGACGAGGGAAAGGAGTTCAAGTTCAGTTGCTCGACGCTCTACACGTCGCCGCGTGCTTGGGAGCAGGTCGGCAAGTCGACGATCAGGAACTGTTTCGCGAAGGCCAAGTTCATCGAAGAGGAGATCCAAACTGAGCCACAGGATGCGGAGCTGCCCGACATCTGGGAAGCTCTGCCTGCCGAGGAAAAGATGCACGAGAACGAGGAGATCGAGCTGTCTGACTTTCTCGAAGCCGACGAGCGCCTCGCGACTGGCGGGTATTTCACGCTGGAGGAGATTGCGGAGGAGATTCTGTGCAGTGAGGAGCCGGTGGAAAGCGAAGATGACGAGGTAACTGTCGAGGAGGAAATCGTTCGTTCGAGGAAGCCAGCGCGCTTGTAGCACCGTCCGGAAGTTCATGCAGCAGAGAAGCGGGAAGCCCAGTGTGATGCAAGCGTGCGATCGGCTAGACAACGAGATGCACGAGATCCCGCGAAAGAAGATGCGCCAGCCGACCATTCTTGAGAGCTTTGTGTGTCGTGAATTTCTCCGCATGCCATATGTTAGTGTGTGAACTCTGTTAGTGTGTGTATGTTCTCCGTTCGCTAAGCTTATACAACAGTCGTGCCTTTTACTTGCTGGAATAAATTTTGTCTAAAGATTAACTACAGACGGGTAACTTGAGAAAATAAGGCGTTTTTACAAAATCTCGTTACTATGCCACTCTCGCTACTATGCCACTTTTGCTCGGTCCCGACGGGTGGCATAGTAACGAGCTTTGACTGTAGATGTGAAATAAGTAGTTGGGTTGCCAGTGTCTGTGTGCTTTTTGTTGTGCGCACTCTTCAATGGAACGAGTTGGAATTTGTTGTTTTGTATTTGTGGGATGCACATGAGAGTTTAAGGGACTAAAATAAAATTTTAAAAATCATATCCTGGTGGGTTCAGGATGAAGGGGGTTGGGGGAGGATCCCAATCCTCTCTGTAAATGTGCATCTGATACCACCACTTGGTGGAAGTAATCATAAAATGTGTCATAAAAGTGGAGGAATCGATCCGTCTAAGGAGGGGTTCCTTGCTCGTGCTTTAGAATTGGCTCTTCTGGTAGCTAGGTCAAGCATTAACTGCAGTATTTTCTCAAATTCTTCCATCATAAGAAGTGCTTTAAATTCTCACCTTGAATGAAATTGGACTCGATGTACCAGCAGTTTAATACCACTTTTTCATACAAGAAGCATCAATGTAATTTAGTGATGTCACTGTCGATAACAAAATGATGTTGAGCATGAATGATTGGGTGTCGTGGAAGCTGTCACCATTCTGAAACGTTGCACATTGCAATTCTGTGAACAAATTTCTAATTTATCTCTTGTCATAGAAATTTATAATTCCTAGTACAGCAAATCTTTATCTTGTTGGCATACTATTTTGTTTTGTTTGTAATACTTTTTTTTCTCTTTTTACTCTGCCTCCATCTAGGATATTCACTTGGCAAAGCGTTTCTATGACATGGCTGCCGAGGCAAGCTCTGATGCACATGTCCCTGTATTCCTTGCTGTGTGCAAGTTAGGCTTTCTCTATGTATACGACTACCTTCGGCAGGACCACGTAAGTCGTTCTGCTGCGCCCGTTCCTATAGCTAATGGCCTGGGCAGTGTTTCTAAATGAAATGCTGCCAGGGATTCTAAAGTCCTTACCGGTTGTTGAGCAATGGAGAATGTGTCGAGCGAGCTTGTATAATGTTCGAATAATGTGGAGTGATAATAAATGTGTCTATGTCGTGTGATCGTTGTCTTGGTTAAAAAGTACTGTGGCAGTTTGATTCTGGCACGCATATGCAAATCGGCTGCACGCAGCTTGTGATTGGTCATGTGTAAGGAAGAAAATGGGAAAGAATGGGGGGGCGGTGGGGGAAACCTACCTAATCCCTCACAACGTATATCGACCCATAAGACTCATTACACAAAAGGGAGGACTATCTGGAACAAGTAAAAATGAAATAACTATCTTGGGAACTGCTATATGTTGTGTGCCATTGCCTCGGGTATTGACTGTTTCGCAGAACTGTCACAGTATTGACCCTATTTGACCCACCCAACCCTCTTACTCTGTTTCGTCGATGATCTCTTGTCTCTACTCTTGCTAGAATGCCAGTTCCATCATTCCTTTGCTTATTGTGTCGAACCGTTCCCCCACTTTCTGTCGATTTTTCTTTTTACCCCTCGCTCTTCCATGAGCCTCGATCTTGAAAAGAAAGAAGGGGGGGGGGTGTGGGTAAAAGACTTTAAAGTGCACCCATTCCGGAAAATGACCCGATGTCTAATGAACATATACACAACTGCACTGGAAAATGTGGGGACAGGAATATTGTACTGTAAAGGGTGGGGACTTGTAAGGCGGGAGAGGGTATTACATTGATAATTTGCGTCCCACCCCCACAAGACCACTGGCAAAGATTAAAAAAACACCCCTATACATTAATTGGGGTCATGCTGATCCCATGTAGAAAGTCTAGATGTAATCTGCGCAGAACTGTAGGAAAAGAACCGACACACACACACACACACACACACACACACACCGGTCTGTGAATTGTAGTAAGCATTAATAATCTCACATTGGCTTCTTTGATAGTAAATTACACACAGTACTTTATTATTTCATGGATACTTGCTTACAAAATGGAATGTGAAGTATAATTAATTATTTTTATCCTGCTAAAAATAATGAAAACATTTGCAAGTACGTCAGCTCTTATTTTAGAGATTTTAAATCGTATGCACCAAAGGGAACTTCATGGAATTCAAGATACATAATTTCATTTGATCTTCTATCTTATTGTGGTATCTATGGCCATATTGGAGCTGTGCCCATGTAATTTTCACTGTGCGTATCTACATGTACATTACTAAATGGGACATATGTTGACTTATTTTCACCAAGTTCATTTAACCAGAAATGTCAGTAAAGTCAGTGAAGTGAACTGGACGTTGATTGTGTGAGTACATCTCCTACAATGATGTTGTGGGTATCAAATGGTAGTTACAGTAGTTGTAATATCAGTATCAAATCTAATGCAATTGGAAAAACACCACCTGACAGGTGCAGCACCCATTGATTTGATTTGATTTGATGTACTATACTCTATGGAGCGTTAGTGCTGCTAAGCCAGTTTCTTGGCAAGAGATTACCTTGGCTTGGTAGCACACGGAATGAGGGAGTGAGTACGCAACTTCTGTGATGTCAACTTTTCACACCGATTTTTTAATTTGTTTTGAAAGAATTAAATTGGCAGACAAAAAGATATCAAGACAATTGAAAGGGATAGTTGTGCTTTCTTGTGTGTGATGAAATGGCACTGACAGAGAGACAACAGAGGTTGCAGGTCCTTGAAAGCAACTGGGACAGGGGAATTGCAGGAGTAAAGAGGATGGACAGAAGGATGACAGATGAACTGAGGGAGAAGATTGGTGTGCAGATAAGCTTGACAGGAGATTGGTTTGAAGTGAGCTGGTCACATGGTGCTGATTGAGGAAGAGAGAATAGCAAAAAGAGTGGATAGGTTGAGGTAGACCATGGTTGAGGTTGGAAGATTGTGTGAGGAGTGATGCCAATAAAGTGGGTGTGGTTGGCGAGTAGAGATCAATGGCTGAGGACTGGGAAATGATGAGTGTAGTTGGAAAGGCAGGGCAAAGTATGGTACTGTTGGACCTCACCCCTTATTATAAAGGGAAGGGAAGAGAAGGAAGACGAAGAAGAAAAGCGATAAATCACCTTATTTGTTCAATCCTTCATTGTTTAACTCTAGGTTCCTTTGGAAAATGATAAAATCTGCAGGTATGACTCCAATTGGTGATTACAATCTGGAACGAAATGCTGTACCTGCCATCATTGCAAAGCTATGGCAGCCATATTCTGAGTGTAAAACCAGGCCCTGTGTTGTCATGACAACATGACACTTCACACTTGTCACACTTCGGTGCTCTTTTACGGTATATTATTTTTCAAATCCGATTTAATTTTTTTGTTGTTGTACGTGCGCAACACCCAAGAGAGAATGTCACTTCCTTCTGTTGAAATCATTGTAATTGCTTCAGCCATTATTGTGCTAGGCACGATGACATTTATCAACAATTCTGAGGATGAACCAATCGGCAGTTTTGCGATCTCTTGGTGTGGTACCTTAACGACTTATTGTGGCGTCTTTTTCATTCTTTGTAGTTATGAAAACATTCGAGAATAAAAGGTGTAGTTTGTAAATGCTTGTGCATTTACCTGAGAGTAGCTTTAAGCACACAATGTGCTTAAACCATTTGGCGGAAATTCACAAAGCTTGGTAGTTATGATCACCACATGGCACGAAGGTTCAAGAATAGTATCCTGCTTGGCTCCATCTCCTGGTACGGGGTCAAAAGGTGGAAGACTAGAAAATGCAATTGCAGGCATGTTTTTAAACATTTTTAATGAACTTTGTGTATGCAATCAGCATTGGGGGAGGACTCATGAAATGTGTAATTGTTTTTTATTTGACCCCCAGTCCATGCCCCAGAAACTGTGGACATTGCATCACAGGGGTCAAACTGGGAGAAAAAAAATTAAAACTCAAAATTTGATCGAGTCGTTCTTGGTGGAACTTTTTGCTATCTTTCAACATTGCTTTCGGTGTGAAGTGTGGGGATTTGCGCAAGCGCACCGTCGACTTTGCTCTAATTTTTTTGGTTAATCTGGGGTCTTTGAAACTTCACAGCTCTTGGGGGCTTTGTTCCCCTCCCTATTTGTCCTGTGTGAAATTTTCTAGTTGCTAATCGCTTGCAATACAATACACAGCTGTTAAACTGCCTCAATAATAAATTTCTTCACATGCTTCCCTTTTCATTCATTTGGAATTGGATGCTTAATCGGACCTCCACCAATGCAAACATTGATTCTCTAAATATTAAAAGGCATAAAATGTTACTTTGGAGATTTGATTTGAGTGATTATGGCGATCATTTTCAATGGAAGCGCTGAGGCAAAGCGTTGGATTGTATCCTGTGTTTGTAATGAATTGCATGGGACTTTCAATGCAATGCCGCATTTGCTGGACTTTAAACGCACACCAAGCGATGCATTCGTAAAGTGATATGGACCATAAAAAAAAAGTACTCAACTTTGTGGCAGTGAGCTTGCACATTTGATAAAGATAACATACACGTATATATAAGCCCACCAGGGCCTGGCCCAAGTCCCAGATTAAAAAAAAAACAACACTCTTCCTTTGTGAAAGCAAGATTTTTGAGGGCAACCAAATGACTGGTCGGCATGGTTGGAGCAGCTCCAAAAAAAGAAAAACAAAAAACTGTACTCTACTCTGCTGAAGCAGTTTATTGGCAAGGGTTATAATGTTTGGTTTGCCATTGCCTTCCCATGCTCTATCCTTTAATGCTGAGCATCAAGCAAGGAAGCATCATGGTACTATTTTTGATGTCTTCGATATGACTCGGCTGGTATTTGAACCACCCACCTCCCAATCTCAGAGTGGACACTGAGAAGGCAGATTTAGGTTTAAAGAGATTATTTCTTCAAAAAATACACATCTTTAATCATCGTATGTTTAACCACATGCCTGGTGTTGGCTTAATGGTTACGGTGGTGGCCTTTGGTCTTAGGGTCCTGAGTTCAAATCCTGCTTGGCTGTTGAATTAATACCAGGTGGAGTTGACCGTCATCCTTCTGAGGTTGCAAAAATGAGTACCAGCTTGTTGTTATCCTGTGGTTGGAGTGGCAACCCATTCCAGGATTGTGCCCAATAGCCAAGGAGACTGCTTCGGCAGCACAACACTCTGCACAGAGTATTGTCTCAATGGATGGATGGATGGGATATTTAACCACCAAGTTTGATTCAATTTTGCAATTATAAATAAATTTGGTGGCATTTTCTGGTGTTTTATTGTAACAATGAGAATACAAGCCAGTGTGGGCATCTTGGGCATCTTCCATTCACAATTTTTGGTTATATTATGACTTGCTTCTCTCATGATAGATATACAATTTAAAATTCTATCTTCCCACTGACGTCTGTTTGATGAACTATTTAAATAATGACACATCCACAGTTCTGTGTGGTTATAATTGCTTTGTTGATTTAGAAATTTAACGTCTTACAGCAGTGCCATTTATTTACGTATTTTTCCGTGCCATTTCATGAGCTTGCAGCTTTGATGTTTAGCAAAGATAACAACACACTGGCGAAATGTACCATTACAATGATTAGATCAAAAACTAACTTTGAATACCCGAGTCATCAATTATTGAACAGTTGTTTGCAATGCTGCCTTGCTGTGGATGATATTTACTTCGCTCCCGAGGGCTCCGATCGAGCAGGAATGTTGAGATACAGTTGTGCCACAGACCTGGATTTCAATACTCCACACTGTATCCCAATTTGAACCATCAGGGTATTGTGATAATTTAGGGTGAAATGGTCTGAATATTTAATGGATTAAAAGGTTGGTTTCAGGGTTGTGAAGTTGTTAATTAATGAATTACAACAACCCAAAATGTACCTTTCCATGCCTTTTAAAGGGAAAATGAACTTTATAAGTATATGTAGAAAAATTATGTCGTGCCCAGACCGGGAATTGAACCCAGATCCTCTGGTGAACTGCATCAGTGCTCTGCCATCTGAGCATCCTGTTCATTTATAATTGGAAATTTAACTCAAATTTCAAAAGCTTTCAAACACCATCATCTGATCATGTTTGAATGTTTCACTTTGAATCATTGTATTGAAAAAGAGATGCAAGCTGAAGCTGCAACCTTGTTGGACATCAAATTGATTTTTTTCTGACTTGACAGTTAATAATCCAATAATGACTCCATCCAAAACCATGATCCTTTCTATCCCTGTTATCCCCCACCCCAAGCCTAACTCCTTCCAAATTTCCAGTTATTCTTTCCTGAGAGTTAGCTTCTGGATCCATCTTGTCCTCCCCATGCATCCTCCCTTACCCCTCTTTCCACCGTACTTCCCTTGCTCCCTCTTCTGTCCGTCAACTCCACTGTTAGCATCCTTCCCCCACCTGTCTCTCTGTCTCTCTGTCTCTCTGTCTCTCTGTCTGTCTGTCTGTCTCTCTCTCCTTTTCTGTTGCGTCCTGATGCAGTCAGTGATCTCACTCTTCCATGAGCCTTGACTTTGTACATAAAAATAATTGGTACAAATGCTTTCAGTAGCATTGTCTTGTAAACAACTCGAGATTGAAATAAACCAATGTCACCCGTAGGGTGATCCGTATCTTGCCAAAAGGTGACCACGTGTGACTTCTTTAAGGTCACACTGAGGTGAACAGAGCTGCTATCCACCAGGAGCGACTCCTTGAGGAATATCTGCCTACGAGAGATTCCGATGAGAATCGTTCTACAGAGTAACCATGAAAAATATGCGTTTACGTCATAATGTCTCAAGCTTGACATATCTAGAAAGCACTCATCGAGGTGTTCAATTTGAGGTACTACACGATATGGTTCCTAAAACTTGAAAATTTGACCTTGGGGTCAAATATGTTTGACCTCAGGCGCTAACCATGAAGGTCAAGGTCAATCGCCACCAAAAACTAATCAGCTGAGCGCCAGACCATATACTACATTCCCATAAAGTTTGGAGACGATCCGATTAAAATTACTCAAAAAATAAGGGTTTCGTCGACTCCCCTGATTTGCACAGTGACCTTGACCTTTGACCTTGACCTTCAAAATTTTATGTGCTGAAAGGGACCTCTATAGGCCTCTGATATGCGAAGTTCCAAAAATTTCCAATGATAATTGTGCTCTGCAGAATTTTTTATATGTGATTACAGACAAACAAAAAAAACATACAAGCTGACTAACATATCTTGCAAAAACTTCGTTTTGGCAAGATAATGATGGCAAGCTTTCTACCTTTGAAACATTCCCTGTCAAAGCACTGAATATGGAGTGACTTTTGTAAAGTCTATTTCTGCCTATTGCGTGACCCCTTACCCACCAACTACTCACCGCCACATGATTTGGAAGATGTAAACAGACAACCCTTGTACGATCAGTTGCAACCGCTGAAAATGCAGCATTGATTCTCCATTTTTTTAAAAAAAAGTGATGGAGCAGCCATATATTCACTTGTTCACTTGTTCTTGCAACGCACCGATTGCTTCCTCGGTCACAAAATACAGACCATTCCATTAATTTTACACTAAAGGTTCTTTCACATTTGCATTTGTACGTAAACAAGCCCAAGCCATCATAATATGTAATTGATCCAAGTAATGTCAGTAGCACTTTTAAAAGATGTTTCCACCGATATACGAAAGTTCACTGGTAATGCTACATGAGCTGCGTGTGATTGGCTGGTTGTGTATTTGTGGTTTGGTTGATATGGTGCATGTTTTCATTTGAGGAATATTTTATTTGATTTTTTATCTTGGCAAAACGAAGTTTGTATGTTTTTTTTTTTTTTTGTTTGTCTGTAATCACGTATAAATAATTCTGCAGAGCACAACTAAATTGGAAATTTTTGTAACTTCGCATATCAGAGGCCTATAGAGGTCCCTTTCAGCGCATAAAATTTTGAAGGTCAAGGTCACTTTGTCGCAAATCGGGGGAGTCGACGAAACCCTTATTTTTGAGTAATTTTGATCGGATCGTCTTCAAACTTCATGGGAATATAGTTCATGGTCTGGCACTCAGCTGATTAATTTTTGGTGGCGATTGGCCTTGACCTTCATGGTTAGCGCCTCAGGTCAAACATATTTGACCCCAAGGTCAAATTTTCAAGTTTTAGGAACCATATCGTGTAGTACCTCAAATTGAACACCTCGATGAGTGCTTTCTAGATATATCAAGCTTGAGACATTATGACGTCATTTGGTGACGTTATGAGGCAAACGCATATTTTTTCATGGTTACTCTGTAGAACGATTCTCATCGGAATCTCTCGTAGGCAGATATTCCTCAAGGAGTCGCTCCTGGTGGATAGCAGCTCTGTTCACCTCAGTGTGACCTTAAAGAAGTCACACGTGGTCACCTTTTGGCAAGATACGGGTCTTTTTTTTTGCCCTGTTATAAGGCAGCCACCAGGGTGGTTACTGGACTGAGTTGTAACTAATGATACCACTTAAATGTTTTCATGCTCGTGATAGCATATACTTCCCATAACAAAGAATACAAGGTTGTTTATTTTCTTGTACCTTTGCAGCTGAGCGATATGGTAAAGGAAGTTGATTTGGACACGTTGCTGGGACCGGAGTGGGACCTCTACCTGATGACTGTCCTTGTTCTCTTACTGGGAACTGTTATTGCTTACAGACAGAGGCAGCAGCAACCACTTATTCAAGCACAGCCTCAACATCAGCCACAGCCTCAACATCAACCCCAGCCCCAGCCTCAACATCAACCCCAGCAGCAACCTCAAAGCCAGCCACAGCTGCAGTCGCAACCTCAACCTCAACCTGTAACCCAACAACAACAAGAACAACAACCTCAAAATCAACTGCCGCTGCAATCTCAACCCCAGCCTGAAACCCAGACTCAGTCAGGACTTCAGAGGTCAGATCAGGATGAAAGTCCCCAGTCGTGATTGCAAGCAGAGGACTGAATTCCCAATGAAGACACAATGGCAATTGATTGTCAGAATTCCGCTCGTACATTACCCTTCCTTTCATGCCCTCTCAAGCTGTATCATTCTCTCCACCACTGCCTCCCTTGTCACCTAACTTTCCTCTATCAGTTATAACCTCCCTATAATGTAAAAGGAAGTGTTTCTGCTTTAAAAGTTAAAATGTTTAGCACGGTTATGGAGTTTAACTTTATGCTGGCTTCTCAACACACACCCTTCCCCTCCCCCTCCCCCAACTCACACTCTCACCCTCCCTCACTCATTCTCCAATCTTGGCTTTGAGTCCTACACAAGAAAATGAAAGGAAATTTAAGAGGAAGTAAAGGGCCATTAACCATTCACAGACTTTAATAACGGGTTTTGGAGATTGTGTACAAACAGCTTTGGACTATCGGTGAATGGTGACTGGAAATGAAAAGACAAAGGTTGAAAGGAGCAGTGAATTCTCAATCCGAAGCACCTCGTCATGCACGTTTGAATCCGGCCACATGCTGAAGCGGGTTTGTTTGCCTGAACCCCAGGCGGTTGTTTGAGGGTGTTAAACACGTCCGTGTGACGTTTGCCAGCGTGCGACACTCATTGGTGCAAGCGTAAACATTTTTGGGGGGAAAAATCGAAATGCATTCAAAATTTGTTCATTCAAAAAATTGTAAATTCGATTGAGACACTTGTTTTGTTTGTTTTTGTGGTTCTAAACTTTTTGAGCAGGCACATATTGACTTGACTTGATTGGGGGTGGGGTGTGGGGGGGTAGGGATGTTAATCTCTTGTGAAAAAATGTGAAGTGACAGAAATCAAGCCTTTTTATAATCACCATCTACTCAGCACCAATCACTGGGTGAGATCAGTTCTCGGACGAATCCCATGTGCAGTGACTTGCACACGCTCGTAAGGTTAACCCGAGGGGTCTTTTGTGTGATGCCCAAGCAAGACGGAGACCTGGCTTTCCACAGATGATTCGCTCCAGTGTATGGCCGGCTGAAACTTTCCAAGGTTTGAACACCTATCACCGCTCGTGTAAGCCTTTCTTCACTTTTGCCCTCATTTCTCCTGTTAACTACTATATATATAGATAGATCGGAGATCCCTTTGATTGATTTGTAAAGTTGTGTTGAAACCCAGGGAGGATTCGTTGTTTTGTTTTTTGTTGTGATCAATCGGATGTGCGATTGTGATATAATATATCAAGTTTAACCCCTGAACCCCCACCACTCCCTTCCCCCAGAGGTGGAAACTTGCATATGGTTGAGTTGTCTCCTGATGTTGAATTATTTTCAGTTATTAATCTGCTTTCATGATTATCCGTCACCAAGTCCTGTAATCTATCCCAAAGTGTTACACGTTTTAATGCTGTTAGTTGATTCGACTGTTCCATGCATCCACGACACAAATACTTACAGGTGTGACTGCAAAGGGTCTGCTTCTATGGTTTTATAATGGAAAAGCTGAAAGGAAGGTTGCACTAATGTAGCTGAATAATATCTCCACTCAAATGAACACTTCTTCTTGTTGAGCAGGTAAGCAAAGCAGTCATTCCTTTAAAGTCAGAACTTTATTATGATTGTAAAAAAAATAAAAAAAAATGATTGTTTAATGATTCCGAGAGCTGCAAGCGTACACTGGAAAGATTTCGATGAAATCGCCCTTGAAGTAAAATTACCAGGTAAACAGACTTCAATTGTCAGTGTGGAGAAAAAAACAAACAATAAAATTGACTGTGCTTTGCATGTTGAGTACGAATGATCCTTTTTATTTTTACGCCTCCGCTGCCGAAGGCGCCGTAGGCATCGTTTTGTATCTCGAAATATCCTCGGAGTGGATGTAAATGCAATAAATCCTGGCGTGCAGTTCCTGAATTGTGCAGTCGATGTTTGTTTTTTTTGTTTTCTTCATCCACTATCTTTAAGGACTAAATCAGCTGTAAATTTTAGCGTCGAAGGCCATGAACTCCCATTTTGTTTGTGTGACACATTCGTGTCATTAATGCTATCTTAGAATGCATGGCCTCCACTCGTATCTACTGTAAATTTACACTTTCACTGTGCTCCACTTCACGGATAAATTACAGCTTGACGCTAACCTTTCATTGGTCTCCTCTCATCTGTGGAGCTGTCTTCCCTATTCTGTTTCATGCTATTCCCTCCAGGCCTTCGAACCTGCTACCCACTGTTGCCTCAAGGTCTCCAATTTTTGCCTCTGTGTTTATAGACCCACCGAGACCCTGTTCCCCTTTCACCTGTATCTTCCCTTCATGCGCTGTGGTGCATCCATACATTCTTGTCCAGGTATTTGATTCCTCCTTTGCTCTAATTTTATTTTTGTCCATCTGACCCTTCACCCACTGTTCTACTCTTCCAGGAGCCTAGACATGTAATAAAATGCCAACAAGAATGAGAAGGCAATGTTAGTTTTAAATACGCAAGTTCAACAACGGCCGTCTCTTATTTCGTCCAGTGTGGTTCGGCATACTGGTGGTTTGGGATGTGTGAGAACTTTATCCAGTGGCAATTTGTAAGGGTAGGACTTCAAACAAGCCTTGCATCGTATTCCCATTTGCAAACAAGTGAGTATCACCTCTTGTGTGGCCACCTTCACCTGGAACGTTCCGTTCGAGACCATTTTCTCGTGTCAGTTCCACCAAAGTTATCTTGTTCCTCTTCACTGGGTGGTTGGCCATTGCTCTTCTCAGATGCACTTTGGACAAGGTCCCGAGGCATGTCAAACGAGTACTTTTTCAAGTCTATAATTTGCATTGAGAAAATAAAATAAACCATTGACCTTGCCTGGACTTGTGCGTGTCAATCTAATAACTTTTTGAATGCTCCACGTATTTGTGAATTTTTTATTTTTTATTTTTTGGTAAAGTATGGTAATTTGTGGATATAATTCTTGTTTGAAGGTTGTGTTGGATGGTTTGCAAGAACTTCTATTAATTATTATTGACAATTTCTGAAAGATTATGGCAATCCTGCATTAACACCATAAAGAAACCCTTCATCATTTTATTCTGAAAATGGTAGCGTTTCGTGTATGGGTAGACCTGCATATTGCTATTTGGTTCCGCTGCCTGAGTCTGGATCTTTCTGGTTGGGTTGGCGAGTGGGCGGCACAGGTCTGTCCCAGCGGTGGATAAAAGACTCCGATCTCAGAGCCTACCCCCTGGAGCCAAAGCAGCTTGGCCGTGCTACAATCGCTCCGTTTGCCGCACACCCTGATTAGGTGTCGTCTTGGCGAGGGCCAAAGCAGCAACAGATGGTGTTGGAATTTATTCCGTTGGCCCTGGCCACCCCTTTCCCAGCCGCCGTCTCACCCATCCCCTCCACCTAATTTCTTCCAGAACACTCGCCGAGCTTTCCAGGCTTTCAAACTTGCTGTTCGGGCACTTAGAGCTCCTATGTACTTGGCACACGGAGAGAGTACGCACCTCGTTATCACTGGTATCTACCCTTCTCGTGTCGCAAAGTATAGGGAAGGTCTTTGATTTAGATGGGATACATGAAGCCATGAAATCCTGACTCGGGGTCTTATGGAGCAACTGTGTTCATGAGACGGCGGACCGAGGCCAAAGATTGAGACTAACCCTGAACCGATTCCAATCCTGGACTGCACAAAATACTTGCACGAAGTGACCGGGATGCAGGGTTTGAAGGAAAGATTAGGCAATTCACTCGAAATTAAAAATCCATCATGAATTATGTGTGTGATTTATTCACTTCCTCAGGAGCCCCATTTTCCTAGCATGGAATATATATATATAAACACAATTCCTCATCATGAGCTTAGCACCCGACCTACTTGCAGTAGAGTAATGGTAAAACTGGTTCGACATGTTGCACCTCAAAGCACGCCGTGTTTTATTGACCAAACACGGAATCACACTTGCTTTCAAAAGAGTAGCCGTTTGGTCAGGTAACATGGTTGTGAAATTTCTAACTCAATCCTCCCTCAGATATTTGACCGAAGATCAGCCCTTTTCCTTGGAAAAACCGATCTGCTCATGTGGCTTGGGTCACATGGTATGGACACAGCTTGCTCTACACCCTCCCCTTGTTTTCTCGTGGGCATATTCCTGTCATGTGGCACTTCTGACAAACAAGAAAAATTTGATTCCGTTATCGGCTGAGATGTATTCTCGTTATCGAGTATACTTGTGGGCATCCATTACTGCATTCGGTGTTGGAATGCATTTTCTCTAACTCTTTATACTATGTCGGACTAAAATAAAGGATGAGGTTTAAGCTTGATTTGGCCAAGCTGGGCTTTAAACATAGAAAAGCATCATCAAAGAAGAAAAGATGTGTTAGAAAGGGTTCAGGTAAAAAAAATATATAAAAAAAATTAATGAACATCATGCAATGTGTTATGTGACAGAAAAAGGATGAACGTTTGAATATGGGGTTGGTGGGCAAGATTAGAATGGGATTGCTTTTGGTATGTGGGAGATGTAAGAGATGGAATGAAGAAGGAAGATGTAAGACAAAGGTGTAGTTTAGACGAGCAGGTGTTTCGATTATTGTAATCTTTCATGATGGGGACAATGCACAATACAGGAAACCTTTGATGTACTCTGTAGATGTGTTCCTGGTAAAACCATGCATCTCAAATTTTGTGTACAGTACTATGAGACTGGTTTAACACAGCAGGGATAGGTCCTCCACCATGAAAGTCCTTATTAATCTCCGCCATCAAAGATCGGAGGTTACTGTTTTCACCCCTGTCTGTTTGTTTGTTTGTTTGTGAACAGTATTACGGAAAATCCTGGACGGATTTCGACGAAACTGGTGGGGGGATTCGGTATGGTCCAAGGATCATGCCATTAGATTTTGGACTTGGTGCAAACCAATATGGCCGCTATGGCGCCATTTTGAAAAAATATTTGAATTTTTTTTTTTTTGCATTTCTCATGTTTTAAGTGATTTCCAACCCCCCCCCCCCCCCCCCAAAAAAAAATTGTTAGAGAAAACAAAAATTTTGCAACTTTTTTTTCAACAAAATTTCGATTTTTTTTTTGCCATTTCTACATGTGCGGTCGATCTTGTTTAGTTTATTCAATCGTGGTTCAGTAGAGTCTGATCCGTTTTGACCTACAATGAATAGGATATCAGGTTCATTAAGTGACCCAGCAGTATTGGCGGCGGAGGTTTTGCACTCTTACCGAGTGCTCCCCCTCAAGTTTTACAATGTTTTTACATAATATTGTAACGGTGTGTGTCCGTGTGTCTTCCATAACTCCAAAACCATGAAATCTAACAACCCCAAACTTTGCATGCATACAAAGAGAACTCCAAGGAGGTGCATGAGTAAAAATTGGGTGTTTGGGTTAACTAAGATACCCTTTTTGAAGATAATTAACGGCCTTATTTAATTACATCCTTTATCAGGCGCATCCTCGGCCACCTCGCTCTTTGGGGTCTTAAGGGTCTCCTAGGTTACCTCGCAACGGTCTGAAGCCGCAATGTTCTTTTTGCCTGCTCAACCTTACCTTGACATGGGACAGGCCGCAATGATTTCTTAGCGATAAAGTTTTTTTTATTTTTTTCCACTTTCCTCTGTTTATAAAATGCCTGTTCACTGAGCACGATGCTGGTACATTGCAATGCTTATATGGAATAGGCAACGTCTAGAAGCGAACGTAGAATTCTTCTTACATTCGCTTCTTAAATATATCAAATTAAACATTCTTTTTAAAAAATAAATATACCTCAACATTACCTTCAACAACAACAACTACTGCTAAACAGGATCTCATCTGAAAAAAAAAAGTCCTAACATTACCTTCACAACGACAACTACACCGCCTAGAACAGGATCTCATCTAAAAAAATTATATTACCTCAACATTACCTTCACAACAACAACTACACCGCCAAGAACAGGAACAAAAATAAATACTAGATTGAACGTAGATTCTTCTTACATTCGCTTCTGACTTACCTATAACTTGTTCACAACTGTATACGCAATTTCCGGTTACTTCGCCTGGATTCGGGATCAGCGATCAAATAATGTAAATCACGATTAAAATTATTTTTTGATGATGTGGAGAATATCTTAATTAAAATCAGTGGAGGAAAAATACACCATGTCTGAATTATTTGGGTCTTTCATGTCTCCGACGATGCCTTTATCTCCGGGCATGCATCATTCCCCATGACAAAACCGGAAACAAAAAAAAACGAAAAAAGCAAAAAAAAAAAAAAAAAAAAACGGAAGCAAAAGGGTCATAGGCAACGACATGGATTCAAAATTGCCTTGGTATTGTGTTGTTGTTTCCTATTCTCTCATGTGCACGCATTAAGTAATATTCACAAGATATAAATAAAACCCAATCGTGTTTTTACACCGCACAGCGTTTAAAAACAACCGGAAGCAAAAGGGTCATAGCCAACGACACGGATTCAAAATCGTCAGGGGTATTGTGTTGTTGTTGTTTCCTATTCTCTCATGTGCACGTGTTAAATATGAAGCTCATTGCGTTCGCTATAAATGCCCGGAGACGCTAGCCTTTGTGGCTTTATTTCATTTCCGCACATGCTATAACCGAGAGAATCTCTTAAACTAAGCCGAATTACAAAATTTAAGCTCCAGAATCAAACTTGGCAGCAGTTTTTCGACTCTTAAAAAAAGTGTTAATTTGTCTAATTCGGACATAGCTATTGCTTGCCAAGCCAGCCGTCCAATATTAACCATTTAATTGGAGTGCTTGCTTGAGTGCTTAAGCCGCTTGCCGAGCTTCCTACAGTTGACGCCAGTACCGTTCGTGTCCCAGTCGGGATGTACAGTCGGCAGTTGCTACGAGGTGGAGCATGTTCTGATGACGCCTTTTTGCAACAGCACGGATTTTATTCAACAACAACCGTGCCACGTCATTCCAAGTTAATCTTTCGCTTACTCCGGACGCTTTTGCAACTCCACATCATTCTGAGCGAGTGCTTCGTGCACCGACATTCTGAGTGAGTCGTTCGTGATAAGCACAATCCCGACTGCATGAGAAGTTCCAAGGTGCATGAGAAGAGATGGAGAATATAAATAAATGAAAAAAAATTCAGTTGAGTGACCCGAGTCAATTGGGAAAATGGTAATTTTGTGTGCCGACGGACATTGAAGCCGATGCACAGGGAAAAATTACAGAACCGTCAGAAAGCATCCGTAAATGAAAAATCAAATGCAGGTGGGTGACCTGAGACTTGGTTTGTTTGCTTACACAATGTGTAAATACACCCCGCAAGTATGTCATAAACTCCCATGGGGTATATAGAGTGATAACGATGGCATCTTCGGTGAAGTGGTATTCCAGCCATAATTGGTTGAATTGAAATTCTCCAAAAAAATCTGAAACTTCATACGTCTGATCTATGACCTGCAGATGTGTGAAGAATTAAATTTATGATGTTTATAACCCATGCCAATAATCTGACATAATAGGGTGCATGGATGATACGGGTATGTGGGCCATAACAACGGTGGGCCGTAATCGTAGCATGTTCAATTAGCGATGTTATTGTTGTTCAGAATGACGATGCACTCTACAAGTGCCGTTCTCATTCTACTTAGAATCTAATCACGAATTTCAGCACAAAATTAGCGTACTGCCTGGACGGTAAGAGACATCGTTACCATTTAAGGTATTTAATTGTTTGTTCTGATTCCACTCAGCTGGTTTTGACAGCAACAGAATTATTCTCAACTCGCCGCACACAAATGAGTTGTTGGTGGCTCTCTATTCCCCGTGACGATCTTTGAATTCCTATATTTTCATTCTTTCTGGATCACGAGGGAACCGATTCCTCTTATTTACTCTGATCGATTGGAACATCTCAATGCTGAACAGAATGGCATCTTTTACATCCCAAAAGTAACTTCAAAATGAAAAATTTAATAACTGCCAAGTTGTAAATCTGAGAATCCACACACATGCACACAATTAGTGCTTCTTTCAACAAGATGGCGCCTTGCGGTCATGTGATCGTGTATCCTCCAATCATGATCGTTTTCAGTGAAACCGCCAAACTGGGATTCTACGGAACTTGGTTGAGGAATTGAAGAAAAAAAAAAAAGAGAGAGAGAGCTGCGGACCTGGTGTTGGGGAATTGAAGAAATGGTGAGTGTAGGACAGAGTTGAGAGAGGTGGCTTGAAGACGTGGGGCTGGGTTGAGGACTTGAAGTCTCATTTTGCATTATGTGGAATTTCCAAAGATCTCTGCCATTATGCTATAAAGGACATTCCTATGGCAAACTCTCAAAATATTTCCACACTATTGGAATGAATTCCTTCACAACAGCACGGTGGAACCGGGTTATCTGCTAGTTTGTATATGTATATAAAACCGGTTCGTTTTTGGACTGTATGTATGGACGGACAGACTGCCTTCACCTCATTGGTTAGACCAGTGGTTCTCAACCTTTTGTAGTCGCGACCCCCCCCCCCCCCAAAAAAAAATTTAAAAAAAGAAAGAAGAGGGCTCTTCTCTTCGCAGAAAGAGGGGGAGGGGCGTCTCCATTGTGTTGGGATCGCTCCCTAACTATTAAATTAAATCACAGCGCATCTAATTAATTTCTGTCAATTAAACAATGGAAGGTGAGCTATCTAGGGAACAAGCACTTATCGACATAACTGACTAAAGGAACCTGAA
>CM068961.1:19212592-19227559 GCA_035128595.1 Eptatretus atami | reverse complement strand
GTCAACTCTTTTTTTCTTAGGAAGAATTTCCAAAATCGGAGATGGTTACTGCCTGCGCGTGGGCTTTCTGCATATACGTGGCAAGTTTCACGAAGATCCGATGAAAACTCTGGGTTGTGAAACAAAAAATGTCAAAAATAGGAATGACGTCATAAAATTGATATGACATCATAGTGATGCATCATATGTGCGGTTATTCATCTCTGCTAATGCCCCGTTCGATTCCCGCAAACAGAATTCCAAAAGCTTGCCTAGTTTCGGAGATATTTTTTTGGCGATTTCCATTAGTGGAGATATTTTGACGTCATAATTTTTTTCTCGGAGGAATTTTCAAAATCGGAAGATGGTTACTGTCTGCGCAGGGAATTTTTACATATATATATGCCAAGTTTCAGGAAGTTTCGATGAAAACTGTAGGCTGTGAAACAAACAAGTCCCAAGAAGAAGATGAAGAACAACAACGTGAGTAAGACTGAGAGATCCTCCACGAGGATCTAAAATTTTTTAAATGTGCCTGCAATTGCATTTTTGGGTTTTTGACCTTTTGACCCCACCCTAGGTTCACCGATCTTTCATGTCCACCAACCACCACTGCTGGCAGTTGGTCCTCCAGCATGAAGTCAAACCGATGGATGGTGCACACATTGAACCACCCTGCATGTCAAACACCAGGGTGAGAGTTTCTAGTTGGGTCGAGATTCCCAGGCTAGACAGCTCAAAGGTGAGTGTGCACACTTGTAAGAGTCCAAGCTATCCTACCAACACTGTGCACCGCTTCTGATTTCAACTATTTTCCATGTCCTCGAGTTGTATCAACAAAGATATAACAAAAACAACCTTTTTTTTTTGTGCATCACACTTTTTAAAGAACGTTTTACATTTTCATACAATCGTGACTCCGTTGATACGTGCGTACACAGCAAGCATTTTCATCAATATGGTAACCAGTCATATTAATAATAATAATAATAAATACTATACAAGTTTGGAAAAGCCTTATGCTATAAATTATGATTTTTCATAAAAAAACTTATGTACAAACAATACTTTGAGTAAATTGATTTGGAGATGCAGCTTTACAGTCTCTGTCCTTAAAAAATAACTTTCTCCTTTTAACTTGTATCTCTGCTTCACTTTTCCATCCCATTCTGCCTCCTCGCTCTCTCCGAATCCGACCTGACTCATCATTTTTGTCTTGAAAGTGAAACAATGATTGTTTGTTTCAATAACGCAGAATTACTAGAACTGATCCTTTTATTAACTTTATATTCCTTTGACTCTAAAGGTGACAAGTGTAATATTCAGCTCGCAAATACAACCGGTTCGTTACTTGCAAAATCAAAGTTGTTTCAAGTACTGTATATTGGTTGTCGATTTTGTTGTTCTGTCTGTCTGTCAATCGCCTACAGGTCACAATTCTAAACCAATCATCATGAAACTTTACCAAGTTGTAGGGTAGTCTCAACTGAGAAGCCGATTGATTTTGAAGTCAGATTTCTAAAATCGCCATTTTTCATCCCGATTGAATTAAAAAATTGGAGCGGGATTTGCATATTTATCACTGAATTGGGAAAGTAAATAAATATTTTTGAGGTCAAAGGTCAACTCAAGGTCAAACTTCTAAAATCGATTTATATCTGAAAATCATCATTTTCATCCGATTTACTTGAAAATTAAACAGCAATTTCATAGTACATTACAGAATTGGAAACCAACTTTTTTTTGAGATAAAAAGGTCAAAGGTCAACTCAAGGTCAAACTTCTAAATCATCAATTTTCAACTGGAAAATCATCAATTTTACATCCTATTGAAAGTTGAACAAAGTCCATCACTGAATTGGGAAAGCAAATATTTTTGAGGTCAAAAGGTCAAACTTATAAAATCATCAAATTTCATCTGAAAAATCGTCAATTTTCATTATAACTAACTTGGAAATTAAGCAGCAATTGCATAGTGCATCACTGAATGGGAAACCAACTATTTTTGAGGTCAAAGGTCAACTGAAGGTCAAACTTTCTAAAATCATCAATTTCCATCTGAAAAATAATCAATTTTATCTGATTGACCTGAGCTTTGATTAATATTGTCAATTTTAACTTAATGAAATGTGGACAATTTGATTTATTCATGGCAACCTTTGGAGAGGGGGGGGGGTGTGGATTTTTTACCACCCCCCCCCCCCTCTGCACAACGTCTTTTTCTTGTTTATTTTATTTATTTTTGTCAGCCCTGCAATCGTGTCAGTGATTGCTCTGTAACGTTTCCTGTGGCCTCAACAAAATACTGATGCTTACAGTAATTAGTCATTCTGAATTGCTTATTCATTCATCGGTGAAGTTTTCTTGGTAGTTTTAGAAACTAAGTTAGCACTCCCAGTTTGAGTTGGTAAAATCCAATGTCCTATTTGTTTGTGTCTAGTCTATTAATGTCCTTGTAATTCATGTAAAAGTACACTAATCTGTACTAATGTCTTGGTCCTGCATGTAATTTATGTACGAGCTCCTTCATGAGCCTTACATTGAGTAAAAAGAAAAATAAATCTTTGTAATTGCATCAAGGGAAAAAAATTTTTATTGACATTCTCACCCATAACCCATTGATGATGACTTTTAAATGGGTAATCAGGAAATTGGACTCCAATGTAGACGAGCATCCAAATATGATTGCGTATAAACTTCGTGAGACCTTCAGGCAAATATAAGATGTGATTAATGAACTGAATGAAAAACCTAAATTCAGTGGAGTTGAGGACATAGCCCTCATGTCACATGACACCACAAAATTTGAGGAAAGGGGGGGGGGGGGAGAGAAAAAAAAATCGGGATACGTTTCTGCATATGGAAGTGCAAGGCATAAAAAAGAAGGGTATTAAAAAGGATTCGTGCTTTTGAAATGTCACCAGTATTGCACTTTTACAACCTTTTTCCGTGTCCAATGTCTCCAAACTCTTCAAAATTTCCCTCTAACTTCTTTTACTTACATTCCATTTCTTTAAACTGTCTCTCTGTCTGCCCAAAGTTCAATTCCTTCCCATATATCTTTGCTTTCTCAATTTTGAATATGCACTGCTTATAATGCCTTTCCATTTTCTTAATTACCTCTGCCACCAAAGTGGATGGAGGTTATTGTTTTCATCCCTGTTTGTCTGTGAGCATCATATCTCAAAAAGTTGTGGACCAATTTGGAAGAAACTTGGTGGACAGGTTGGGTGTGTGATAAGGACGACTTGATTTGATTTTGGTGTAGATTCAGATCCTAGGATTTTTCAAGTGATTCATCACAGTTAAGAGATTGGGCCAAAAACAAGATATAGCATGATATTTCAAAATGTTGTGGATGGATAAGGCAAAACTAGGTAAATGATTTGTTAGGCGACAAACAACAAGCCAATTAGATTTTGGTTAAAGTCTAGATCCAGATCTGGCCTATCAATGTGATACAAAACGTAAACTGTTCAGCCTGGCGCAGGTATGCACTCTACCACATGCCGTTCTATTTCCTTTTGCATTAATCTCTTAACAGCATCATCAGCTGCTTCTATCCAAGCCTGTCCTTTACAAGTTCCTACAACATTCCACCCTCAAACCAATGAGCAAATCTCCTCCCATCTCCAACATCAACCTTGCACATTATGGTCACCCACATATTGTGTGTACAGTGAAGAAGGAGGGGTTAAATTGGGGGAAAAGGTGAGGGTAGGGTCATCAACAAAAGTGTAGAAAAGGATGAGAGAAAAGATATGGAGGATGGAGAGACAAGGGAAGAGGAGTGTAGTGGATGTGTAAGGATTGTAGATGGGGACTCCGTGGGGGGAGGGAGGTTTTCTCTTTGCTTCATCTGAACTCGTTTATTCCTCCATTACCACTCCAATATTTTGCAGCCAACATAACCCAGCATCATCCTCATTGTCCCCACTTCAAATGTTACCTTTTCATACTCCCTGGTCTCCAATGCTCAAGCATCTGAATCAAAAATCCTTTGCCTGCTGCAGAAGGTCAAGGAAGCGCAAAGAATCTGGGTTAGTCGGACACTGACGTCTGTTGTCTGGAGGACGAGCAGTATGGAAACGGCTCCAGTCTCCACTACATGCTAACCACGGTGCAATGTCGATTCTTTGGTGTAGTTCAGGTGAAAACTCAGGTGATACAAGGCTGGGAATCCCAGCACCAGGACCCCGGGTGATGAGGTGCATGTCTTCGTCATAACAGCATTTCTGTGCTGCAAGCGTCTTGGCATGTGGTGGAATGAGGGAGCGGATGCAGTAGCGTGCCGTAGGATGATACACGTCCAAACGCTCTTTGTGGCTGCTTGCATCTTTCCAGGGGAATAACCGCACAGGCTCATCAGTACCAGGGGTGTTTATAACTTCTTTGAGACGAAATCCATCCGAACTGCAACATTGTCCCAGCGCAAGTCAGAACCTCCTTCCTGACTCAAATGTCTACGATTGCCTCCATCCCAGGCGCTATTCCCATTTCTGTTCCAAAGACCATCTCTGCGTTCACCATCTTCTCTTCCCAACTGCTGTGATCTAATAGGGTGACCTATTGTATCAGGAGCTGTGTACTCCCGTAAGCAACAGCGGGCGGTAGCAGCAAGGACAGCTGGGAAGTTCCGATGAGCACTGCTGATGTAGCTTCGCAGAAATGTGCTGTTGCAGGAAAGCCAGCGCTCACAGCTGTCAGGAGCTGGACACAGCAAGAGAAAATATTACAACCTGCTGTTCAATGGGCCTCGATTATTTTTATTTTTTATTTTTAAAAATTGATATAAGAAAGCTACGATTCTGAATGTTGAATTGATCCATTTGTTTTGTTTTTCATCACCACCAGAGAATATATTAAACATCAAAAACTTGAATGACATGATTATCAGTCATGAGAGGTAATAATGCAAACACTTGAACCTCAGTCCTCCACCTTTGTTAACATGCCTTTGTTACCTCGATGTCCATTTTTTCTTTGATCGATTAGACATTAAATAACTGATATTTTCATGTCGATGTAGATTATCACTTGTTCTAAACTAGAGAGTTATTGGAACAACTTACCCCACCACAATCTTTTAAACTCTCGCTTTTGTTTCCAAGCACAATCTATATTTCCTGCGATCCGCGATGTCTGGAATCTCGATATTCCCAAACGCTGAGTGTGAGCGGCAAATTTGGTTGTTCGAGACGGTGTAAAAATTTGCCGAAGTCTACAAATACAATACTAACCTTGAGAACGAAATTGCAGGTTTTTCGAAATGCTCACAAGGCAACTTGTGTTCTACAGTATTCAAGTATATAATTAAATTTAAATATAATAAAAGTTTTTTCAAGGCTGTAAAAAAAAAGCACCCTTTTTTGGAGGGTGCGGGCGATACGAAAAGTCAACCGAAAAACAGCTGGACACTTCCGGGGTAAACGGCCTAGGGTTCACAAAACGTTCCCAGGGTCGTGGATGGCCTCTCCCCAGGACCAGGTAGGCTATTTGTGTTCTACAATATTCAAGTATATATTAATTGAAATAAATAAAAGCTGTTGAAAAAAACCCGAAAAAAAATTTGGGGGAGGTTTTCCGCCATCGTTTACTCCTGACCCAAATGTTTTATTTAATTTTAAATAACAATACTAACCTGCCTGTTGCAGTGCTGTATACAAAAAAAGGTTTAAAGATTTTTATGGCAAAAAAAACAATTACACAAAAAAATTCAAGGCACTTCTCTGTACAGTATACTGTTCAATGTTTTGGTTTGTTGAATATTGCTGCTGACGTCTTTGGTGTTGCACAGATAATATATGTCTGCGTTCTGCTGGTGACATTCATTTGGTTCCACGGAAAGCAACAACATATCGTTGGCCATGTGTGAAAATTGGATCACGTAGGTATACTCCAACTCTTTTGAAAAGTTTGATCTTGAGCCTTATTTATCGTTGATGCCAAATGTTAGCTGTACTGGGAGCTGTACCATTTGGAATATTTTCTTGCCATGCTCGTCAATGCTGCCGTGCTGTACTCATTTTTCGTGCAGCTTATAGATTACATCATTTTTACTCACGTTTTAAAAGGTAGTTTTAAAAGCCATAACTTTTATTCTGGAGCGTTTTTCAGAGCTTACCAGACTGATATAAAGACACCAGACTACATCGCTCAAGATATGGCAAAATCATTGAAAGAACTGCATTAATTTGCGTCGCGCATAAAACAGAAATGTACAGCACTGTAGAGTGACTAAGAGGCAGCGTCAAAGTGTTATCTAAGATGTGAAATTAGACGTTATTCGTCAAATGGATGCTGTGGAACGTGCAGTTGATGTCGCCGGGTTATTAGGTTTGCCTCCGACTGCGGTGCGTACCATCTATAAAAATGCCAATGTTCAGAAGAAGAGGTACCGCCAAGTTCAACCGCTTCCAGAATGGCTTTATTTTTGTTGAAGTGTCAGGTAATTGTTTTTTGGTTTTTTAATATGAATGTGTATTTGAATATATCTGACATTAACCCCCCAAAAAATCATAATATCATTGGTAAAATGTGAAATATAATAATGTGAAGGCCTACCGTAGCACCAACATGGCAGCCGTATGATTTCCTAATTACAATTGAGAGTGGAGTAAGGCCACTGTCCAGCCAAAGGGGGTTTGACTGGAAGGCTTCAGATGCATGCAGACGGCTTCATTACGTTTTTAATATATAGGATAACATGTGACTAAAACAGGTGAATGATCAAGCCTTATCTAAAAAGCAGGAGCTCACCCGTATATGTGATGTTGTCTTTGTTGAAACGCTCTTTTGAATCGAGTCTTCTGATGTAATTCCTGTAACAACATTATCTTTCAACAAATCTGCAGCAAAATGAGGCAAATTATGTACGGAATTTTTTATTATTATTTTGTGCACAAGTGCTGCTATCATCACTGTCCATCCGAAAGCAATGCTTTGTTATGCATAATGGCAGGGAAAGAGAGAGCGTCACATCTCGGATCAGCTGATCACTAAAAGCTGAAGTCGATGTATACAGATTACAGTACATCTGAGAATGAACAATAGATACCAAAGTACCAATGGTGGTGTTGGCACACCACACACACACACACACACACACCATCATCAATTGTGTTTGTGCCATTGCTGAGATGCACATTAAACTGAGCGTCCCTTCTACCGGCATTAGTTGGTTGGTGGACGTTAAAGATACCACGGTGTCCTTCATGAAGCGGAGGCAAGTTATGCCGGCACCATGAACAAATTACAAATTATTGCTCACCTACATGAGGCACTACATTAATGACAGTCGTGTCCCCTCAGCCAATGATTTTACTCGCAACCACTTGCTGCATAGGAATAAATAATATAGTAATGGCAGAAATCTATACACTGTGTGCCATTTTGCTCCCTAGCCTTCATAAATTAGCTCTAACAGGTCTTGTATGAGCCAAGACATCTCTATTTAAACAACAACAAGAAAGAGCAATCAGAGATTGTAGACCATTGCCAGGACTTGTTTTGTGTGGCAAAAAATGGAAGGCTGTACTAAAGCCCCTGTCACACCTTGACTTTTAGCCAGCGTATGCCGACGTATGAAAAATTTGGCGAATACGCTGGCACACGTCGAATACGTTATGGGTAAGTTTGGTATACGTTAAGAGCACGCGTGAAGCACGCTGGCATACGTCGCAGTACGCAAGTTCGTCGACAAATTTTAAGCATGCTCAAAAATTTTTGACGTATGCCAGCGTATGACTTACACGTTCCGCATACGCTGGCCATAAGTTGTAGGCACGTTACGCGATCGTCGACACACGTTACTTGTAAGTTACTCATCAGTCGAAATACGTCGAGGTAATGTCTAGCGTACCCCAAACTTATTTCTAACCTATGAGTAACGTGCTTTGAACCTATGTGTAACGTATCGCCAACGCATATTGACGTATTAGACGTATTTGACGTCTTCCGGCGACCACAGAACTTACTGAACGTGTTTCTAACTTACAGCTATCGTATAATGGCGTATTGGCAGCTTTAGGGGAATTGGTACATAAAAATGGGGTTCACAGGAGGAACCCGTCAGTGTTCCAGACTCCATGGTGAGCAGATGTCCATGTCATCCGAGAGATGGAGGATCCGGCAAGGCGAGACGAGAATATCTACTAGCTGTCCTCCAACATCAACATGCCTCATCGATTTGACACTGTATCAGTTGTGTGCCAATAGAGCCAGGAGAAGAAGAGGTGAACGGAGGAGAAGAACTGGGTGACACCATGGATCGGGAGGCGACGTCAGTTTGGCATGTATGACCAGCTCATGATGGAACTCTGTAACGAGGAGTTCTTCGAAGTTTTCTTCGGCATGAGGTGATGTTGACACTTCGATGTCTAGTGCGGTTATGATTTAAATCGTCGAGCGGCAGCATCGAGCGGCAGCGATTTAAATCGTCGAGCGGCAGCCTATTAATAGGCTACGCCACGTGATCGTCGGCGATACGCTGCGGCTATGTATAATTAGACCAGGGGTCGGGAACGTTTTTGACTCAGAGAGCCATGAAAGCAAAATATTTGGAAATCTATTTCAGTGAGAGCCATATAATATATTTAAGACTGAATTCAACTAAATGTGAGTATAATAAGCCTCTGAATTTATTCTTTTAAATAATGTTGTTATAATACTCACCATTAATGGGACTTCTGGTGCTGCATGGATTTGCTGATGGCTTTGTAGTCTGGTTGGTACTTGGTGAGGTTAAGCTTCATGCAAGCGTTGAGGCTTTCATTCGTTAGACGTGATCGTAGGTTGGACTTGTTGTTTTTAAGATGTGAGAATGACTGCTCACATGCATACGTAGATCCAAACAAGGTCAATACAGCAATACTCACACGCTGCAGTGTGTGGTATGTGACAGGAAGCGCGTTCCAAGTTTTGATAATCAGCTGGTCTTCGGGTTGAAGTTTTTTCATTTCTGTGCACATGTGCTTGCTCGCCAACTCCGCTTTCTGTCGTGCGATTCTTTCCAAATCTTCATTCAGTGATTTTGAACTTATTCACCCACATGTCTGAGGCCTTCAGGTCAGCCACTTCTGCTTCAAAATCTCTGACGGAGACACCAGGAATGTAACTCAGGTCGGCTGTGTTCAGTGAACACTCGTTTGGATGGGTGATGACTTAAAAAGACGAGTGTGCTCACGAAATTCTCCAAAGCGTGCTTTGAATGACTGTAGGAGACTGGATGTGAAGCCAGCTAACTGGTGGAGATCAAAGTTTTGAGTGGGCTCACTTGCTGTGCATGCATCTTTAAATTGTCTCAGTTTTTCAAAATGTAGTAAACGACCTGTTTCAAGATCCATGATAAAGAGCTCCAGCTTGTTTTCAAAAGCAAACATGACTTGTTGAAGGGATAACACTGTATTTCCAATGCCTTGCATTTTCACGTTGAGCTGGTTCAGATGTTCAGTCATATCCAGAGATAGTAAAACTTGAGGAGCCACTCAGTTTCGGCTAGCTCAGGATGCTCAATCCCTGTTCATTTCAAGGAAAGTCCGGATTTCGTTCAGGCAAGCGCAAAACGGCTAAGCACCTCCCTCTTGACAACCAACGCACATTGCTGTGGAAAAGCAGACCGTGATAGTTATTTCCAACTTCATCCAGCAGTGTTTTAAACTGGCGAACATTTAAGGCTCGGGCAACAATAAAGTTGATCACACGAATGACCAGCGACATCACTTCGCCAAGCTGCCCATCACACATCTGAGCACAAAGTGCCTCCTGGTGTAGAATGCAATGGAAACTTAGGATGGGTCTATTTTCATGTTCACGGAGAAGCGCCACAATCCTTTGTTTTTCCCCACCATACACGGAGCACCGTCGGTACACACGAGATAAGTTTATCCATAGCTAGATTTTTTTCTTGAGCGAACTCCATGAAAGACTTGAATAAATACTCACCTCTTGTGGACCCTTTTATTGGCAGAACAGCAAGACTTTCTTCACGCAGTGTATCACCAGCAGCATATCTTGCAATCACACTGAACTGCGACAAATGGCTTACGTCTGTTGACTCATCCAAAGCCAGGGAAAAGAAAGGCGCTGTATTTATGTCCTTCACTTGCGTTTCCTCCACTTGGTGTGCCATCATGATGGTACGACATGAACAGTTCTTGCCGACAGAGGCATGTCTTGTATCCGTTTGATTATCTTGTCTTTGTTCGGAAGATCATCAAAAAGTTCATTCGCTACATCCAGCATGAACGTTTTAGCATACTCGCCATCTGTGAATGGTTTCCGTTCCTCACTATTGCTAAAGATCTAGCAAAGCTAGCGGGAATTATAGTCACCTTGCCGGGTCCATACCGGAGTTGCTGCTGGCTGGCTTGCACCCTGCTCAGTAGCTCTTGGCACGCTTTCTTTCTGCTGTCTCCCGCAGGGTATTTTGATGCAAAGGTAGCATGGCGTGTGTCGAAGTGCCGCTTTATATTCGACCGTTTCATCGATGCAATTTTGTCATTGCAAATTAGCACACCGCAGAACCTGCTCTCTCCACAAAGGTCGAATTCTTCGGCCCACATTCGTCCTGAAATGTATGATACTCCTCATCTTTTTTTCTTTTCGCCATCTTCTTCGTCGAAGGGTTAGATTTGAGCAAATGAGAGAGAGGGAGATGTTGACCCAACTGAGACTTGGCAAATAGTGAGTCTGGCTGGCCTGCGCACGGGCTGATATACTCAAGAGGTGCGGCGCGGCCGGCCGACTCTGGGATGCTGTCGCCTCAGCGGTGGCGCGTGATTGGTGAGATGAATTCCGCTACGCGTCTCGGCGGCGGCACGTCATTGGAGGAACCGAAATCACTAGTCGCCTCGGCCGCATGACTGGACGAAACAAAACCGCTTCAGCCAATTCAGAGGCGTTTTTTCTTCTCTCCTTCTGCCAAGTTCAGCCCTGCACGTGAATGAAGCACGACATCATTCAAAATATAGGTAAAGCTTCCGCGAGAAATATTGGGCTTTCAAAGTTTCAAACTCCAATTTTATCTGCTGAGCCAGATGCAATCATCAAAAGAGCCACACCTGGCTCGCGAGCCACACGTTCCCGACCCCTGAGTTAGACTATCGTTGGGCATAAGTTGTGAACGCCGACAACACGCTAAACATTCTGGTATAAGTTATGTATAAGTTATCGAAACGTTCTGTGTACGTTACTAATACATTATGCATACGTCCAACTCGTTAATATACGCCCAAAACTGAAAAAAACATCAATAGTTCAGCGTACGCCAGCGTTTTAGAACAATTTTCATACGTTGCCATACGCTGGCTAAATCGTCAAGGTGTGACAGGGGCTTAAAATGAGAGGTCGTTGATTGCAAATGAAAGGTCTCCATGGTCTAGTTGCAAATGTGTACATGCAAAGGTTTGAAAAGTTGTAAACGTCAAATGGTCTGAAAGTCTGAAAAGGTCAAAAGGGTGTAATTTAAGGTCTCAACCCTCTTAAAATATTTAAAAATGTCTAAAGGTCAAAGGGATCTATGGGGTATTGAAATGTCTGAAAGGTGTGAAGGTCTAAAGGGTAGAAAGGAGTCTAAGAGTCTTAGGCATTCACAGTGTCTTTGAGGTCTAAAGGGTGTAATGGGGTCTATAGGGTCTTGGGAGTAGAAGGGAGTCTATAGGGTCGATAGGGTCTCAATTCTCTTTGGGCTTAAAGATCTTATGGGGTTTTTATTATCACAAGGGGTCTAAAGGTACAGTAAATAGGGACCTACTATAATTGATACACATTGTTTGTCTGTTTGTTCACACAGAACGTGACTAACAAATGGACCCAAATGCATCACCCTCTCCTCTGGCGAGGGTAATAAGCATATACTCGGAGAGGCCATAAAACAGAAGATGTTTCTAATAATAGTACATGAGCCAGACAAGATGTGAGTATCAGATTGGGGGACTAATTCACACTCTGAGTTTTAGTTAAACCCGTGTGCGATGTGCATGAAAATGAATAATGGACATTTCGAATGAGTGGCTTCATGCCATTTTGGACGCCATCTTTAAAAATGGCTGCCATTTTCAATCATAATTCATGCAAATCAAAACTATGGCTCTGCGGTACGTTCTAGGTTAGTAGGTAAAGTTGTTCAGCATCAAGTTCTGAGTATGCCAGCACTCATTTGAACCATTTTGATACATACGGTAGTTGTTTAAAACGTATGAAGAAATGTCTTGAAAAATGCCTAAATTTTTCGATATGTTTGGTTATTATGCTTATAATTGCTCTGTAATCGTGTTAAGTCATATAAATGAACGATTTCATAATTTTTTATGAAAATCTACATATAATATACCTATGTGTGCTTCCATCATTCATTTGTACTGCAGCTGTAGGTAGTTTGAATTTCAAAACAAAACCTGGTCTAACCTGATCTGGACCTGTGAAACTGTAAAAATGCCCTCCAGTATGTTGTGCTTTGCTCTCAACTCAAACCAGCTTGTGCAATTTCTTTGAAATGGTAGGGAAATAGGCAAAGTTATATGTTCTACTCAATGGCTTTGTCTCGTCCTCTTCAAACCTAACCTCCATGCTGAATGAAATCTGAACAAAGGTGTAGCCTCCCGGTATCGATGTAACACACACTGATAAAAATTGATAATTTGTTTCCATGTTTTGATGTTGATCATCTTCATTATCACAATCGCTGTCAAAATTATCTGAGTCCTGTTCAATATCATCACTGTCATCATCAATATCTTCTTGTGCCGTGTTGGAGAAACTCTGCAGTTTACATGCAGCAGTGCACTTTAGACCGTTAATCATGCAAGAACAGTCCCACTGGCGGCAACTCCGCGCACACTTGCATGAGATGAGACTTGGCATGACATCTGGAGCTGGCAAGGCAGTCATTCACTGAATTGTTAGTTCTGCTTCACCGTTTAATTCTCAGCCGTGGTCTTCTGATGGCTTGAGGATGTCTGGAAAGCAATCTCAGCTGTGCCTCCAGATAGCAGCTTGGTAATTTGCACGAAGTGTGTGCTGCGGCAATGTGTCCATACATGATGGGAGCTGTCCAGATTCGACATCGCCTTTTCTTGCAGAGAACATGTTATAGCACAGATCGTTTACACTGCATATCTTAGTGTTTTTAGAGTAAAGCCGATATGTGAACTCTTGGATTTTGTTGAAAACGTCTTGCGGCAGATTCCACGATGTTCCAAGAGAGAGAAAAGCAATTTTTTATTCTCCTGCACAGTTTTTTAGACCTTTAGTTTTTCCTTGGCTCGCAAGAGCACTGATAGTGTCACAACTAGTCCATGCATGAAGCCCTGGCGGTGCAGAGCACACTTCATGCCCCAATTCTGCAGCCATTCTTGTGATGTCAATCATCCCAACACGAGCCTTTAAAGTCCCACGACGGATAAAAACTTACTCTTGATGGCACTGCCTAAACTGAGACAGATGATGAAAACAAGTGTCATCTGCCACCAAAACAATGGCCTTGTAATTATCTGCAGCACCATGTTGTGCGTGTAGAAACAGACGAATGTCAGCTTCCTCGTCACTGGACCTGAAAGCCCCTGGACCTCCTCACAGTTCTCACTGGTGAGCTTGAATATTTTTTCCTCACATGTGACGACCATTGTTTGGTCACCGAGCTTCTCCCTTTTGGGTTTCTTTTTGCCACGGTTCTGCCAGAAACTTTGTGAGATTTTTTTTTGTTTCATTACATGTCAGCAAGCGCCTCCAATTTTTATCTTGTGACCAGGTCTTATTCTGTTGAATGTGACACCTTCCTGTGATCCTCGGTTCACACGTTCAGCAGATTTGATGGACCGATTCCTGTAGACATCGAAAATAGCATCAACACGATCACTTCCCTGAGCAGCACGCAGGGATGACTCAAAGATATGATCAGAGAGCTCTTCAAAAGCGCTATGTTTTTTTTTCCATGCAGCTTCTGTATGAGAGCCATAGCATCAATCGGTGTTGCACGTGGTTCAGGAACATCTTATGCAGGGTCCACCATGCTTTCTAGATTATCGGCAAGCGCAGCTTTGTTGGTTTTCTTAAGAGTTCCATCAACATTTGCCAGCAACCATGGTAACGGCCCAAGAGGGTGACAAAACACATCATGCATGTCAAGCTTTCGGTTCTGTGCAATGAGTAGCATGGTGACAAACAACCTCCTGTCAGGCTTCAGAACTCTTTCCTTGTTTTTGCCCTTCACAGATTTCTTCTTGGCTTCAAACGCTTTCAAGTTCAGCTGTTTGATTTCATCATCAAAACCTTCACCTTTTTGAAAGCGCTGCTCCTGAAATATCTGGTAAGCGTCCTTCCCTTTCTGCAGTGCATGTAGTAGGTCATACCTGGTGTTGGCTTAATGGTTAGGGTGGTGGGCTTGGGATCCTAGGATCCTGAGTTCATAATCCTACTCATCTGTTGAATTAATACCAGGGGGGTTGACTCTGCCTGTCACCCTTCTCAGGTTAGCAAAATGAGTGCCAGCTTGCTGGTATCTTGTGTGTCGGAGTGGCGACCCGTCCAGGATTGTGCCCAATAGCCAAGGAGATTGCTTGGGCAGCACCAACGCTCTGCACAGAGTATGGTCCTAATGGATGGATGGATGGATGAATGGATGTAGGAGGTCACTGAAACCCAGCAGCTCCTGCATGCCAAAACCAGGCATTTATTCCCATTTAAATGCATATGCCTTTCCCACTACTTTGTAGGTGGCTTGTTTTATTGAACTCACCGATCCTTTATCCTTTCGTATTCATTTTAAACCAAAATGTGGCTACAAATCAGGACATTCTCTATGAACTTAAACAGAGACTGCCATGTTCCAAAATTAAAAAGCACAATATTTTTGGCTCATTTTGAGAAAGTGATAGGGTTTACTAATTGCAGATGCAAGGACCATCCATCCATCCATTGGGACCATACTCTGTGCAGAGCGTTGGTGTTGCCGAAGAAGTCTCCTTGGCTATTGGGTACAATCCTGGACGG
>CM068961.1:19178593-19204014 GCA_035128595.1 Eptatretus atami | reverse complement strand
AAATTCTGCACAACATGATGAATTAACCCCTTGAGTGCGGGAACATAAGAGAAAATGGCCATTTTCAATAATTCTTTGTTTACTTCAATAAGCATAAAATACATGTAGAATGGTTGAATATTTCAGGGTATTTCTATGTATTGGACACGTTTTAGATATTTAGGGGTTTTAGGCTCCTAAGGGGATTAAGGACCACAAAATACCCCAATATTTGGCAGTTTTTGTGCAATTTTAGCAAAAACTGTACGTTTCTCTATTTAAATGCCCAATATATGTTTTAAAAGTGCCAAATTGATTATTTTCATCAGGCAGCATGTCTCATTAAAGAATATGTCAGTTAAACTATGATAGAATGTTCACAACCAGGTAAATTAACCCTTTCTCTGACATGTGTGCGGTTCGAGTGAAAATTCTTATTTTTCTGAAATCGGCATCTTTTCCTCAAAAATGAACTGTTATCAGGGAAAACTATGGAAAATATCAGGGTTACTATTAGAAATTGATAGTATGAGTATTTCATGGACTTTTATGCTGCCAAGGGGTAAAAGACCCCCGGAATACCTCCAAATCGACATTTTTTAAACTAATTTTATGCCACAATTGCCTCTTTTTTTTTTGCATGATATTGTCATTACATGTTATAACAGTCCCAAGTCTGATTTGATGAACCAGTCAGATTGTCTCATGAATGAAATTGCAGTTGAACCCGGATAAATAGATTCACACCTTTGAGAAAATCTATCAATATGTTGATATTGTTGCACAGTGAAACCCACTGAATGAATCTTTCAATACTGATCACATCTGAAATCAGCTGCCATGCATCTAAATATCGAAAACAGTGTCCATCTCTGTTGCATTTTCATTTTCCTGTTGTACGACATTGCTGTGATTGTTGCAGTCAGTGCAGCTACATATGTCAATACACTAGTCCTGCAAGGACACAAGGGCACATCCTACCGTTTTCACAGTTTTTGTCAGTGCAGTAGGTTTGTTAAGTTTCGAACCTCAGCTGGAGCGGATCTTCAGTATACATAGTCTGGGTAATTCCACCACCTTCACAAGCGGACCAGCCATGACCAACTGTGATATCAACGGTGGGTAGCAACATGGCTGTCGCACCAAATCTTGGTTATACTTGGCCCGTAGGATGTGCTGATTGAATACATCCTCGGTTGGGGGAAGCATAGCTGCTGGCTTGTCTGTGGTCGTGGCCAAATGGGAACGTAGATCATTCAATGAATGCAAGTCTTTGCTTTTTTGCCATACATCAGAAGCACAAATCTCCGTAACAATGAAACAAGTGTCTATATCAGCCTCATGAAATCCTTCATATCTGACAATGCTTGTGCATTATTGATCAATGTGTAGAATAAGCTGTTCGCTTCCCAATTCTGTTGAAAGTACATGTGGTGTCACACCCAGAGATAGCGTGTATGGCAGGGAGACACTCACAAACAGTCGGTCATAACTGAGTAACCATCTCATGGACTGGAATGTATCTCTCCTTTCCAGAATGCCCAGCGTACATGTATACCTTCTCAGTCAGCTGTTTTCGACTAGAATAGTAGATCAACAGTACCAGGACATCCGTGTCATCACAGCGAACAATGACCTTGAATGGTCATGTGAGAGACTGACGGCATGGAGGATTATCCTAGTATCCGCTTCCTCCTGTGTACTCTGAAGAGAGTCAATGGATGAGACTCCGAGTGGTTTACTTCTTTCACCGCTTGCCATCACGAAACCACCGGCCAGAATAATTGATTTCTTTTGGTAATTGTTCGGAATTGTCCAATATATATTGAGATGGTTTCCTCGGTTGGACTTGTTACTCCACTTTTCAGAAACTGGTGGTAGTTTGAACCTGTCTGCCTCCTTGAATCTGGTATGTTAGTACCATGTTGTGGGAACCCCCCGCTGCTTTCGGATTATTTGATTGATGTCTCGACGTCATAGCGATCAAAGATTACTGTCATGCTACCGATATCCAATGAGGATTCCTGAAAACTCGTAATAGTCGTTTCTGAACTATTGTAGCTAAATCTTGGAATGTTGTGAAGTGATTTTCATCCAACTCTGAATCATAGCCATCCCATCAATTATATTATGTATGCGGGATGTGGGTTCAGGTACTGCCGAGATTGTGTGCAGCTCTGATAGAATGTACACACAATTTGCCTCAAGCTTCTTGGTAAGGTCAGCTTTTGCAGTTTTCCTCATCGACCATCTTCATGGAAGAGTGCTGGTGGCACGGCAGCCAGTTCGTAACAAAGTACCTTCCTCAAATCGACATTACGACTGTGAGACAGCCAATAACCGCCTGAACAACACCTCAGTATCAATGATCAGCTTCCGGTCCTTGCCATTGGTGAGTGCCTTCTTCATATCTGAAAATGTCAACACAGTTTCTTTCTTCAAGGGGTCCCAGAAACTCTGAAAATGTTCGGTCCCAATTCTTTCTTTGACGAAGTCCTCATAGGCTGCTTTTCCTTTTTCTGGAATACACTTCAGAGAATTCTCAACTTCTTGAGATGCCATTTGACCGGTGGTGATGTTTAGAAACGATTCTGCTACCTCATCTCTGGATATGACAACATTTGCATGTGAGTCTTGTCATCGAGTCTTTCCAAAGATGCTGCAATGACACGGTTACGAGTCGAAGCTCCGGTGCCAGTGGCGGTTTCTGGTAACCTTTCTGCTCTTCTGTTATGATTTCTCACAGATGAAACAATCAGTCTTATTTTAAACGTGGAAGTGTCTGTGCACCGGATTCAGGATGGACCACTCTCAACCATGTCACCAGCATTATCAGCTATATCATTCGCAGTAGCAAGTTCATTTGTACATATTTGAGATTACTTGCGGTTGTATAAGATTCCATACATTTCTTATGGTATCTAATGGTATCAGTCTGGTTTAAAATGCCATCTTTGATCTTGAGCAACCTGTCATGCACAGTGTCCTGACGTATTTCTGCAGCTCGAAGAACACTTTTACTCCGTCAAGTGTTGGATTTCTTATGAATGGATTGTCCACTGACTTCTCATCTAAAGTTACTCAGACATCTTCTCTTCTCAAGGGTTCTTCAATCAGAACCATCTTGATTCCCTGCAAGAGAAGGGTTTAATTTCAGCTAGAGATGCCATAGTGGGGAATTAGGCCGATGAATAAGGGTCAGTAATACCGGGTGTGTGCCTGATCAGTACTCATTTAAAGATCCAGTATCTCACACAACATACACTTACTGAAGGGAGCCAACACTAAGGATTTATAGCCACTGAGCATGCGGAGCACTTTCACTTTTCATATATGTGGCATTCCATGGCCATGCTAATACCATGTACAACACATTGTTTACGCATACACATAGGGCCTACACCATCACATACAGCACATAGTTTCATTAATCCTCTGATCTTGTACTATGACAACATCTTTGTTTTCTTTTTAAGATCCTACCTGTTCAATAGGCCTAATTTGACCAATACAATGAGTGATGAAATCCCTTCCTGAGTCAGGTGTCTTGAGTTGATAAGAAGATTTGACATGTTTGAGCCATGCTGACAGAGGCACAGGTATCATGATGCCAAAAACAAAAGATCAGAAGCGGCAATGCCACCTATGGTGTCTTGGTTTAACTAATAATATCATCATGGGAGAAAATTCAACTGTCATTATCATTATAATTGTATTATTTACAGTACATATGCAACATGTGGGTATTTGGGTTCCTTTTAATCCCCTGCTCATGACAAACTGCACAGAATATCTCAAAACATATGAAATACCATCGAAAATTACAATGTAATGAGTTTGGCCCGAAATCGTTAAAAAAAATGCCAAATTAGTGGATTTCGGAGGTCTTTTACCCCTTGCACATCAATAAAGTCATGAAATACCTTGATAATATCAATTTCTAATAGTAACCCTGATTTTTCCATAGTTTTCCATGATAACAGTTCATTTTTGCATAAAAGATTCGCGATTTTAGGAAAATGAGAATTTTCACTCGAACTGCGCACATGTCAGAGAAAGGGTTAACTTATCTGGTTGTGAACATTCTATCATAGTTTAACTGACATATTCTTTCAGAGTTTAACTGACATATTCTTTAATGAGACACCCTGCCTGATGAAAATAATCAAATTTGGCACTTTTAAAATATATTGGCATTTAATAAGAGAAAACGTACAAGTTTTTGCTAAAATTGCACAAAAACTGCAAAATTGGGGGTATTTTGTGGGTCCTTAATCCCTCAGGAGCCAAAAACCCCCTGAAATATCTTAAAACGTGTCCAATACATAGAAATACCCTGAGATAATCAACCATTCTACATGTATTTTATGCTTATTGAAGTAAATAATGAATTATTGAAAATGGCCATTTATTTCTTTTGTTCCTGCACTCAAGGGGTTAATTCACCATGTTGTGCAGAATTTCAACAATTACAACCTCAGTTTTCGAAAACTAGGCACCAATACGGTTTAAATGAGACCAGTTTCAGCTTGTTATTATTATTCAGGGGTCGACTCATTTTTCTCGGTCTCGTCCACTACACTATTAATTATCAATAAAGCATTGTACTCGAGTCGTCGGTCCTCAGGTGAAAACTTCGTCTCGATCCGATGAGCAGTTGCGGAGAAAAACACTAAAGTTCTATGCGGACAAACAAAGGAACGGACAAACAAGCGGACCCAAACGCCATACCCTCTCCCTTCGGCGAGGGTAAAAACACATCCATCCCCACCCACATCACCATAAACGCAATCAACACCCTGGGCCCAAACGGTGTCCAGGGCACTAAACTCCCACCCATCAATGACATAGAGAAATTACTCCCCAGGTCTTATTGTGTTCATCTTTCATGCCTCCGCTGTGAACACCACCCACAGCTTTTACAATACAAAGACATTTGTCGACACCACCGACAACACCTGCGATCTCTGCCAGGCCGCCCCACGCACAATAAAGCACATCATGGAAAACTGTGTGGTCCTGACTCCACGAAGGCAAGAGCACATCTCAGATGTGAGGGATCTCTGGGTCACCCAGGAGATCGATCAGCTATCTCCGTGCATACAACATGATGTATTTTGAATCAATCAGTCAACGAAGCGATGGGTAGGCACAACTAGCAACAGTAATTCTGGACGTAGTCCCATCCTACCCCTGATCCATAAGTATCATTGTGTACAATGTTCATGTAAAATGTCATGGCAGGACCTGGATGTTTGGGTTGTGATCATGGAAATCAGCTCCAACAAGATCAGGGATGTTGTTGAGATCAATCAGGAATGGTAACTCTTCTTGTATTTCCATCTTTTCCATTTCACCCTCTCGCTCGTCTTTGCTGTCATTCTCGAGAAGGCGACGATCCCAGAAATCTTCCATGAGCTGCGTGGTGCCAATTGTGCCACGTATCTGAAGCACAGAGCTTAAAGAAGTCACAATTTGCTTTTTCACCAACTACATGCTCACATCAATAATTTTGAAGAGATAAAATATATATACTTTGATGCAAAAAGAGGGGTTCGGGTAGTTTGAGAGTTTGTCATGTTATTACCCTTATTATTAATGCCAATTATTATTACTAATATTATTATTATAACTCGCAGGGACCCGTGGAAATTATATGTAATGTAAAATATGACTCAAAGTCCTCAACTATCCCCAATGCTTCCCCATAACCCCCAAGTCCTTTACCTCCACCTCCCAACCCAAAAGCATCAATCCCCTCCATACCCCAAGCCTTCAAACCTCCTCCCCACCCCGTCACAGTCGCCTGTCCAACTCACAATCCCACGAGATATGCGGAAAATATATGTGATGTCCAAATGTCATACACTCTCTGCCCATGGGTTTCCCCAAGGGTGCTGGCTTCCTCGTAAAGCATAAAACTGGGGGAATTAACCCGTCCGTGGGTTGGCAGGATGGCTTTCGAGGTACGCACACTCGCCTCAAAGCAGTCTAGCCTGGGTTTGAATGCTGACCCAGCTATAAACTGTCAGCTTGGTGTTTCCTCAGGCAGGATGACTCATCAATGCGTCTGCTGTCTCACAGGTGGACGTTAAACTGGGCATCCCACCTACCGGCATTAGTTGGTGGACATTAAAGATCCTACGGTGTCCTTTGCAAAGAGTAGGCAAGCTATTGCTAGCATCATGGCCAAATTCCAAATTCATTACCTAGTGATTCTACCTAAGGGTAGGAGGGGGGGCGGTACAGAGCATGGAAAGGGCAGAGGGTAAAAGCAGAAAGGAGGAGGTAGAAGACACAGAGACCATCGAGCTGTTTGCAATGTGAATGTGATCGGCCCATAGAATCGACTTCATCACAGGAGATTCCAATGATTTTGAAGGGCTTGGTTTCCATGGCATCAACCAGAGTGAGGCAGGGGTGCCAGCCCAGAGGAGAGAGCAGTACTCCATCAAACTGTGAACAAAGGCCTTGTATGAGGATAAAAGTTCAGGTGTGCCAAGGAAGGACTTTGCACGATGGAGAATCCCCAGTCAGTGACTGGATTTGGACACCCACTTAGAAATGTGGTTTGCCCAAGAATGTTATTTTGTATGCAGCCTGTGGGTGCTGGTTGCATCATTTTCTGTAAGCGCGGCTGTGCCGCTGATGCATTGCCCGTTACCAGTAAGTGGATTCTGATGACTTCGAAAGGATAACAGGCTGAGTCAACGCACCTGATGTTATTTAACAGGACGACAGGAGCACAAACTCAAGACCCTAAGATATATTAAGCAAGCCACCTCATCCGTAAAACCAACACCGGGCTTGCCAAAGAATGATCATGGCTGATCGTGAGGCCAAAAAGTTTGAGTGACTGAACATATTCAAGAGGATTGCTGAGGAAGTAGATGGGAGGGTTTAGCACACGGTCGTTTCAGAGATAGATGATGAGAGTGTGAGATTTGTTAGGATTGAAAGACATATTCTAAGTGTTTGATCATCTTGTGTTTTATTCAAGGTCTGAAGAGAGGGAAGAGGCTGCAACCTGCTTCTCTGAAGGATGAAGGAATGCAACGGCAGAGGGTGAAGTCATCGGCAAACAGAAATAGAGGATTTTCCAGAAAGTCAGAAAGATGATTCTCCCCCAGGCTTCATGACCTGGGGGATAATGTCTGGCCTGCAGATGACATCAGACCTGATAACACCTGATCAAGGGGATCACACTTAACCCGTGGATAATGCCTGACTGACAGATCATTCCTGACCTGAGGGATAACACCTGATAACTTTTAAAAACACCTGACCTGTCGGAAAATGCCTGATAACGCCTGACTTTGGGAAAAATCCTGACCTGTGTTGTAACCGAGCTGTTCGGGTTAGGGTTGGTAATGTGCGGCAATTCCTGACCCGCCGATGCAGTTGACCTGGGGGCAACACCAGACCGAAGGGATAACCTGGATATAATTCCTGATAACTCCTTCTAACATCTGACCTGGGATTATTGCATGACCTGCAGGTAACGTTTGTCTTGCTGGATAATGCCTGCCCTGCACAGAATACCTGACCTGCGGTTCAAAGTCTGATAGCTCCTGATAACACGTGACAATGGGGATAACACCTGATGACTGCTAATAACACCCGACTTGTGGCCTAATGTGTAACCTGGAGATAAACCCTGACCTTCAGACTAAAGCCTGACCTGGAGGACAATGTCTGATAACTCTTAATAATGTCTGACCTGGGGAAAAACGCCATACCTGTAGTGTGCTGCAAAGAGCACAAACGTAAATCGTAAAACTTCATGAAATTGTCAGGAACAGACTTGTTAAACGAGGCGGGCGTAGTGGCGTGCGCCTGTAATCCGGCCACTCAGAGGCTTGGGTTGGAGGATCGCTTGAGGACGGGCGCTCTGCACTGAGCCATGCTATGAGAGGGTGTAGGGCAGCCCGGAATCATGGCGAAACCCAATCCTTATTCCCTGTGTCGTAAGAGGCGACCAGGGTTGCGTCAGGAAGGGCATCCAGCGTAAAACCTGTGACAAATCAGTATGCGGATCATAACGGATGATCCGCTGTGGCGACCCCTAACGGGAGCAGCCGAAAGACGAACAACAACACAGACTTGTTAAACGAGAATCTTTCTTTGCCTTTCGGGATACTTCATTCCCAATTGGAAAGACATTATTACCTCCATCACTGAAGGTGTAAGGTGGTCATGTTCTCACCCCGTTCTGTTTGTTTGTGTACAGGATATCTGAAAAAAGTTGTGGACGGATTCGGATGAAACTTGGTGGACAGGTTGGGTGTGTGACAAGGACAAACTGATTAGATTTTGGTGAACATCCCGATCCAGATCTGGATACGAGGATTATTTAATTTCTAAAGTTATTCTTCACCAACGAGAGAAATGGCCAAAAACGATATAGTACTGAATGGCAAGATATTTCAAAAATGTATCGGGCTCGATATGTTCTCGTGGATCAGACATGACGTGGCGGAGGTATGCACTCTACCGCGTGTCCTTCTAGTTTGTGACTGTTTATGGGAATGTACTTGGAAAGTTGGCAATTTGGGACATTGCTGTGATGACTTGGTACTTGTATATTTAGCTCTACATCGCAGTAACATGATGATTAGGTACTAGTATTGAAAATGCATCAGGTTAAAACCCGACATCGAGCAGACTGCAAAAAAAAACCCATGAAAACAACTAACTTGTTCACACCTTTGGCTTCGATGGACGATTAAATAAACGACTTCTTTGACGGCTCCAATTATTATATACAACCTTTTAGTGGAATGGCCGAGAAACGTTTTTGGCCCAAGTCTTTCACGAACCGGCTGGCCAGGTGTGACGTTCGACTGAAGGCAATTTGGGAATATGGTCAGGGTACCGGCGATGACTCGTCTACTCATGATGCCTCGCCCCATCTGCAAAACACCAGGGTGGCAGTTTATAGGTTGTCCGAGATTTGAACCCAGGCTGGACAACTTGGAAGCGAATGCGCATACCTCTCGGTTTTGGCAAACCTTCCGGCCCATTAAAGAACGACAAAACAAATGCTTTTTAACGGTGTGCGTCAGTCGTGAATAGTTTCAGAGAAGAGTCTGTGTCTCTCTCTGTGTCTCTCTCTGTGTCTCTCTCTCTCTCTGTCTCTCTCTCTCTCTCTCTCTCTTTCTTTTTCAAATAAATTTATTTTTTCAATGCAAAAAGACTCACCTCATGGATAAGTCTGAAATGAAAATTATCACAATTCAAGGAGCACCTGACCCCGCGCAGTGTTGAGAAACAAGCACATGGGCGGGGCCTATGAGCGGCTAATTTGATTGGTCGTGACAATGTAAAATCTTGTCATATTTTCTTCAAGTTTTACTAAACGGAAGCGTTTTGAAAGAGCTAAAAAGGTGATTTGTGTTCTACAGGGTTCAAGTATATTATTAAATTTAATTTAAATAAAAATTTTAAAGGTTGTAGTAAAAAACAAAAACTTTTGATGGAATTTCCCACAGTTGATGCAGTGTCTTTTACGCCACCTTATTTAGCACGTCACATTGGCCTCGTTGCCATATTTTCCACTTTTGGTGGTGGTCTATCACACCACCATCATTTCTATACAATACTGGAACAGCCTACCAATTTTATTGCCCATTAATAGCAAAAAAATACCTTTTTCACAAAATAACGTCTCATCGAAATTTTTGATGGGTTTTCATGTTGTGACAAGGTTTCCGTCGACCTTCGGGCGGTTTCTTTCTCCGCCGCTTGAAAAAAAATCATATCTGGAGTCTCATTGCATTTGATTGGCGACATTTACGATTCAAAGTACGTGGCAGCAAATGAAAAATGCCATTCCATTTACAATCACTATCGTCATGGTGCCGGCGATAGCTCGCCTCCTCTTCAGGAATGACACCGTGGGATGTTTAATGTCCACCAACGAATGCTGGCTGATGGGACACCCAGCTTAACGTCCATCCGTGATCATCAGCACAGCCACGGATGAAGCACCCTGCCTGTGAAAGCCCAGAATGACAGTTTATAGCTGGGTCGTGAATCGAACCCAGGCGAGATCAACTTGAAGGTAAATGTAGGTACCACTTGGCCATCCTGCGAGGAGCCCAACATCCCAGTGACATGAGGTCATTGTGCAGTCGATCTCCCTAAAGTTGGCATTGGAGGGTCATGGATGGCAACATTTTTGAATTGAGTCCCCTGGACTCTGTATAGAATTGATTGATGAATTTTGTGTGGACAGTGGCGTGAAAACGAGAAAGCAGGGGGGGGGCCGAAAAACACCTCAATGGATAGGTTATGAGCTGTAGTTGTGCACCTTGATACTGCTTTTTTGACAGACAGGAAGATGCGAGGAAAAAACGGTATTTTTAATCGCGTTAATATATTATATTGCGAGACGCCAACCATGATGACGCTGCTAAACATCGACTCGCCTAGCAGCAGCACCCACCGCTGTGTATCTATTCATGGTGCCACCTGGTGGTCCTAGGGGACTCATATGTTCAAAAGAACATACCCTTATATTTTGAGTTTATATTTTACTCATTACAACATGTGCTACACATTGTAAACTCCAAAACATATTCAGGAGTTGCATGAAATATATATATATATATACATTAAAAAAAACCTTTAAATAATCAAGAAGTTCACGTGACTCCTGTGCTTTGATGTTGCATCGAGGGCAGTGTGTTAGATTAGAGAATGTACTCATTCAAGGTTTAAATTATCTGACTCTTCTATGCGCATGCGCGATCGGGGCAAATCCAGAGCCAAAGTACTGTCGTTAAAACTACAGGTTCGTTTTCAAAATGTAACGCTTCATTTAAATTTGTTGTTCCTCGATCATAAACTTACGTTTGTAGACGGACAGACACTCGACCAATTGCTTAAGCCTACCTTATATGCTTCGCGAGCGCAGGATAACGTTTGGTTACGTTCATGGCCCCACATCGGGCAGGCGCAGACCCTCAACGTGTCTACCTGATGATGCTTGTCCACCTCAAGCGTGACGTATGAAAGGTAGGAGATTTTTTTTATTATTATTCATGCTGATAAGTTAACAGATTGGGATAAGTTAGTAAATTACCAAACTTGGAAAAGGAGGAGGGGGAGATTGGGACCATACTCTGTGCAGAGCGTTGATGCTGCACAAGCTGTCTCCTCGACTATTGGGCACAATCATGGACGGGTCGCCACTCCGACCCAGGATACCAGCATGCTGGCACTCATTAGCTCGCCTGTTCAAACAACAGAGAGCTATAGCGATACCCACGGCGTGAGCGTGACCGTGAAAATGTTAAAGTTTTTGGTGCAATTATTTAGAAGCTTGCCATTCATTTAATATGTGGACTAGGATGCTGATATTTGGCATGGAGGTTCCTTTGGGGTATATTATTGGTGTAGTGAAGTTGAAATTACAAATGATTTTAATATTTTTTTAAATTTCAACCTAAGACGGTGTAAAGCCACCCAATGCTCACCTGTTTATACTAGACGCTTGCCATTCATTTAATATGTGTACTAGTTTACTGATTACAACATACAATACATATATTGCTTTATTATTTGGATAGACTTCACTGCAATGCTTTATAAAAATATTATTAGACTAGTCTTTTTAAAAACGATAAATGTATAAACAGGCGAGCATTGGGTGGCTTTGACACCAACTCTCTGGTTTTATATTTATATTTGTTCATAGGTTTAGTCCAGGTATCTTACGTCCCATTAACCATACAAAAACGTGTAGGTAGACGAGATGCCCGGCTTAAGGTATGTGATTGTGACTCACTCGGTGAGTTCCCGAAGCTGCGTCACAAATGCAGTTTGAATCAAATCGTGACACCTTTCGATGTCCATGAGTAATGTGTTTCCAATAAAGAGACCCGGGTGGCACGGACACAAATACCAGAATCGAGGAATAGGACGCATGGAGACTGCGAGGGACGCACAGAAGAGTTCACAGCGAGTGTTGCGGAACAGGGATGCACTGCGAACCTGTGGGAGTCTGACTGCACCAATGGGTGCGGGTCGTGGGAGCGCGCCTGGCATGCGGAGCGCGAGCAGGAGTGGCAGGAGCGCGAGCGCACTGGGCTCCCCCAGTAGGGAACTCATGGCGAAATTAGGGGATGGCGAGGAAAGGAAGGTGAAAGCCAGAACTTTGATAGGAAGGAGTGCAGAAAGTATAGGCAGAGAAAGATAATTTTAAAAAAGGGAGAAGATGAGCACAGAGATGAAGAGAAAAATGCTGGAATGAGAGACGGTTGCGGGTCTCGAGTCCTAGTTCAGCCGAAGGCGGCACATGAAAGGGTCGCAGAGGAGGAGGTGGAAGAGGGAGAGGGGAAGGGGAAGAAGGGAGGGTGGAGAGAAGATTAAAGGCGAGATGGGGAAGGAAGCAGGAATGGGGCGCGAGGTGAAAGAGGGGGTAGATGCACGGGGTGGTAAAGAAAGGGATTTCAAGGCAACTTTATCCGAGAACTTCAGTTTAGCAAACAACACGCTTGAAAATCTTTCAATTCTTTCTCTTCACCTCCACCGGTTCACAACTGCTGTTTGCGGAGCTGGCGCCTCCCCCCCCCCCCCCCCCCCCCCCCATGACTGTCTCTCTGTCTCTCTGGCTCTCTCTCTCCCCCTTGCCCCCAGTTCCTTCCATGAGATACAAACCTTATTTACTGCATGTTGTGCTTGCATAGATTCCTCAATAAATCCTTGTTACCTGTACCTTTTATATCGTTGCTTGCACAAAAACTTTTTGCATCTGTTTGAAATACATGTGAGACTTGAAGCAACTCACATGCTCTGGCTTCGAGTTTTCTATTCTTGGTTCAATTCCGATCCAACTATACCTATGTTGTAGGGAAGATGTTGCATCACATTCTACACCTTTCAAAGGAGACGATAAGCCAGTTTTACCTTCTGTTGGCACCATCTGGTGAATGAAAGTGAAGGATCATCCCATAATAAGTTTCCAAAATATAAATCCTGGCCAATTCCAAACTCCTGCCAGTTAACATCTGTGTCTGCTCTTCTCGCAAACTTGCTCTACTTTGCAAGCTCTGGCACACAGTCACCTTCACAGTTGTCTTTGTGAATTACTCCACTCATGCACTCAATGCATTGCTGCCAATGGAACCCTCTCCTCTCCCAGTGGAGGATGGAGTACCCCATGGCAGTGCCTTGTGCTGAGTCTTGGTCCACATCTATATAAATGACCTCTCCTGTTCTGGGAAACCCTCTCTTCCTTTTAACAGATGACTCCACGTAGTGTCGTTTAGTACTCCTTTTCTTACTGACAGGGAGACTGGAGCTGTGTCACTCTCTGCTGATCTCCAATTGATCAAGCGCCAGTCTGAAAAATGGAACATGTCCTTCAATCCTGGAAAAATCTCACAATCTCAGCCAGCTGCTTTGGAAGGATTGCAAAACAAACCCACCTTCCTATGAGGTTCCTTATCTTGAACTTCCAAGGCTCACCATCAACCATGACTTAGTCTGCACCTCCAAACCCAGTCACAGACTGACATTCCTGACATTTACATTCAAATGTATCTTCCATTCCTTTAAAAACCTGAACCTCTCACAGCCTCCAAGGCCTTCATCCATAGTTCAGTGGAGTACTGCTTTCCCTACTGCAATACATCTGTCTCTCCTGGGCTCTAGTGGATCCAAATCTTTAAACAATATTGGCACCTCCCATGATGAGGCCAAAACACAAGCCTGTTGTTCACATTGCAGACAGGTTGCTAGTCTCTCTAATTGTTCCCACCTCTCCTCCGGTCAAGCTGCTGTCTCTGTCTCTGTCTCTGTCTCTGTCTCTCCAGCCCCCCAGGATGCATGTATTCTTCCAGTAACCCCATTTCTCGTTAAACACCCAAAATCCAAGTTTGCTGCCAAACTCAACTCTCTTATTCCTCTTTTCACTTGTCTTTGCAACTGGCACACTGTTCCTACCAGGCCTTCAAGCAAGTGCTGCACCATCATCTCACGTCACCCCCCTGTTCTTACCCTTGATCTTGAATGCCCCCATCAACCCTCACTAACCCAACCCTCTTACTTGTAGGTTACTGTATCTGTCAGGCCAGATTAGATCTGTGACTTGCAACAGGTATCATGTAAACCTGTACTAATTCTGTTCCATGGTCGGGTTGTCGGCGACTAAACCTTCTCCCCCACCAGGTTTTTGGTGAGGAGGGTGTTTGGATATGCACACCGAGCAGAGTAAAAATAAAACCTGTCAAAGGGCGGAGGAACTCCTTGTGAGCCAACGGCCATCCATATCTAGTGCCCAACTGTGTCTGCGGACATCCTCCTGTAGTTGAGTTACTTTCTTATTAGGAGGTTGGTGCAGGATTTACATTCCGGCCACCATAAAACCCTTCATTGCACAAAACACAAAAACGCAAAGAAATCTGAAACCCACGCAGTGGGAGTACCTCCTGTGCAGCGTCACTTCGCAGGGCAGCTCACCGGATGATGGGATTGCAACAAAGCCTTCAGGACCCCCAATCTTTGATGATAGGAGGGAAACCACGGGGTAACATTCCCGGGTCAGATTGCGGGAGAGTGTGTCGGAGTGGTGCTGAGGTGTCGTCCACCAGACGGTGGTCTCCTTGGGTTAACCTGAGGTGGTTCCTACGGGTGGGTGCCTGGAATGTCCGATCCCGAAGAGAGGATGATCACCTGTCTCTGTTATCATCTGAGCTCAAGCGTTTGGACATCGGTATTGCAGCACTCTCTGAGGTTCGGAGACCGGATTGCCGGTGAGATCATGGTGGGTGGCGACACCTACTATTGGTCTGGTCGCTCTGATTGTTACCATTCTCAGGGAGTTGCTGTAGCTGTGTCCAATAAGCTGACTCCAATGATAATTGAGGCAACACGGTCAACGAACGTATTATGAGACTAAGGATTCGTCACTCCTTAGGTGTCATTCCCTGGTCTCTGTTTATGCTCCGACTGAGGCGAGTGATCTCACGTGAAGGATACATTCTACGCCACGCTCGAGTCTGTGGTTGATCAGTGCCCCAGATGAGATACACTTCTAGTCTTGGGGGATTTCATTGCATTGAATGGAACTGATAGGGATGGTTATGAGACGTGTGTTGGTCCCCATGGGTCAGGAACTATGAACCAGAATAGCACTAAGTTCCTTGACTTTGCAAGACGTCATGGACTTAGGGTGGCCAGGTCATGGTTTCAGCGCCCACAAGTCATCGCTGGACTTGGTATTCCAACGCTGGTGGGGTGGCAAAGAAGATTGACCATGTCCTCGCTGATGGTCGCTGGATGATGATCCAGAACTGCAGGGTCTACCAGAGTGCTCAGTTCCTCAATACTGACCACCAGTTGTTGTAGCAACCTTGCAGTTGCACCTTAAATCCAGGAGAATGGTAACATCCCAGCCTAGGCTGGATGTTGGCAAGCTCAAGGATGAGAGGGTACTTTGCTGAGGAGAGGGTAGCTGAGGAGTTTGCGAACAGGCTGAGTGGAGATTTGGGGGGTCTGGGTGCTTTGGGAGGTCCTGAAGAGTTGTGGAGTGCCTTCAAGACCACCGTCCTTGATGTTGCCGGTGGATGTCTGGAACTCACCGTCGGGCAAAGAAGAATTTTGTCTCTCAAGCGACACTGGATGCCATTGACCAGAGTTGCTTAGCCAGGCTGAATGGCAGAGCTGAGTTGTTCAGGGAGCTGAGGCGTAAAACTGGACGTGCGCTAAGGGTGGACAAGGAGGCTATGTGTGAGGAATCTGTGAGGAGGTAGAGCATCACCTTGGTCAAGTGATTCTCGTCCTGCTTCCAGGGGAATTTGCGCATTGCGTTCATACAAGCCCATCCCTCAGTGTACTGCAGTTAGAGCAGAGGGTGGTAGTCTCTGACAGAGGAGTCCGAAGTGAAGGCCCGCTGGGCCGATTACTTTGAGTGGCTGTACCAGGCTGATCCACCAGCTGTCGAGTTGGACATCAGGGGTGTTACAATCCCTGTTGCTGCCTCCAATCAACTGTGGTCCACATTACTTGTGGAAACACAGGCTGCGGTGAACCGGTTGAAATGGGGTAAAGCTCCAGGGATCTGTGGCATCAATGCTGAACTTCTCAAAGCTGGTGGAAATGCTGCAATCTTGTCGTTGCATGCAGTTTTGTGCTCTGCCTGGAACACAGGCATCATCCCAACTGACTAGAAGAGGGGCCTTGTTGTCCCTCTCTGGAAAGGGAAGGGTGATCGCCAAGACTGCAACAACTACCGAGGGTTGACGCTGCTCTCAGTGCCGGGCAAGGTCTTTGCTCGGATAATTCTTGATAGGGTTCGTCACCATCTGCTTGAGCACAGCGTCCAGAGCAGTCAGACTTTTCACTAAAGAGGTCAACGATTGACCGATCTTTGCTCTTCGTGTCCTCACCGAACGCAGACGAGAGTTTCGGCAGGGGCTGCTTGCAGTCGATGATGATCTCTGTAAAGCTTTCGATTCAGTGAATCGGGATGCCCTCTGGAGGATTTTGGTCTTCCTGGGGTGCCACCAAAACTGATCAAACTGATGTCTGAACTATACTCTGGTACTGAGTGTGTTGTGAGATGTGGTGGTACCATCTCTGACGTATTTTCAGTTGTTATTGGAGTTTGGCAGGGGGTGTGTTCTGGCCCCACACTTTTCAGCACCGGTTTGGACTGGATTCTGGGGAGGATGTCAGAGAGATCAAAGCGCGGTAACAATAACATCGTTTGGGAATGTCAACATCTCTGACCTTGATATCGCACATGACGCAGTCACCTTTGCCGAGCCTCTGGATATACTTTTGGGGGCCCTCGAAGTACTGAATAAGGAGTCTGAGCCACTGGGATTACGGTTTTCCTGGGTGAAAACTAAGATCCAAGCTTTCAATGACATCTTGTATGCTGCTATCCTGTCTGTACTTGTTTGTGGTGAGGATGTTAAGGTCAGAGAGAGATTCACTCACCTTGACAGTGATATTCATGTCTCTGCTGGCTGCGAGCCAGAGGTCAACGGATGTCTGGGTCGGGCCTGGGGAGTCATGGTGTCTTTAGATCCTTGGTGTTCCAGTCCTGCTCTATAGATGGGAGACTTGGTCTCTGACCAGGAATCTGAGACAGAGACTTAATTCCTTTGGTACCAGGTCTCTTCGGAGAATCTTTGGCTATCGCTGTCAGACTTTGTGGTCCAACGAGCGGTTGCTCAGAGAGACTCAAATGAGATATGTTACCTGCATAGTCCGTGAGCGTCAACTGTGCTGTATGGACATGTGGCTCGTTTTCCTGATGCTGATCCTGCTCACCAGATTCTTTCGGTGAGGAGCCTCGTGAGTGGAGAAGGCCAATGGGCCGACCACGTGCCTCGTGATTGCAGCAGGTTGATCGGCATCTCAAGGAGATTGGGATGGGCCAGGCATCTGCCTGGGGATGGCCAAACGAAGACCCCTGAAGTTCCGCAGAAAGTGGACGCAGCGACGCGCTGCTCTGGCGCATGCTCCATACCTGACCTGACCTGTTTCTCGTAAGGGAACTCGTGTTATTAATTATTCAAAAATTGCATTCAATTAAAAAAAACACAAGATGTTACAAGCCATGGATGCAGCACAGACTTGTAGGTCAAGTCCAACTGCCTAGTTTGGGTTATGGTGTGGCTTGGTCTTAAATACTCCACTCATTGCATTACCGATCACAAAAAACAGCCGAATGGACTTGTCTTTGCAATCACGATCATCAACAAATGCTCCAGCTGTTCACCATTACATCGACATACTTATGAATCCATTTCATACAGGATGCATGAGCAGTGCTTTAAGTGATTCGATGGTGTAATATCAGAGTGTCTGCTCTGAGTCTGGGAGGTCACGGTTCAAACGCCGGCTGAGTCATACCAAAGAGTTAAAAAAAATTGTACTTCCTTGCTTGCCATTCAGCATTTAAAAGGAAAGAGCATGGGCAACCCCAAAGGTTGTCATCCATGTGGAGGAGGAAATTCTTCTATAGGAAATGCCCTGCCGAGTGTGGTGAGAAAGGCGGCGCTATCGTGATGTCGCTGATACGTAGAGTGCCTCGGGAAGTGACGGCACTTTCCCCAAGCTCAGTGGCTGTTTGTCTCGTCTAACAGTCCATGTTGTGTCTCGTGTATTGGTCTGTATGTCCATGTGTGTGGCAGCAACTCCACTCACTACGAGCCTTCGATGTTGTAAAAAAAAAATATATATATATATATAAAAAAGAGAGTTCCGAGAACACCTGACCCCACACAGTCTTGAGAAAAACGACATCGAAAGGGTCTTTTCAACTCTTGCTTTGCATTTCCACGCACAATATATACACATATGTCCAACAAGCCACAATTTTGTCCCAATCTGGATATTCCCCAACGTTTGAGAGTTCGAGCAGCAAATTTAATTGATCACATTGGCGTAATATTTCGTCCAAGTACTGCCGAACTAGAGCTTTATGGAACTGCCAACTCAGTGATTTGTGCTCTTTCAGTGTTCAAGTATATAATTAAATTGAAACATAATAAAAGTTTTAAAGGTGTTTGAAAAAAAACCTTTGTTTTCGGAAGTTTCCCGCCATCGATGGACCGTCTTTTACAGCACCTCATCGAACACCTTACATTTCTTCGTGCATGTTGTTTGTGTCCTTTACAATGTCCCTAAAACAGATGTTCCCTGTTTGGAATGATTTTCGATTTTGTTTGACTGCCAGACCCACAGACAGAGTAAAACATTACTTTACTCCTCTGTGCACATGCACGCTTGGGATGAGATGCTGTGCAATTTGCCAAATTCAGAACCAAAGTGCTGCTAAACTGCAAGTTCGTGTTCCGATTCACGTTCCAATTCGTGTTCTACAGTGTTCCAAATATAACATTCAATTTCAATGAAGTACAGTGATGTACTTCCTGGATCACAGAGCAGACAGATAGACCGAGTTAATCAATTGCCTCACCCCACCTTGCTCTTCGCTTAAAAACATCTCATCTTGGTACATTTAGGTCAGATTTCCTGGATGTTTCTCGGTTGGTCAAGAGAGACAACCAACATCAGATGCCCCTCACCACCCAGGAAAGAGATCCAATGACCCAATGGTAATAATAATGATAATATGACTTCCCTCACAAGGAACTTCAACACAGGAGTAGGTGAATGGGCACACTCAGCCTGTGCAAGGATAGCCAACCTGTGGTTGTTTATTCCTGCTCTATCCTTTGTAAATCCTGAGCATAAAGCAACGACGCAGTACATACCATTTAAAAAAATCTTTGGTATAACTTGGCCGGGGTTCGAATCACCAAACTCCCCAGACTCGGAGCAGATGCTCTAACCATTACACCACTGAGGTTTGTGCAATTGCCTTCAAGACGTGGATACACATAATCCAGGAAGGACAGATATGCTGGGGCACCACATTATTTACAGTTTCATGGGGTGTTTTTTGACTTCCCGTCAAAATATCCTTTTCCACATTTTGGGGTCAACACCTTCCCCACTTCCAAGTCCTGCTTTTCCTCCCTCAACCTCGATAACCCACATAGATTCTCTCCTTCGCTGCAGTACAATGAATTGAACATTGTATCAGAACACACACCGATCCATTTTATTTCCCAACGCAATAAGATTTGCAGTGGATCTTCAACTCAGAAAATTGCAACCAAATAAATACATTAATAAAACACAATTGGAGCGAGAAACATTGCATGCACAGCGTTCACCGGCGCACCTGTATGCTCACCCTCTTGGAATCAAGAAATCCTCAAGTGTTCTCGATTTTCTTTCTCTACACAAACGCATTCTTCTCATAAGACTTTCAAACTCATACACAATAGCATCTCTGCCACATTCTCAACCCATGAACTGAGGCACAAATGGCACGTACACAAATGTAAGGTGTTCACTTTATGATTACCCAATCAACAGCAAGAAGCCATGATCACAGATCAGTAATGTTTGCTGAGAAAATAAGCAACCACCAAGTTATTGTTATTATAGGTCAAAAGTTTCAAGCCTATAACTCCAAATTTCTAAACTTGTAAGGAACGCTTTCTCATCTTCTCAGCTCCCATTTGTAATTTGCAACCAAATGTTTAATAGTACAAAGTAGAAATGTTCATAGTACAGTCTCAAGCCAGGACTCTTAACTACCCACCTATACAGTCGAATAAGACCAGATTTAACAGCGAGATGGAAAACACAACAGTAGATATCTTATAACTGCATATAAGATAAGGTGTTTTCATTCGACATGACAAGAGAATGTGAAAGGACGTTGATTGCACTCAGTGGACAGAAATGAGCAATCACTACAAACAATGCCATGCATAATTAAACACAGGAGAAAGGGTGTTCAGAAGATGAGGTTCATATATTTGGAAGGCACTATAGTACAATAACAGCATGCAGACTATAAGTGTCAAGGTTTCAAAAAGTCTGGAAGATGCGAATCGAATGTCAGAACATCAGAGCACCGCGTGTGAGGGTCACGCTGGTGCCAGTCAACCAAGGATGCCAGAAATGACAAGGCTTGAAATAAGAATATGAAGCTAAAAACGACCAAGATCAGAAGCGAGCAAAGCAGTATGAGGAAAAAGGAACCAAGAACCATTTTACATTCTGAACTACAGTTCATCAAAGACCTTACCCTGCACAGTCTTGGGGGGGAAAAAACAGGACATGGGCAATCTGCGAGTTGCAAATATGATTTTGGGGCTGTTAGGGTTAGATCATTGGTAGAGATGATGTAAAATACCCTAATATTTTCTCCGTTCTACTAAATGAAAAGTTTTTGAAAATGCCAATAAGGCAATTTGTGTTCTGCAGTGATGAAGTATATAAATCAATTGAAACAAGAGCAAGAATTGCTTTGCAATTACATGTCCTCAACCGGTCCCACTTAATGTTTGGGAGATAAAAATTTGTTTGCATTTAACGCATGCTTGAGCCGGTACCGGAACCAAAATGAAGAAGAAGAAACTCTTTAACCCACCATGTTTCATTTGTTTCTAGGCTTTGCCTATTTCATATTAAAAACTAGAAGGGCACTCGGTAGAGCGCATACCTCTGCCACACAATGCATGATCCACGAGGACATATCAGGCCCAATACATTTTTGAAATATCATGCTATGCATCATTTTTGGCCCTGTCTCTCAATGGTGAAGAATCACTTAAAAAAAACAAATAATTCTCATATCTGGATGCTAATTCAGATCTTCACAAAAATCGAATCAATTCGTCCTTGTCACACACCCAACCTGTCCACCAAGTTTCGTCCGAATCCGTCCACAACTTTTTGAGACATATTTCTACGTATCATTTTTGGCCCTATCTCTAAATAGTGAAGAATCACTTAAAAAATTCTCATAGCCAGATCCGAATGCGGATCTTCACCAAAATCTAATCAGTTCTTCCTTGTGACACACCCAACCTGCCACCAAATTTCATCTGAATCTGTCCACAACTTTTTGGGATACCTGCACACAAACAAACAAACAAACAAATTAAAAAATCACTCATGACACTTGGTGAAATAGAACGGCAATTGGTAGAGCACATACCACCGCCAGGCTGAATAGTTTACATTTTGTATGCCACTGATATGTCGGATCTGAATCCGGACCTTAACCAAAATCAAATCAGCTTGTTCTTGTCATCTAACCAACTCATCCATCTCATTATGTCATAACTTGTCGACAACATTTTGAGATCTCATGTGATACATAGTTTTTGGCCCCATCTCTCAGTGGTGAAGAACTACTTGAAATTTTTTTGTATCCAGATTCGAATCTTCACCAAACTTGAATCAATTCATCCTTGTCACACACCCAACCTGTCCACAAAGTTTCAGTGGGACATTTTTAGATATCCATCCATAACATTTTGAGATATTGTGCCATATATCATTTTTGGCCATTCCTCTCAATGGTGAGGAGTCACTTATAAAATTCTCGGATCGGGCTCCAGATTCGGATCTTCACCAAAATTGAATCTGTTTGGCTTTGTCACACACCCAACCTGTCCACCGAGTAGTGTCCAAATCCATCCATAACTTTTTGAGATATTGTGCTATATATCGTTTTTGGCCCGATCTCTCAATGGTAAAGAATCACTTTAAAATTCTAAGATCCAGATTCGGATCTTCACCAGAATTAAGCATTGCCGTCCTTGGCTGGTCAATTACAAACACAAAAAATTTCAGAACTGTTGCTTGAAAACTGGCCAAAAATCGTGTGACAAACAAATAAACAGACAGACAGACAGACAAATGCTACAGACCAACATACTTGGCAAAAAAAAAATTCACCAAGAAACAACAAAAAGATGTCATGTAGAGCATGATATTTGCAAAATGCACCCCCTCTCCAAAAGTTGCCATGAATACATGAAATTGTCCATTTCATTTATCTATTTATCTATATATTACTAAAACTCTCATCTTGTAGGTATGTATGTATGTATGTATGTATGTTCCCGAAATATAGCCAAAACGGTATACGATAACGCAAAAATTTTGGCCCACCTTACTCACCATTCTCCTGCGATGTGCAGTATCAAGTTTGGTTCAAATCAAGCAACCAAAAAATTCTTTAAAAATCAATTCCCGATTCAGTGAAGTACTCTTCGGGAGAATTTGATCAATGCAAACAACCTCAGCGGTATAGTTCGCTGGAGCTGTCTTTTTTTTTTTTCTTGAAATGATTTTTTTTATCAACCGCTGTCACAATGAGAACCCAACGGATTCATGGATCGTCTAGTTAAAATTAAAATTGACAATCTTAATCAAAGCTCAGATCAATCAGATAAAAATTGATTATTTTTCAGATTTAAATTGATGATTTTAGAAGTTTGACCTCGAGTTGACCTTTGACCTTTTGACCTCACATAGTTGGTTTCCCAATTCAGTGATGCACTATGCAAATCCTGTTCAACTTTCAAGTTAATAAGATGTAAATTTACAATTTTTCAGTTGAAAATTGACGATTTTAGAAGTTCGACCTCGAGTTGACCTTTTGAGTGCAAAAATAGTTGGTTTCCAAATTCAGTGCCGCAATGTGCAAATCCTCTTCAAATTTCAAGTCAATCGGATGAAAAATGACAATTTTATAAATTTGACTGTTGACCTCTAAATCAATAGGCTTCTCAGTTGAGACGACCTCTACGAATTGGTGAAGTTTCATCAGATCATTTTAAATTGTTACCTGTTGGTGATTGACAGGCAGACAGAATAACAAAATCGACAGACCAATATACTTGAAAAAGATGTCGTACAGCACGATGCTTGCAAAATCCAAAAAACAAATTTGAATTCAACAATAAAATTGGTGGTTGAATTCAGTGACCAAATATACAACTCTTCAAATTTCAAGTCAATCGATGAAAATGAGGATTTTGGAAAATTTAGCCCATTTGGCCAAATGGCCTTTTGGCCTCAGTTGATCTCAAAATTAATAGTGGTTGATTCAGCGACAAGATATGCAAATGATCTTCAAATTTCAAGTCAATCGGATGAAAATTGACAATTTTAGAAACAATTTTAAAATTTGGCCTATTTTGGGTTGACCTGATAGCCTATGTTGACCTTTTGACCTAAGATAACCTCAAAATTAATAGGTGGTTGATTCACTTACTTGATATGCAAATCGTGTTCAAATTTCAAGTTAATCAGATGAAATTTGAGGATGTTAGAAAATTTCTCGCTCAAATTGCCCTATTGGCCTATGTCGACGTATTCGGTCGACCTAATTTTACGAAACTTCAATGTGGGACCATCGCAGGGTTGGTGACATTAATCTCTGCAAATTTCAGAATGATCGGTTGAGCGGTTTGGGCTGGAGGCGAGCGGACAAACACACAAACAAACGAAGGCGATCTACATGTCAAACAAAAAAAAATTTTTGCCAAGTAACAAACGGAGGCGATCAATATACTTGTCAAAAAAATTTGGTTTTTTGTGCCAAGTAACAAACAGACAGGGGTGAAAACATAACCTCCTTCCACCTTCGGTGGTGGAAGAAATAACCCGATGTACATACATGAAGCAAAAACATGCATACGGCTTGTGTGCATATTCAAACGGAAGACCAAGAATGAACCCGAAGAAGTAAAGAGTAAAGCTGGAGTCATCAGGAGAAAATTGGATAGGATTCGGGTTTCAACCGCTACTCCACAACCCTCAAACCCAACCAGGCGCAGCCAAGTGAGCCTTATAAAAAAAAATCTGCAATAATTCACTTCTCCTTGGAGAGATAGATAATGAAAGAGAGGAACAGAGAGTAAAAGAGATGAAAGACAAGAAAAAGAAAGAATTTGAATGACAAGAGAATTGTGAAAAAAAAATTAAGAAAGGAGTGTGAAAGGAACAAAGAACAAAGATGTCAGGAAGAACCCGGACAGATAGATTTCAGCATTTACTCCCCAGGCTCAACACGGTATCAACTCCAAGCTACCGGAGGTCTGTATAATACATCGTGGTTATTCCAATTGCACTGGGCCATGGACTAACACCTAGACCTAAGGCTTGAGGCCTGCCAATCTGTGCTGCTTCATGCAATGGTAGCACATAATTTTATCTGGGTGGAGTCAGGCCAACTGTCCAGCCAATGGCGGGAAAGCAGTGGGATGGAGTCAGGGCAGCTGAACACTCACCCATGTATAATAATTAACATTTTTAAACTTTAAAAAGCGCAAAATTATTTGAAAATTTTACGAAATGCCCTCAAACTCAAACTTGTTCAGTAACTTATCATAATAAAGCCAGGTACCAAGTTTCAGTTGAATATGTTAAAGGATATCGAAAAAAAAAAAAGTCAGAAAAACCACAGGTGGGATGGACGGACGGACAGATGGACAGACTGAGAGCAAATCGATAGTCTCCTTTGGTGAATCCAACATTTGTAGCGAGACTTGAAGATTGCAATCCATCGACGATCACCATCAAACTTGGCACAACTTGAGCAATTTTCATGTGAAGAATGGGCAAAGATTTCACCATCTCGCTGTGTAAAGCTGGTAAAGACCTACCCAAAAAGACTCGCAACAGTCATTACTGCAAATGGTGCTTCCACCAAGTACTGACCAACGGGGCTGAATACTTTCCCAACCGGTAAATTTTCATTACCTCCAGCATCGAAGGTGGACGGAGGTTGTTTTCACCCCTGTCTGTTTGTTTGTGAACACAATATCTCAAAACGTTGTGGACGGATTCGGACGAAATTTGGTGAAGAACTTGGGGATGTCACACGGATGACAAAATGTTTCGATTTTGGTGAAGATCCAAATCCGAATCCGGATCCAATAATTTTTTTAATGGCTTTTCACCATTGGGAGACACTGTCGGGCCAAAACGATGTATATATATATATATAGCATGATATCTGAAAAAGTTAGGGACGGATTTGGATGAAACTTGGTGGATGAGTTGGTTAGTTGACAAGAACAAACCGATTAAATTTTAGT